>CAVLJG010000007.1:30089003-30604663 GCA_963669975.1 Acanthoscelides obtectus | reverse complement strand
CCTCAGACTTGAAGCACATGTATTACAGCAGATGTGGGGTGCCCACTGTTTGTCTTGATCACCTAGTTTACAACCGAAATAAAGCTGATATGCCTTTGTTATTAGTGGAGTAATAGACCGTCTCTGAGACGCAAAAGTCACATCACCACACACGTAACAAAACTGATCTGGATTGTTTACACACTTTCGAGGCATCTTGCATGAACGCTGTCAGCCAACTGAGGAAAAAATGGCTTATATAAAACAATATAATGTACACGTATCTATAACGTAACACAATCATGCCGATAACATCATCTTTCCTTGCCGAATATAAAAATGTAGCACGTGCATTCTTGTGAATACAGTATATTAACACTGTCACAGCAGGAACACATATAATTACCGTATCTCTAAAACTTGAACTAATATTGAAAAAATAAGTTTCATTCGGGTTTTAGCACATTAAAAATAGTAATATTTTGTTGATTTTATTTAGGATATTTTTTGGCTGTTGATCAGTGATATCTTATGCACAAATACCTTAAGACTATATTCAAATTGTTGATCCATTTTCAGCCATTTCAACTCCTTGATCTTAGAAAGACCATACACAAACCTACAGCAGTTGTTTTGAAATCTTTGGATTCTACACCACTAGCTTCTTACGCGTTTTAAAGTTCAAAATGAATCTATTAGCATATAGCAGTCTTAATTTGGTCTAGGTGGACTTCGATAGATCACACATGTTTGTCAAATCCTAAACTATAGTCGAAGATGACACCAAGATTTTTTGCTTGTTCCACAATAGGAATGAGCTCGTTGTTGATGCTCAATGCAATTATGTCCCATGCTCTATTATGCAAATGCTTAGGATGAAAAAGTATGCAAGTAGTCTTATCCGGATTAATCTTCATCGTGTGTCTTTTACAAAAATCAGTGATGTTGGAAATATCACAATTTATCTTGTATGATACTTCATACAGATGAGACAAGTCAAATTGAAAAGAAATGCTCGATACATGAATGTAAATCGAAAGTATATATCAAATACAGTAAAGGACCTAAGACAGAGCCCTGAGGGACACCTGAAGAAACGGCAACAGAAGATGAGAAACCTCTAGCTGTCTGAACCTTTTGTTTACGATTAGTTAAGTAATTTTCAAAAAAATTAAGCGGAATGTCAGAAAGTCCATTATACTTTAAGTTAATCAACAAAATTTATGGTTAACAGTGGCGAACGCCTTACAGAAGACCATAACTAAAACTGTATTAATATGTTTATCCATATTATTTAAGATATTGTCTGTCAAATGGAGAAGTGAAGAAGTTGTACTGTGTCCAGCACGAAATCCAGACTGACTATTTAACCAACCATTTACACTGTTTTCTATATCCAAGTCCTAAGAGTCGATATAGGAATTAAAATCACTTCTCTATTGAAAAGGTGTAACCCCAATCTAGGCCTAAGGCTTATATCAATAAAGCATTACCTAATTCCATCCTTTGGAATATGGCACCTGCTAATTCGGTAATCGTCCCTAATTTTCTGTTATTAGTAGGTAGTGAAAGGGACGTGAGTCTTTAAAAGTAGATATCCAGCACCGGTGGGTCCTGAGTTATAATTTGTGTGTTAAAATCGGGGCAGAGCAGAGGAGATAGCGAGATGGAAACAGTGGCAGCCCGTTAGGGACAGCAGAGAAAGCAGTATCTCCCATATAAGAAAAGATAATAACTAAATGTATCAGATTATTTTTGCTAGTCTTATGTTTTTATTTAAAATCTGAAAAATAAACCTTGAGATACTAGATCAAGATCCTTGCGACGTCGGGATACCGTTTTGGAATAGACTACAGGCATGCAGGGATCTCTCTTCAATGAGCTGATTTGGGAAGTTTAACGTATCACTCCTACTGGCCAGGAAGTATTTTAACCGCGAAAAATTTAGAAGTTTATAAAAATTAAAAGTTTGTAAATATACTGCTGCAAAAAAATGCATTACACCCCACAACCCCCCGCACCCCCAATTTTTTTGAAACGTCAAAAACGAAGCTTGAGCAATTTTTATTTTTTTCCAAGTTATAGACGGGCTAACGGTTAGCGGACAGACGCACCGGAAAAATCATATCACATTCTTGATTTTCGAAATTTTTCGCAATTATAATATTTCCTCGCCAGTAGGCGTGGGAAGTAAAATGTCAAGCGAGATTACATTCCGTGATTTTGCGAGCAGGCGAACGTCAGTTGCGATAAATCACGCGGCCATCAGGAACACGTATCCATGTTAATTCTGAAGTTTCCTTCGTCGTATATTATCCAATTGGAGTCTCGAAAATTCATATTTATGGTAACGATCGCAGTAAACATTAGCAATTTTCGAGTTCTAAATTCAGAACGGTTTTGGCACTGCGCAAGACTGAATGCGTAAAGAATATCGCTGGAGCGGTTATGAACAGTCCGTGAACTATCAGAATTTTGCCAAAACCCGAACTGCCTGAACCCAGGAGTACCGCAACATAGAAGATAACTGTACGAAGAGAACATTTTTGTGGGTAACTATAACCACACTTTTTTCTTATACAGTTTTCACAAAAGTTTTGTACGCCGTTTGTTGTGTTTGTCCACTTTTCTTTTAATATCAAAATAAAAACACTCCTCAAACCGCAAAAAAGTAAACAGCATTCAAAGCAAAACACGTCAAATAATTTCAAGGACATTGACAGAAGGAATACTTATACGTGAAAAATCAGTTCAAAAATGGCCCCGGCAGTGAAGCAAGTACTGCTAGAACGATTATCGAACCATCCTAGACTGAACCAGGACATAACTGGAACACCAAATTTCAGTTCTAAAAGGGTCCGATAGTAATCCAACAGAAACCCGATCACGTCGGTTTCTCCTGCGCATGCTCCTGATAGTTCTAGAACAGTAATAATAAAAACCCGAAGAAACCTATTTCCAGTCCCACCAACGTCAGTTCCAGCAGTGTAGTTTTCATGCAAATATTACAGTTGATTTTCAGCACGTTTGCACAATTCTGATGCATTAATCCGTCGCAAAATCAACCATAATTGTATTTCCCGCTCTCTAACTGACACATGCGCAATAGAAAATGTCAAGACGTGGATAAAATCGATATGTCATTAAAAATCGGGATAATGTCAACGCTCCTACTCGCTGTAAGCGCCACCTATGGACGAGTGGCTCAATGACCATGTTGCCAGTATGTCTTAGGGGTTGCAAGCTGCTGAGATAGTCTATAGAGTGTACTTATTAACAAGATATTACCAAGAAAATATAGTCGGGTATTAAGATCGCATCTGGATGTTTGTGCGTATTGGTCCGCGTATCTATAGCATCAGTGGTGTTCGACCATTGCTGTCTATGATATGTGAGGAAATTATTACTAAATGTGCTGCCCATGAAGTCGGTTAATCGAAAACTACGCTGGAAGTTGAGAGCATCTGGGGACAGACAAATAAGGTCAGACATATACGTTGTGCTGTAATTACCCCCCCCCCCCAGACGACTCGAGCAATTTTTGAAAAGGTGGTAAAAAGTAAACGTCTTATAAAAAAATCTGTAACTTTAAGAAAGCATAGCGGAAACACTGCCAACCCGCTAAGTCCGCCTGCGACTAGCGACTACTCTCCCACCAACAGCAACGGTGTGCGCTTCTTCCTGTTTTAACAGGTATAGTTTAGTCTTTTATGGTCTAGACTAGTGTCTAAATTCTGTACCAGTCCGGAGTCCGCAACAAAATTTGGCTGAGAAGTGAACAAGTGGAGTTTTATTGATCTGGTTGGTATTAACGCTATTTTCTATGTTCTGTTGATTTTTTATTTTCCACGCATAAGCCAGAAAATTAATCTTTGTTTGTTTTTAATTTTTATACTATAAAAGAATCGTGTCTAAAAAATGACAGACGGAAAAATGGAAATTTAATATAATTTCAATTACGAAGTGTTTGGTCCATACTCCTGCTATCATTATCATCTATGTCTATTTTGTCTCGGAAGTCCCTGTATATAAGCGCTTCAGTGCATTTCGTTTGTCCGAGATGGCAAATTATATATTTAGTTTTTGAAAATTGCGTGAACTTAAGAAATCTTGTTTTCCAAATGGAAAAGGTTCTTTGATATGATATACGTGAATGTGTGTGCCGTAAAAATTGTATGTATTTTCTACAGAAATTACTGTAACAAATTCATATGTCTGCATATGTCCATGCTTTTAATGTTAAATCATTATAACACTTCAGTACATCACACTGCGAATTTACTTTCCATTTTACCCCTCCCAGACTGAAATCCTGGAACCGCTACTGAGTGACAGCTTCTTCGCAAAAATCGTAAGAACCTACATAATGTCATCAAAAATTGAGAAAATATTGCCTGTTAAATCACGTAATACGGGTGCCTACCTTTTATATCTAACAAAGGAACGGCACGGATCGATTCCAATCAATTGGAAATCTTGCTTTCGATCATTGCATCCCCTGATGAAAATACCACGAGCCGCCATTGGATGGAAGGGATGAGAATTTCGGCAGCCTGTGCTGAAGCCGTCATTCCGTGGCTCGTGATGACAGCCTACTAGATGGATTGCTGGAACGTGTCAATAATCTCTCTAATTACCGGTAATCGGCGGTGGTATAATGAGAACATCGGCCTCTTTTGTGCCCTCTCTCTCATCTCTTCGGTGATTCACCAGATGACGACCGATGATTTACCGCATCCGAGAGGTGTGCTACCGTAGGCTCGTGGGGACTGAGGAAATATTAATGGCTTACCCACCGTATTGTGCCATACTATAACCTCATTAACTCCGCGACAAAATAAGCTCGAGCACTCTTTCGTCACATCTATTCGCTTGTCGCTGCCTGTCCGGGCTTTTTTGGTGCGCTGGCCAATAAGATTTAAATACACTATAGGTCCCCAAATAACGCCACAGTTGCCGCGGCCTATCTTTGAATACGGCGGGATGTGCTCGCACCGATTTTGCCTATTCAGGGTGATTCACAAGTCACGACCAAAAATGAAACATCATACACATATTCTCAAAACAGTTAATTAGACTGAACTAAAATTTGGTATGTGGATTTCCTAACTATTATATATATATATATATATATATATATATATATATATATATATACATATACCTATATATATTAAGTGACATAAATCCGAACACCCAGCTTAAATGGTTTTATTTTAATAAAATTTTGTATAAGTACTTAATGAAGCATAATAAGTAAATGATAAAAATTTCAAAATGATTGCACTGCTTTAAAGCCCTTTTACCTTTAATAATGTGTGGATACACCCTGATGTGCTACGCATTCTCCAACGCGCCTAGGCATGCTTCTGATCAGGTGGTCAATGTCCTCCTGTGGTATCTCATTCCAGGCAACCACCAACTCCTCTCGAAGTGCTTCTAGAGTCTGAGGAGGACGTTGCAAATTGAGCAATCTCCTACCCATCATATCCCACACGTGCTCAATTGGGGATAAGTCGGGAGATCTTGGTGGCCATGGTAACAATGTGACATCATTATGTTGAAAGAAGTCTATTGTGACTCTTGCAACATGTGGTCGGGCGTTATCTTGTTGGAAAGTTGGATCTGCCAGGGTGTCAAGATAGGGTAAATGATGGGGTTCTAGAACTTCGTGGATATAACGCTGCGCGTTCATGTTACCTCTGATGAAGATTAAAGGTGACCTGGAACCATAAGCTATAGCACCCCAAACCATAACTCCAACAGTGTGATGAACATGTCTTTCAACAAAAAACTGTGGATTCCTCCTTTCACCACGTCGCCTTCTAACCCTGGCACGACAATCGTGCATGCCTAAACAAAATCGAGACTCGTCACTAAAGACTGTTCCATTCCTGATCCCAGAGTGACCGTTGTCTGCACCACTCAAGGCGATTACGTCGGTTTTCTCGAGTTAAAGGGAGGACCCAGTGTGGCCGGTATGAAAACAAGCCAAAACTTCTCATTCATCGGTAAACACTTCGCATGGCAATAGGTCTTCCGTGTTCTGCAAACCATTCATTTGCAATGGACCTGGTAGTGGAGAAACGGTCCCTTAAGGCTAATAATCTTAGGCGGCGATCTTCACGGTATGTTGTTCTACGGCGGCGTCCAGTGCCCCTTGCTCTTTGCGTACGGCCTTCAACACCTAACCACAGTGTCTACACTTCTTTGCACTCTAACTGCAATTGCCCGAAAAGAAAGTCCAGCTTTCCGAAGTCCCACTATACGGCCCCTATCAAACTCACAAGTTGACGAAATCGTACAGGTCTCCATACTCTAGGCATCGTAACCGATCGTAAAGGATATCAAGAACCAAAATCCGCCAACGTTGATTCTTTACTGCGGCTGAAATATTCATTTTTAGAGCGTTAGTGAATTAAAAAAAAAGCAGTATAAAAACCGGAATGTCCAACTGATAAGGCTGAAAATTTTTTCACTTGTTATTTACAGTAAGATAAATACATTCACCAACTTTTATTAAAATAAAACCATTTAAACTGGGTGTTCGGATTTATATGTCACTTAGTATATATATACATACAGGGAATTAGTAGCAAATTTTTCCAAATAAAAAAAAGTTCGCCACTATTTTTTTTAAACGCGCAATCTTTCGAATTTTTCTTGGGAGATTGTTCGTCAAAGTTATGGGTTATACGGTTGTTACCGTTACTGCTACCAGTTCTTTTTGTAAATGTCAAATTAAAAGTTTCTTTTTTTAAACTTCAACACCCCGTATCTTTTTAATGAAGCCTTCGAGGTAAAAAATTTACTTAGGAGACCCCCCCCCTTAAAATGCGGTCGCGTGTATGATGTTTCATATTTGATCACGACTTGTAATCGCCTTATATAAAAGCGCGCCGCGATAGCAGTAGCGTACGATGTGCTTCTCATTGAGAATCCAAACACTTTTATTTGTTGCTTATAATTAGAGACCGGAATATATGCGACATAAAAAGATTTAAATATGCATGAAAAATGGTTAAAATATGTATGAAAGTATCAAAATATGCAAAATTAAATAACAATAAAACAATGATTCTTATACTTTATATTTTATACGACTATGCAAAATGTTATTTTTGTAAACACAAACAATAAGGTATTCTTCCAAATGTTCAGCGGTATGTCAAAAAATATTATTATAGATCAAAAAAGACCGCTCCACATCCACTGGACAGTATTTGAATCTTTGTGCTAGCTTTTATTGTCTCTGGTAAAACTTCACCAGTCCCATTAATAAATATCTCAATTTGACATACAGATTCAAAGCCTGGGTTATTGTTTAAAATGCTTTCAAACTTATATTTAAGCTTAGACGAGAATGCGTCTGGCAATGCGGAGTTCATTTGCAGGATTTTTTTCATTAATTGAATAGATTCCATCAACGCCACACCTTGAGTTTCAACCTTTTTGATACTGGCAGGTAAATAAGAGAAATGAGTGCTAATCATAGCTCTGATCTTCTGGATACTAGAGTCGTTGAATTCATCCTTGCACTCACATACTACCATAGAACCTGCACTATAGAAATCATCTGCTACATACACCGTTCATTGGAATCATATTCGCACATAAAATGTAGACGCGAATTCACTCGAACGTCTCATCTACCAAAATTTTTATTTGAAACCTTATCGTCTGACGAAAAAGCCAATAAATTTGTCTAGCTGCAACGTAAAATTTAATATATCATCGAGATAACGTGTCGAAAAATTATAGCAAAAATATGCAACGTCTCTAGATTTTTGTTGAAATATGCAACAACCAGTGAAAATAGGCTTAATATGCAAATGCCTATGCTAATATGCAAATGCATATAATCCGGTCTCTACTTATGATGTACGTTCCCAATTCTCTATGCACTGAGTAAACCGATTTCTGACGGTTTCAGAGTTATGTTGGCAATCTCTGCCTGGATGTTGGTCTTCAAATCTTGAAGGGTCCTTGGGCGATTATAAACACGGGATTTAAAAAAAACAAAATAAAAAATCCCAAGGGGCCAAATTGGTGAAAACGGTCACTTCAAATCGCACGTAATTGAGATGAGGCGCTCTGGGAAGTGTTCCCTTAAATCACGCATCGATGCTCTTGGAATGTGTGCCGTTGCACCATCTTGTAGTCCATCTCATCTAGTCACGGAAAAAGTTCCTTTAACATGTTTACGTACCGGTTCTAGTTCACTGTCGCTGCGTCTTTATTGTCCTCAAAGAACCAGCGACCAATAATTCCAGTTGAGGAAATTGCACATCACACTGTGACTTTAGGTGCAAAGGTCTTTGTTGCAATTCTCGAGGATTGGTGTCAGCCCTGTAGCTCGTGTTTTGTTTGTTGACGAATCTCCACAAATGACAATTGGATTCATCGCTAATAAAAAAAAACAATAGCGTCTTCAGGAACGACTTCGATAAAGCGCTTACACGCGTTCATCCGAGAACTGAAGTCACGTTCAGAATGTTCTTGCACAATTGCCATTTTGTAAGGATGGACATGAAGATCATCTCCACGCAGAATGATCAGCAAGTCCAAGGGCAGATTCATGTTTGCGTGCAGAACGCCGTAATGGTCGCAGCATTGAAGCTGTCACTGCATCAATGTTTTCAGGTGAAATAATGGGCCGAGGATCTCCAATTCTTAGTCTTTTCGCACGAAAATGTTTCAACGCATGTAGACGACTAAACTGTGATCATTAGCGCTCCACTGCGATATCAACCGACTGAATGGTGCGCATTTGACATGATTGCAGATTATCTAGATAACCTCACCTCAAATAGTTCAAAACTTGTATCAACGATATTTTAACACTTTTAAGAATCTCTGTACTCCGACATTTATGCTTTGTCTTTGTGGTTGATTGGGTTCGTCTCACAGCACTTGTTCTCGTAATCTTGCGGTTATTTTCTCTAAATGTTGGCTTAATTCATCATTGAACAACCTTGACTAAATGCACATACATTCGTAACAGGAGCTTCCGCACCCATACTAATGTCCTATGCATGTCTTCAGTAAGAATCTTCAGATAAGTAATCCGCAAAGAACGATCTTTGTACCATCACAAATGAATACTTGAATATCCTATCAAGTAACGGATTTCTGTCCTATATAAACCTACCTACAAGGTCCATCAGTGGCAAATGTCTAGATCACTGCTTTGTGAAAGACCTATCCAACAAAATTACTTGTATACCAATAATCCTAGAAAGCGATATTACTGACCACTTCTCCACTATTTTACTGATATCTTCAAATGAAAAACATTCTAACATCCCTACCGTTAATAACAACCAGGAAAATTACAAATTTTTTGTCGACAATTCAAAACTAATATCAAATGTCAAACAAGAATCCTGGGAACAATTATACTCTATAAATAATATAGACAAAGCAACGGGACTGTTCATAGAGAAAATAAAAAACTAATAGATATTAGTACCAATAAAGTAATAATTAGTCACAAAGAGAAAAGCAGAAATGCCTGGATTACCAAAGGATTAATAACATCGGCAATAGAAAAAGAAAGACTATATAATGTAATGAAACTAACGCCAACTACAGAGAATACCGACTGTTACAACCAATATAAAAATAAATTTATAGAGCTTGCAAGGCAAACCAAACGAAAACATTACCTAAATAAATTGAATAATAACTTAAATGATCCTAAGCGGCTTTGGACAACTATTGATGAGATTACTGGGAAAACAAAATTTAAAGAGTGTGTCACTGAGTTAAATACAACATCGGGAACAGTATTAAAAAATACTCAACAGATATGCGATGAATTTGTACAATTCTTTACTGACATAGGCGAAAATTTAGCAAGTAATATACAAGCAAATGTACAAAATACTCAGCCTCCAAAAAGAACTTTGAACTCATTTATTTTGGATAAAGTCGAACAATGTGAAGTATACACCACTGTTATGTCCTTAAAAAATCGGAAAAGTCCTGGGTTCGATGGTATTAAAAGCGAGCATTTGAAAATTATAGCCGAGGACATAACAGAACCACTCACTTACCTAATCAACAAATGCTTTGAATCTGGCATATATCCCTCAATTTTAAAAAAGGTAATATATTACCGATACATAAATCAGGAACAAAAACAGATGTTAACAACTATAGACCAATATCAATAATATCCAGTGTAGCAAAGGTTTTTGAAAAAGTTTTATCTACTAGAATGATTCGATACCTCACAAAATTCAAAATTTTAAATGAAAATCAATATGGATTTACACAAGGGAAGGCTACATTGGACGCAATAACTAAAATTGTAAATCAAATACATCAAAATATTGATAACAGAATCCCTTCAATCTACATTTTTGTTGATTTAAAGAAAGCTTTCGATACAGTTAATCACAAATTATTATTAAAAGCATTGGAGAGAATTGGTTTCAGAGGAAACGCGTACTCACTGATTGAAAATTATTTGTCAAATCGCCCACAATCTGTGCAGATATCAGGATCATTTAGTAAAGAAATGTATATTAAGTGTGGTGTCCCACAAGAAACTGTCTTAGGTCCGCTGTTATTCAATATATATTTAAATGATATTTACCAAATTAATTGTGTTGGCAAAATAACTAGTTTTGCAGATGATACTGCAATATTATATGAAGGCACTGACTGGTCTGATCTGAAAAATGTAATTGAAAATGATTTTATCAAAATTATTCGTTGGTTTAACAGTAGAAAATTAAGCATTAACTACTCTAAAACACATTTTTTACCATTTGGATCTTATGCTAGACATCTGCCAAGTTACACAAATTTCTCCTTCAACATTAATGATCAAAAAATGCAAATTAATAGAGTGCCCAACATAAAATACCTTGGAGTGGTCTTGGATCCTCACTTACGATGGAACATCCATGTCAATTATATTTTAAAGAAAGTTAGATTTGTATCCTACAAAATTAAATACCTTAGGAATATATTGACAGAAAAATATCTTCGAACATTATACCATGCACTGATTGAGCCTCATCTCACATATGGTATATTAGCATGGGGAGCTGCATGTTCCTCACATATCTATAATTTAGATGTTTTTCAAAAAAGTATTCTAAAAATGATATTTAAAAAACCGAAACTTTATCCCACTGAAAAATTATACGCAGATTTTCGAATGTATGATATAAGACAGCTTTATTTCTTACACAGTATCACTAACTACCATAAATTTGTAAACACCGACCAAAAAATTAAACATAATCATTATACCAGGTACAAAATTCGTGGCACAGTAGTTCCTCAACCACATAAATCTATAATGCAGCGATCATATCTCTATTTAGCGCCTAAATTTTATGAAATTATACCTAAAGACTTAAAAGATTTACGTTTCGGAAATTGTTTTAAAAGAAGTTTAAAAAAGTGGCTACATTCTATATCTAGGACTGAAATTCATAAACTCATAAATACAAACATCAACTAAATACATAATCTACTGTAGCTAATTTTTGTCCTTTTTGTCATTTGCATTCTACAGTTTCAACTTAAATTATTGGTCCATGTACAGGCGATGCCTTTTATTGGGCCTGTTTTGATTTTATATTTATTTACTCATATTGTTTGTTATCTTTGTACATTGAGTAAATAAATATTATTATTATTATTATTATTTTGTTGCATTTTTCCAGTTAGGTAATGATATAACTTAAAAAAAATACATTGTCTAACAAATATTTCTAAGCTCCAGATCAAAATAATCAGTAACAATACGACCTTTATCCATTATGTTTCGATATGAGTAACTAAGAAGAAAATGGACACGTCAAATCACAAAGAAACCTAAAATCCGGCATCAGTGTTATCCTATAAGAGAAAAGAAATCAGACGTCAGCAATAAACGACGTGTAAACAAAACCTACTCTAGAACACAGTGACGGTGACGTGGCGATGGTAATGGCGACCCGGCGACATGGAAAAAATAAAAGGATGAAAAAGGAAATAGTGGAAAGGAGAGAGCGGAAAACAATCGCTGTCACGTCGGACTGCTTATCAAATCAAGCTTGCCACGCCAACGTCGCCGCGTAGCTGGCATCAAGCCGGAAACACACAGTGGGGTGAAACACCAACACCATGGACGGAGCTAAGGTGAGAACTCAAGAAATTGCAACGTTAAACTAACTAAAACTTAAAAAAGTGTGCTTTCCAGCAAATGATTTGGTAAATAGACACAGTCCCCGTCAACATCTAACCCAGATGCCGCTCACCTTGTAGTAAACCGATCTCAATATAAATCAGACTTGAAACAACTGAAAATGGGTCATTTTCATAGGCAGGCACTAAAAATTTATCTAGCTAATGTTAGTTTATTCAAAATGCTATTGAAGCTTCACGAGTATATCCAGATCCTTTTCCTGGGCGTTTCCATCCCACGCCGCGTGTGTTTGTGTATCTCGTACAAAAGCAGTTTGCCGAGATCGGTGGAGTAGCAGACAGACGAGATGAAACCAAAGGGTCTTGCACTGATGACAGCGTTGCGTGGGAAGTGCAAAGTTAACATACTTGACGCCATTTTTATTTTGTGTGCCTGTGCAATCATCCAACCCAACATAAGTATGTGTTTTCATTTGGATGTCAGCAAAATATGGAGATTTATCAGCTTGAAAAGCACAGGAGGAGATTCAGATGTTACAGCTTCGAATGTTGCAAATTGAGGTGATGTTAACAAATTTATACTTATAAGCAAAATCTGATAAGGTTATTTAAAGCGTATAAGTGGAATAACCAACTGTCAAAACATCTAGTAAAATTTTTTCTAAAAACCAAAAAGGCTCTGTAATAGTAGTATAGGCTCATCCAAGATAAGATCTGGTCAGTATCGGTTGTAAGGTTGAAAACAAATGATATCATTATTTTATGCCCTTTAGATCTATTCGGTAACGTCTCTGATTGGTTGACGGAAAGACGATTAAGGACCGGATTGTGTGAAAGGAGCTGCCGGCCGAGCTACGTGTAGTATATCTTGCTGGAGTTACAGTGATTTATGGTTAGTTAAATGAATTCATTCAGTCATTCCCTTCAAGCTGCCACTGATGCCGCGCGACTTTTGGCTCTCTCGCTCGCCATTGTCAGTCAATGCACACGTACCGATAAGATTTATTCGCTGGTAAGTGCAGTTCGATATTGGTCCCGGAAGCTCGGCAAACATTTCCTTTAAATAGTCTGGAGAGACAAAACACTTTTTTGAGTCTGAGATATACCTACGTCAGCGTGATTAGCAGTACTCGTCTAGAAATGCTTCTGTACGCGATCCCAGCTGAAGGAGCTGCTAAGAAACTGACAAATCTTCGACTTTATACTTCCTAATGAGAAGGCGTAATACATAAAGATGTATTTAAAATGAACGATTTGATTCATACCATATCGCTGAACGAGCTTTTTCAATTGTTTTGTTAAAAATTACAGTGTAACAGGTGACTATTCTAGTATAAGGAAATCTAGTTGTAGTTAACAGGCGTATAAACGTGATAGTTGATGAAATATTTTTCCCAAGAATCACTTTATTTAAAATCTGGAATTCGAATTTCAACCTACTTCTAACAGACTCCTAGCTGAAATAACTTTATGACACACTACCTCCCTGCCCCTGGATTGCAAAAACACCCTATAGTTATTGTGAACATGCGATGTGTGTGTGTTGAATTTTAATAGGAAGAAAATCAGTCGTACATGAAATGAGTTGTATTTTGAAGTTCTGTGGCAAAAATAAAGCAATAAATCAAATACAAGGAAAAGCTAAATAAATAATAAAGTAAACACATTAAGCACTAATGTCTTTTGGAGGTCTTGGGGAGTACCCAACGAGGGAGGAGTGGGACGCCGGTAGCCGAGGACTCTCCGAAGTGAGCGGGCAGGTCTGGTACACGGACGGCTCGGTCACCGAAGAGGGCTCAGGTGCTGGGGTCTCTGGACCTAGAACTAGGCTATCTCTGCCTCTCGGTGAGTACACCACCATTTTCCAGGCGGAAATCTTTGCGATTCTGGCTTGTGTATCTCACATTCTGGAGGAGGGTGGGCCTAGGAGAAGAATAACAATCTTATCCGACAGCCAGGCTGCAATGAAAGCACTAAGTGCATGTAAGATTACTTCGAGTCTTGTATTGCAATGCAGGGAGGCTCTGGATTGCCTCGCAGCGAGGCATCCGGTATCGTTAATATGGGTACCGGGGCACGCTGGGATAAGGGGCAATGAGACGGCGGACACTCTGGCGAAAACAGGATCAGCCAGCAAGCTCGTTGGTCCTGAGCCAGCTCTAGGAGTAACCGCGCATAAAGCTAGGAGGAAAATGGAGACGTGGGTTGCAAGACAACACTCTCAGAAATGGAGAAGTATCTCTAGACATCTCCGCCAGGCACGAGAGCTCATTGAAGGGCCCAGTGCTAAGGATGGACGCTTCTGCCTATCTCTGGGTAGAGCCAACCTAAGGTTGCTGGTGGGACTGTTGTCTGGCCATAACACGTTAAGGCGGCACCTGCACGTGATGGGGGTGGCTGAGGATCCCTTGTGCGAACGCTGCGGAGTAGAGGAAGAGACCTCGGCGCACGTTTTGTGTCGCTGTGAAGCTCTGAGCTACTATAGGCAGACTATACTGGGGTCCATTACTTTGGACCCTCAGGACGTAAAGGAGCTTGGACTCAAGGCGATTCACAACTTCGCTAAAAGGGCGAGGCTTGTGATTTAAGTATTGTAGAGGTGCATAAGGGCCCGCATAAGCGGCCTATGCACTGGCTCCTTATGGTGGCCGGGATGCCTCTAAAATTCAAGATTCATTCATTCCCATTCAATGTCTTTTGGGGGGGTTCATGCAAATAAACAGAAAGGGCTACATACTAACTTTGCAGAAAAACTTTCTCAATTTTCTTGTAGATAAACAAAAATCAAAACGAGGCATATTCTAAACGTGACAGTACCAATACCACCTACTTGTTGGAGTTTGTAAAACTAACTTAACCTAGTGATATTTATTTTTGACGTCTACCACGGGCCGTGTAGGGAATTTTGTGTTACACCGCTTATCTGGCACCTCTTTATTGAGTCCTAGGATTTTACACAAAGAAAACTTGGATACTCGCATTATTTAGGTGAGTTTATCGTTTACGATGAAAACTCTAATATAACTTTTTCGGAAACTGAATGTAGTCTGTTGGATAAGTAATTTTCTAGTAATGAGTACATTTTTCCCCGAAAGCCAACTCTGTCCAATGTGTCTAAAAATAATTGATGGTTTACTGTATTACCACAATATTATGTGATTTTACGCGATTGGTGTTGTAAAAGCAAAAAAAAACATGGTATACGAGGGTCACGCTATATATTTTGAGATACACGAAAACTAAACACTATTTTTCGAAAACTAGTTTATTTATGCTTAAAGTATCAATGCACTTCTGTAACCTGCCCTTCAACAAATGAAATGCTTCTAACCAGTCAGCTTTTGGAATGCCTTCAACAAACTGATTAATTGCGTGATCGATTTCTTCTTCGGACGAAAATTTTCGACCACGCAAATTCTTGAAGAGCAAGAATCTTCTAGCATTTTGATCTTTCGCTGGCGTAAAAAGTCTACAGTTAGTTGGGCAGTGCGGCTAGAAGCATTGTCCTGATGCAGGATTGTACCACTGCAACAACTTTTTTTGAATGAAGATGATCATGCAAAATGGTATGCACTGTTGCGGATCCTACCACAAGAGTTGCCTCTATATTCGCATATGTGCAGCGAGAATCTTCTTCAATTAGCCGCTGAACTTTAGCAATGTTTTCAGGGGTCACACTAGAATATGGCCTACCACTACGTTTTTCATCAGCCAATGAAATACGCCTTGTTTTAAATTCAGCATCCCATCGAAACACACTTGCCCGGGGCGGAGCTTCATTTCCAAATGTCTGTTGTAACCGTTCGATTCATTGATGTTCACTTAAATCGACTTCAAGGACATGGTAAATCATAGCGCGATAAGCCTCTCGAGACTCCATGTTTCGTCTTAAATTTGTTCACACCACGTACACTGAAAGACGCTTGCAAGTGAACTGAATGCGGCGACTTACTAATAAAGGACTGCCCTTTCTAATAGTGCAGTCTTGCCGGTTGTAACTAGTATAGTTAATGCGCATCTCAAAATATACAGCGTACCCCTCGTATTAGGGAAATATTTACCTGGCATACAATGTAATTCTACATGAACTTTTTGCAACGCAGCGCAGGTATTTTAATACGAGTATATCTACAGACTTATTGAAATCGATTTGCAACAGTTTTTCTCGCAACATACTTACCTTTTGGTGAAGTCTAGTGAAGTTTCCTTCAACTACCCCTTTCCGCACCGGTTGGTATTCAGCAATCCAGCAATGGCGTCGTCGCCGTACTGCAAACTGAGAATAAATAACATGGTGCAAGCTGGAAAGTAAGATTTATGGCCAGATCTGGCTAGCTTTATTACGTACCTCGTAAATAAGTCGGCAGCGAACAGAGGCGATTCCAGACTCTGAACTGGAGGCCGAGTCGCACGTCGCGAAAATTGCATTTGATGAAGGAATTCAGCTACGAATCTACGGTTTCGTACGACTGCACATGTTGCTAGTCATACAGTCTTTAATGGCCATTAATCGTTTAGATGTGGTATTAGACGGAGTGTTGGATTTTTTTGGATTCAGTCAAGGATATACAGGGTAGTAATACAGCTTTCGTTTAGGCCATTGATTCCCAAAGTAGTCTATCTCGACCCCTAGGGGTCTATGACAACCTGCAAGGGGTCTACGTCAGCGAAAAAAATTTGGGGGTCCATGAAATGAATATGGAGGTCCACGATGGTGGATCTCAACACATGCACTGATAGTACCTATTTACTTACATCATACTATCTTATAATATCAAAACATATACATTATTTATAAAAGTACCTATGAAGTAAAAAATTTATTATATATGTTTATGAAATTGTGTAAGTTGTAGGATGTTGGTATTCGCTTTGTGGTCGCAATACATTTTGAACTTGTAAAAACCTGAGAGTCGCAGTCTCAGAGCTTCGCTACCTTGCACTGACTTGTTCAATTCGTCACTCTATAAATACGAATGTGGGACAAATACGTTTATTCGTTTCCCGAATCTTGAAAAGGAAAGTGCTAAGAAAATATTTAAAAAAATATAAACAGATAGTATAACACACAAATTATAGTGAGTCAGTGTTATTTTGTTTGAGAGTGCTGGAGAAACGTAAGTACATTATTTTTTATTAAATTTTAGTTTTGTACTCGTAGTTAGCAAATATAGGTAAATTACGCCAATCATGACTTTAGTTATTAGTAGTTAAATATTCAATCATGCATAATTACATGAGTACTCCTCAATAGTTTCTTTTTGAAAGTTTTAGCAATCGGTAATATAATTACAATGCAATCTCCGTAATTCGAGCTAATTGATGCAAGAAGATGTTCGAATTATGGAATGTTTTCGGAAAAATCAAAAAATATTTTTAATATACATCTGCTAGATTTTCTGTCTTATTTAAATAATTTAATTTTGCCCACAGATGACTGATGCCATGTCCGAATCTAAAAAGAAATGTAGACAGTACAGTGTTGATTATTTGAAATTTGGCTTCATTCCATCATTGCCGGACAAACAATCGCCTATGTGCCTTTTATGCAACAAAGTTTTGGGCAATGACGCTATGAAACCATCTAAACTGCAAGATCATCTGAGAAGATGCCACCCTTATAAAACAGAGAAAGATTTGAAATACTTTCAAACACTCAAAGATAAATTTCAGAAGAGACCTACACTGGACAGAATGTTCGCTTCGACGTCACAAAGAAATGATGATGGTTTGCGGGCGTCTTACAATATCTCGTTACTTATAGCAAAATCCGGAAAACCGCATTGTATCGGCCGTTGAAGAGGTTTTAAAAACTGTTTTACACAAACCTGCATCTGATATCATTAAAAGAATTTCCTTAAGCAACAATACTGTTGAAAGACGTATTGATGAAATAAGTTCTGATATTGAAAACTTCTTATATAATTATTTGCAAACGACCCATTTCTCTATACAACTGGACGAGTCAACTTTACCTGATAATGCAGCATTATTATTGGCATATGTTCGTTTTATTATGAATCATGAAATCTACGAAGAACTGCTCTTCGCAAGAACTTTGATAACCGACACTAAAGGTGAATCAATATTTCATGTTTTGAAGGATTACTTCATTGAAAAAGCAATTCCTTTCTCAAATATAATATCAGTAGCTACAGATGGAGCACCTGCCATGGTTGGACATTATCGTGGATTTATAAGCTATTTAAAACAAAATGGGTCAGGGGTGTTAGCAATACATTGCGTCATCCATCGACAACATTTAGTTGCTAAAAATTTGAGTGTTAGATTGCATGAATCACTTCATTTAGTCATTGATACAGTAAACCGAATCCGAAGCAACGCGTTGAATACGCGGTTATTTGCGCAGTTGTGTGAAGAAAATGACGAACACTTTCATCAATTACTCCTTCACATTGAAGTACGCTGGCTGTCGAAAGGCTTATGTTTGACAAGATTTTTTGCACTTTTTGATACTATTTTAGAATTTCTGGATACTAAAGATAATATTTTAAAAGAAAATTTAATCAAGAGAAAAACAGACATCGCCTATTTAACAGATTTGTTTGCAAAATTTAATATGGTTAATTTGCAATTACAAGGCGACAGTTTAAATTTGATTAAAACAAAGTCCATCTTATCAGCGTTTCTTGCCAGAGTTAAACTAATGAAGCAAAATATTGGACGGGGCGAATTTTCTCAGTTCCCCAATTTGTCACAGACAAGCTGCGACGTTTCAACTTACGTTCAACATTTAAATGCCCTCTATTCAGATTTTGAATCTAGGTTTGAGGATATTTTGACTATGGTAATACCACCGTGGATAATTAATCCATATGGTGACATAGAAGAAACTAATGTCATAATACAAGAGGAACTGACTGAACTAAGTGCAAATGAAGAACTTAAGGTTCAGTTTAAAAACGGATATCAGCAATTCTGGCTGCAAAACAACATACCCGTTACTTATCCCGTATTATGGAATATAGCTAGGAAATTTTTAATTTCCTTTCCATCGTCATACCTGGTGTAAAGGGGGTTCAGCGCTGTTACCAATCTCCTAACGAAAAAAAGAAACAGACTGGACATCATTAGCCGAGGAGATTTAAGATTAACCCTTACAAAATTGACGCCAAATGTTGATAATTTATTATTAAAGCATCAGGTTCATCCTTCTCACTAAAAATATTGACTTATTGCTTATGCTATTGTATTTATAGTTTATTTTATGTTTATTGGTGTCTAACCAATAAATGCCTGAATAAGTGCCCGCATTGATTTTTTTTAAAGAACCCCTTTATAGAAAATATTTTTTTTTTAAAATTATTCTGAAAATTCAAGGATAGGTACACACTAAAATTTTTAGATAACTTAAACATATAAGAAGCGGAATTTAATCAAACTAACAGTGAAATTATTGTAGAACATACGTTTATGTTATAATTAATAAACGAACTCGCTTATTGTACTATTTTAAGTAAAACACTTTTTTTTTATTATTTTCACTTTTTTTTTATTTTATCCCTCTTATTTTTTTTTTCAATGCGGGCACTTATTCCCAATGCGGGCACTTATTGGTCAGACACCTGCTTATTTAATGTTACGTATATTTTACATAACAGATACAAAATTTTATTTTGAGTAGTTTTAATTTGAATTCGATTAATAAATGTATAAATTAACATGTGTTTTTACTTCACTACAGTTAGAAATTTATAGGAAATCAATATCAGGTAAGTAGGGCGTCTACCCAACACGGAAAAACATGGCAAGGGGTCTACGACACAAAAAAGTTTGGGGAACTCTGGTTTAGGCCAACCATGGATAACTGTTTCGAGCTATTTGGCAACTTTTCAGCAAAGCTGAGCAACTCTACTCTATTCATATTATAAGGAAATCAGACAGCACAAACTGCCATCTAATACCAGAATCGACAACTGCGAAAGTCAAAACAGCAAGCTGGCCGATTCTGGCAAATGATGTTACTTTGTGCTGCCCTATTTCGAGAGACCTGAAACTCTGAATAGAATTGCTCAGCTGACGTTCATTGTCCGCCGAGATCAAGCGTGCATCATGCTGAAGAGTTGTCAAATAGCACGAAACTAGTTTGTTTAATGGCGAGTGGACCATATATACTATAGCGCCAGAATCGGTGGCATCTAGCGGCCTCAAGCTAAAATCCAGTATTTTTCCCGTGTATAATACACAATTTTTTTCTGTGACGGGAAAAACGACGATTTAATATTGAAAAATTATATTATTACAATATTTAAGTCGGAAAATTGTCGATGTAAAATTTGAATTTTGAGATTAGTAGGCTATGTTGTACTTGTAGCGACAATTAGACCTGCGTTGCTGAGGAAACTTTTAAAGTAATCAAATAGCTGTAAATTTAATTTTGTGATTTGATTTAAAAATTGTGAACTTAGTAGTTGTTTAGAAGTTATTTTGAATACTATGAAGTAAAAAAGTAGCCAAAGTAGCGTTACAAAAATAATTGCCAGCTAAATCGTTTTTTTCTCTGGGAAAAAAAGTAATCTCATAAAAAGTGACATGTTGTTACCTGTCAACAGAGATAAAATGTCAAACTTTTTTCCCGTCTCAGAAAAAAATAACTTTTATGACATTTTCTATGGCAGAGTACAAAATACATTTTTTTTAATGTTCTATATATCTTTCTTTCATAACTTGTAGCTGACAATGTTTTATCAAATATTATGAAAATGGTCAAAGCGACGGTGAATTATATGGTCATTTGTCACAATGTTGAAATACCACACTTTGGAATAGGCACTAAAAAGCAAGAGATCTGTAGTACAGGAACGTATTTACTAAACTTTTTGTACGATTAAAGTATTTACATCCCGCTAGTACGCTGCAAATAAAATGTTTCGGAACGATAATTCGGCGCGAAAAGCTCTTCACGCCCTTTGTATATTGTCATGCAAATACTTGTAGAAGCTGTGGAATACCTTTGTAGAACCCCCGTCGGGATAAAAATCGGCTTCTCACAGAGAATCCTAAATAAGGCCTACTTATTAGTTTACCGAGGTCTTTTGAAGATGAAGCCGAGGGATTTTTCTTTTGTCTCATCCGCATTTGGTTCACGCGGGAACGTAGAAAATTGTACGGTTGGCGACAAATTGCACGAAAATTTATTACCCTGTTTTTGCGCATTTGATATTCATTCGACAATTTGCTTTTCCTGCTATTGCGCGTACTTTGAAATATAGCCTTGTAATAAAGGTCACAACCCAAATATGTTAGGATTTATCATCAATTTAACATTTTTATTATATCAATAAGTATCTACACTACTATTTTAAAAGCAAAAATTTAGGTAATATAGTGACACAAATAAATACGATTAATTTATTAGTAAGTCATTCCCTCATCTCGTCCCTGGGTCTGAAATTACTAATAAAAAAATATATACAATCAAATCTGTTCATATTCTTATAAACTGAATATTACTAAAATATTTGGCAATAAGTATGGATTGTACCAAACTTGGCAATGCTGCTAATAATGTCAACATGGCGGAATTTCTTAACAGTGAAAAGAGTTGCTGCAAAAAAGTATTGGATCTCAATAATTAGAACATTACATTTCTCTGTGTCATTACCTCACTGTTTATATTAAAAGGTAAGTCATTATACTGTTCGAATGTTTTAATGATCTTTTTCTTGCTTTGGGGAGTAAAATGCATTCACAAAATGCTAAATCAATTTGAGGTGATGTACTGTTGGTTATGCAAATCCGTCATTCCCTTACCGTCATTCCCTTACCGTCATTCCCTCACTATATTATAAAGTGAGGCAATATAAAATTGCAAATTGCGTATATAAAATTGTGGTTTGGGTGTTATTGTTTAACTCTAGGTTTTAACAGATATCCGTATATCATGAATGGGAAAAATGAAGAAGTTAAGTGAAGAAGAAAAGAAATTAAAAAGGGAGTACGACAGAAAGAGGCGAGAACAAATGAAAATTAATGCTGAGCATAGAGAAGCTTTGCGTGAAAAAGAAAGATTAAAGTATTTATTTAAAGAAGAAGTTAAGTCAACAAGTCCTATGAGTGCAAGAAACAGTAGCCAAAAACGAAAACAATGGAAGAAGAATAGTAAAGTTTATAGGGAAAAGCGAGTTACATTACAAACAAATTTACAGAGAATGAAAAAAGTCCTGCATCATCTTTACAGCACAGAGCAGAGAATTTGTCTGCTCTCAATAGACGTAGAATGCGCAAGCGGCGAACTATTCTGTACGCGAAGATTAAAAGTTTGGAAAATGAAGATAAGGAACGCAGTCAAGCTTAGCGAAAAATATAAGAAGGGGTGTTTGAGATTGAAAACTAAAAATACTGACCCAAACTCTCCAGTAACTAAAGTGTCTACGCTTTTAAAGAATATACAAGTTCCTGACGTTGTAAGAAAAATACTCATTTTCGGAGAAGCACTGCCAACGGACTCAAGTATATCTATGAAGATCTTGGAAGTAAACATGGAGAAAAGAAAAAATATTACATGTTGAAACTGCAATAAGTACAAAACATACAAATTGCTATATAGATCGAAACATTGTTTCAAAAACGATACGTACAAAAAGAACTGTACTCGTAAAGTTAGCTCCATAATGCTGAAAGTTAGGGGTGATGTTGTTCATTTTTTAGAGAATGATGAAAATACGAGGATGTGCCCTTTAAAGTATAAAACTAATCTCAATACATCTATCAAAAGAAAAAATATTACATGTTGAAACTGCAATAAGTACAAAACATACAAATTGCTATATAGATCGAAACATTGTTTCAAAAACGATACGTACAAAAAGAACTGTACTCGTAAAGTTAGCTCCATAATGCTGAAAGTTAGGGGTGATGTTGTTCATTTCTTAGAGAATGATGAAAATACGAGGATGTGCCCTTTAAAGTATAAAACCAATCTCAATACATCTATTAATAAATTAACTTATGCTTTTTATTGCAATTCAGCGTCAAATTGTTGTAAAAATCATTCCCTCATCCTATCAGTCATTCCCTCATTTCATAGTATTTAAAAGTCATTTTTCTACATGTTATATACAAAAATATGGACGACCTTCATTTTCAATGAACCTCACTAAAATAAAACTTCATATTTCTGCAAAAAAGGATATATTTTAATTACTTTTTTTTTAGATATGAAATTTTTAATTTTGTTGAGAAATACCCTTATACTTCCCACGACAACAGGCGGGACAGTATTGTAATCATGAAAAATTTCGAAAATGAACAAGTTTCTTATGTACATGACAGACATGCCTGTCATTAATTTTCATCGGTTTGTCTGTCTCTTTGTTGTTATGCCTGCTTGCTAACCTTTGACCTCCGTATTGCTCAGATTTTGGTGGGCTTTTGATACAACGTTACTAGTACGACAAGATTGAAACATCTTTGTAGTTTTGAAAATTGATTTGAACATTCATTTTATAGCGTTGAAGCTACGGGCAAGAAAACTAAAAAAAAAATCGCTCAAACTTCGTTGTTTGCTATGTTTCAGAGACTTCTAATCAAACTCGCGATAATATTCGAACTTCGGTTCACAAATGTTCTGTCGCCGTGTTTCTCATTTATGTTCCTTGGTCAATCAGTGCCTGTTGTGTATTAATGCGTCATAAGTACTGAGTCAATCTACTTGACGAACTATCCAGATAACCATCACAGACGAAGTAACACAAATCAAGATCGGAAGCTTCTTAATGATAGGTCTTTGACTAATACTAAAGACGTTACATTTGCAACCCTCCACCCCTTAAGTTTCAACCCTTACAAACAAGAAAATAATCAGAAGCCCCTATCTCCGCCAACGCTACATCGATTTTCAAAAATTACAAAGCTTTTGCGAACTTGGCATGGGAGTCACAATGTTTTAAATTTTCATCAAAATCCGAGCGAAACTTTTCAAACAATAGGCGGTTATAAAATTAGCGGACAGACCGACGGACATAAGTCATATACATGTCATATAACATCCAAAAAATATAATATCTTAATTTTCAACTGCTTCGCGATTACAGTACTTACTCGCCAGTTCTGGCTTAGAAGGTAAAATCCATTCTTTTTAATTATTACAGTCGGGCTATTTCTATTCTTTTAAAACGTACTTGTTTCAAAATTGCTTTGGAGACGTTGTCATCGTTATCGCAAAAACCCATCAAAATTCGTTGGTACATATAGCTGTGGAAAGTGCTGCAATTTATAAACTTCACGGTCGAACATCAAGATCCCATTTATTTTATGAAGAATTCTTACCGGAAATTCATTTATCCCTCAAGAGATGCAAACATTAATTAGTCTAATCTCGTCCATGGGAACGATGACGTACGCATTTTTTAGGGTTACAAATCGTCGGCAACGAATGCTCGCGCAGCCCAAATGAATGTGCCCAAGTCACGCGATCATTTTCATAACTGGGTATAAAGACATTTATAGTAGTCATCAACTGGCGATCTTGCGTTTTGTAGAAATGCTTTCAGATGGTACAGGAATTAAGAAAATGCAGTTGTATCTTAAATAGCTTGAAAGCTTTTGGATGAATAATTACCGTTAGTCAATTAAGATCGTGGTTAAAATGTTACAAAATTCAATACTGAGCCATCAAGAGCGTATTCGAGACAGGAGAGGAGATCTTTAGCGCATATATTTCTGTATTCCTACAATTTTTGCGAGAGTATTTGGTATTGGTGCGTTTGATCAAAAATCGCGAAAACAATCGATCCTATGTACAGAAGAAATAGGAACCATTTTGTAGGGAATCAAATTCTTTATCATCTTGCTTCAATAAAAAGGTGTATAGTCAACGGATTATGGGAAGTTAAAATGTAAAGATGCATGTAATGATTTTCAGCTTATAATGTGTAAACTAAGAATGTTAAGAGCATAAAACACTTTGTAGAGAAAAAAACTGCTACAATAAATTTTTTTCCGACACCTTGATGGTCCTTGCAGAATAAGAAGGGAAAGTAAAAATATCGTATCATCGCGTGCGCTACGTACGTTGTCCACGTTTTCCGCATGCACTATTTCAAGATGACGGTCTATTGGCAATTTTATCACTTCATAATTTTAGTAAATGCTGTAGCGATTTCAATTCTATTTTCTTTAAAATCATTGCAACGGTTGCTAACATCTTTTGTTGCGAATCACTCATAACTACGAAATGTTTGAATTTGTTTAGAAGAAAAAACGTAACCCAATAACATTTATCTTCCGGAATGGTTTGCGATTCATATCGGCAAGGTAAACTAGTGTATCTTGCTATAAAATACCCTTTGAACTAAGCCTGAATATTGCTCAATAAACTAGTAGTGATAGCCGGAAAACCGGTGTTTTGGAATAAACAATTATAACTTCTCAAAAACTGCTTGACCAATATACTCCAATTTTGTTGTCGTTATCCTACTACCTGCAGTTTGCCTCGGTTTTGGGCCATAACTTTTCTGCTGTTGGTTGGATCTTTTGACCTGTGGTCTCATTTGGTAGGTCTCATAAATGCCTAAAAATCTTATATAAGAGTTTTTGCGTTCCTTCCAACACTTCCGATGGAATCCCAACAAACGCATTATCTCATTCTTTGTTGTCCAATAAGAAGTTTTCCCACAAAAATTGGTGTACCCATTTTATGCGTCCATAATACCCCTTTGAACAACTTGCGCCAAAAAAAACAGACTTTACAATTATCTCGCAAACCAGCGGTATTTTCGTCTAATATGATTAGACTATAAATGAATAAAGAAGCAAGCCGCAAAGTAAAGTGTGATTAGAATGACTTTATTTAGTACAAAATAGTTATTTACCTAAGCCGTCAAGGGCGAAAAATATACTTTTCGCAAGTGGTAGTGTAAGATTTTTTCTAACAGCGCAGCGCAAGACAACAATAAACCCAGAATTTTAAATGCGGACTATATTTTATTAGAAATTCAATAATTGCAACATCAAAGGTATTGCGTGCGGAAAAGTGTGACTTTCTGCAGGCAGATGCGTGTTGAAAGGATTGTAATTGATAAACAAATTCTCAACTAAATTCAGTAACGAATTTTTTCACGAAATTTCGTACCAAATTATGAACAAAATTTTGTACCATGACAGACGGCCTTTATACTAAAAGACCTATCAAGGTGTCGAAAAAACGTCTAACGTTTTTGAAGAAAATTATATTCTCTACGCCCTAGGATGTTAGTTTAGCCATTATATGCGAAAATGTTGCATGCACCTTTACGCTTTGCCTTAAATTTGTCGTAACCTGTATGGCAAATGAGAAGGAATTTAATTTCATACAAAATTGTTTTTATTACTTTTCTACATAGGACTGATGGTTTCCGAGATTTTCGGTCAAATGCTTTTATCAAAATGGCTGCAAATGCTCCAGCGCTGTTAAGACGAACATTTTAACTGAGCATTAGGAAGCAAAATTACCTATTTTCTGGTTTATTGCAAACTCTGCGAATCCCTTATTCTGCCAAAATTATCGTACGGTGACTCTGTTTATGGACCTGCTCTCTTACAACGTGATGCCGAGCGGATTCAGATGATACAAAACTCATGCATCAGATTTTCTTATGGAATCCGTAAATTTGATCACATTAGTAGCGCTTTTGACCAACCGGGATGGTTTAAGATGAACAAATTGAGGAAACTGCATTGCCTATCTCTGGTACATAAGGCCCCTCTCCTTAAAGCGCCCTATTATCTTTATTCAAAGTTAAACCTCATCTGCCAGTACGATCAAAGATCCTCTAGGAATAAAAGCATCTTACTTATCCCGCGGCATTCGACAACATTGTTCACACGTAGTTTCTCGTACTGGGCACCCAAACTATACAAGGTTTGTTCGGAAAGTAATAGGACTGAGTCGATTTAAAAAATTTATTGAGCCAATCGTTACAATTCTTTAAAAACTTTCAAAATAGGCGTCACGGAAGGCATTCTCCGCGGTGCATGCTGCTTGGATCCCCTCTGTCGTCTCAAAATGCTTGCCTTTGATCGGCCTTTTAAGGCGAGGAAACAAAAAAAGTCCGGGGGGCCACATCTGGGCTGTAGGGCGGCTGTGGAAGCGTTGGGATGTCGGCCTTGGTCAGGTAGCTGTTCACAAGAAAGGCGGTGTGAGCCGGGGCGTTGTCGTGGTGCAACTTCCAATCGGCTGCGATGGCTTGTCGTCTCCTGAGCACTTCCACGTAAAACTTGACGTTGACGGTTTGTCCAGGAGGAACAAATTCATGGTGGACGATGCCTTTGATGTCAAAAAAGACAATGAGCATCGTTTTCACGTTGGATTTGCTCATTCTTCCCTCTTTTGGGCGAGGAGACGCCGTCGTGTGCCACTCGGAAGTTTGCCTCTTTGTCTCGGGATCATACTCAAAGATCCACGACTCGTCACCTGTGATTACGTTATTCAAAAATTGGGGGTCACTTTTACACATGATTTTCTTGGCACACTTCCACTCGCCGCAATTTCTGGTCGTCAGTGGGCACTTTTGGGACCATCTTCGCGCACACCTTGCGCATGTTCAAATGCTTTTGTAATCACGTGAATGAATAAATGCCATTTATTATTATTATTACTGTCACTCTTGACTAACGTATTATTCTTGGAAACAGCCAACCATTACTGTCTTCTGGCGCCTAAAAAGGAATATGAAAACGCCAAATTCACATTTTTCAGAACAGCCAAACTTTGAGCTTGATGCCTCCATAAAAACTTGAGCGCGATCTGAGGTCTGACCGGCCAAGGCAGGGCGTGGAATTTTAGTTTTGCCCGCAGCCTAGTTTGGAATATAAACGTACCATATACGCCTACCTGTAATGTGACGCCATCGACATTGTGCGAAACAGGCTGGTGAGTTGTGCGGATTCGACATAAAAGTTAATTACCAAATCCATAAATCAACGGCAGGGACGTTTATAACGACCTAATTGATTTTCAGACAAACAATTTTTGATGGAACGGGTGTTAATTCCAGATTCCAATTATATTTACAATTTATATCGTCCAGGATAGACGCCATCACAGTTGTAATAATTATGATGACACGTCCATCCAAATTTTACATTATACGTAAATGATTATCTGCTCCGTCACATCCAAACAATAATCATATCCATATGTGTTAATGGATCAAACTGTACTGCATTGGCAGACATTTTCAAATGTACTTAACCCCTCGATTTAATCCCATAGCTCTGATGTATTCCCAGGCGCTGGACATTTTTTCACGTTCATTCCTAAATCAAGATAAAATTGTCCGAAATTCCACGTCTAGCATACGGAAACTTCATGATTTTAAATATTACTTCAATTAAGATTCTTTCCGACAACTCATATAGTTATCTGTTCCAAAATAATAGTTCGGAACTAGTACTGAATTGTACTCGAGCATGCTCAGAAAAATAATTCGAAATTACTTCTGAACTAGTTTAGAACTGTATGTTGGAACAAACCTTAATTAAACGCGCTATGAACGACGAGATACGTGTACAATTTCTGAAGTTACATGAAGCAAAGCTGTCTTCGATCCATCCTCCTCTATCCGTGCACCCTTCATCACATCGTCTCATTGTTCTCCTCAGCTCCCTTGATTGTCAAGGGCAGAGCCCTCCAAGGGTCTCTCATCTCTGTACAATACATTTCGGCCACGCTGTACGTGCCTTCCTGCACCAGGCAGCGACGGTCACTTTAAATAATATTTTGATAAGCTTTCCTCCGTACGGGCTTTTTTTGTTCCATCAGACTCTGCTGGCTTTGTGCTGCTAAGCTGAAGGGCTGTGAGAGGGCTTATTTCACCGAATGCGGGCACCGTAGATAGCACGTCTCTGCACGCTGGGTAGTTTCCGGGCACAGACGTTGGACAGGAATGTTATTTCATAACTTCATTTACGCGTCCCCGCAGCCGGAATTTTTAATGATTTTGATGAACCAGGATTGGAAATCATAATTACACCTTCAGCTGAATCATTTTGAATTTTGGTTATCGTAAATATACTAAGTGACATATAAATCCGAACACCCAGTTTAAATGGTTTTATTTTAATAAAATTTTGTATAAGTACTTAATGAAGCATAATAAGTAAATGATAAAAATTTCAAAATGATTGCACTGCTTTAAAGCCCTTTGACCTTTAATAATGTGTGGATGCACCCTGATGTGCTACGCATTCTCCAACGCGCATAGGCATGCTTCTGATCAGGTGGTCAATGTCCTCCTGTGGTATCTCATTCCAGGCAACCACCAACTCCTCTCGAAGTGCTTCTAGAGTCTGAGGAGGAAGTTGCAAATTGAGCAATCTCCTACCCATCATATCCCCGTGCTCAATTGCGGATAAGTCGGGAGATCTTGGTGGCCATGGTAACAATGTGACATCATTACTCTTGCAACATGTGATCGGGGCATTATCTTGTTGGAAAGTTGGATCTGCCAGGGTGTCAAGATAGGGTAAAAGATGGGGTTCTAGAACTTCGTGGATATAACGCTGCGCGTTCATGTTACCTCTGATGAAGATTAAACGTGACCTGGAACCATAAGCTATAGCACCCCAAACCATAACTCCATCAGTGGGATGAACATGTCTTTCAACAAAAAACTGTGGATTCCTCCTTTCACCACGTCGCCTTCTAACCCTGGCACAACCAACGTGCATGCCTAAACAAAATCGAGACTCGTCACTAAAGACAATACTGTTCCATTCCTGATCCCAGAGTGACCGTTGTCTGCACCACTCAAAGCGATTACGTCGGTGTTCTCGAGTTAAAGGGAGGACCCAGTGTTGCCGGTATGAAAACAAGCCAAAACTTCTCATTCGTCGGTAAACACTTCGAATGCCAATAGGTCTTCCGTGTTCTGCAAACCATTCATTTGCAATGTACCTGGTAGTGGAGAAATGGTCCCTTAAGGCCAATAATCTTAGGCGGCAATCTTCACGGTCTGTTGTTCTACGGCGGCGTCCAGTGCCCCTTGCTCTTTGCGTACGGCCTTCTCGAAGCCATGCCTGACAACACCTAACCACAGTGTCTACACTTCTTTGCACTCTAACTGCAATTGCCCGAAAAGAAAGTCCAGCTTCCCGAAGTCCCACTATACGGCCCCTATCAAACTCACTAAGTTGACGAAATCGTACAGGTCTCCGTACTCTAGGCATCGTAACCGATCGTAAAGGATGTCAAGAACCAAAATTCGCCAACGTTGATTCTTTACTGCGGCTGAAATATTCATTTTTAAAGCGTTAGTGAATTAAAAAAAAGCAGTATAAAACCGGAATGTCCAACTGATAAGGCTGAAAATTTTTTCACTTGTTATTTACAGTAAGATAAATACATTCACCAACTTTTATTAAAATAAAACCATTTAAACTGGGTGTTCGGATTTATATGTCACTTAGTATACTTGCAACCTGCGTAAATGATGATGTTCTACCAATGCACGAATTTTTTACCCACCACGCCACCGGCGATTAAGTCTTGTAATTGAGAAACATTTCGAAAATGAATTATTATTTATGGTATTTGGATCTGTCCACTAATCTTTGGCCCCGCTATAACTTGGGTAGTACCAGCTGGATTTTGATGACATTTTCACACAAGGTTACTTACTATACCAAGGGCAAAAAAGCCTTATATTTTTCGAAACTCGTTCCAATGGCGGTGGAAACAAAAAATAAACATTACTCAAACCTCGATTTTTGCCTCCTGGATGAACATGTCTTTCAACAAAAAACTGTGGATTCCTCCTTTCACCACGTCGCCTTCTAACCCTGGCACAACCAACGTGCATGCCTAAACAAAATCGAGACTCGTCACTAAAGACAATACTGTTCCATTCCTGATCCCAGAGTGACCGTTGTCTGCACCACTCAAAGCGATTACGTCGGTGTTCTCGAGTTAAAGGGAGGACCCAGTGTTGCCGGTATGAAAACAAGCCAAAACTTCTCATTCGTCGGTAAACACTTCGAATGCCAATAGGTCTTCCGTGTTCTGCAAACCATTCATTTGCAATGTACCTGGTAGTGGAGAAATGGTCCCTTAAGGCCAATAATCTTAGGCGGCAATCTTCACGGTCTGTTGTTCTACGGCGGCGTCCAGTGCCCCTTGCTCTTTGCGTACGGCCTTCTCGAAGCCATGCCTGACAACACCTAACCACAGTGTCTACACTTCTTTGCACTCTAACTGCAATTGCCCGAAAAGAAAGTCCAGCTTCCCGAAGTCCCACTATACGGCCCCTATCAAACTCACTAAGTTGACGAAATCGTACAGGTCTCCGTACTCTAGGCATCGTAACCGATCGTAAAGGATGTCAAGAACCAAAATTCGCCAACGTTGATTCTTTACTGCGGCTGAAATATTCATTTTTAAAGCGTTAGTGAATTAAAAAAAAGCAGTATAAAACCGGAATGTCCAACTGATAAGGCTGAAAATTTTTTCACTTGTTATTTACAGTAAGATAAATACATTCACCAACTTTTATTAAAATAAAACCATTTAAACTGGGTGTTCGGATTTATATGTCACTTAGTATACTTGCAACCTGCGTAAATGATGATGTTCTACCAATGCACGAATTTTTTACCCACCACGCCACCGGCGATTAAGTCTTGTAATTGAGAAACATTTCGAAAATGAATTATTATTTATGGTATTTGGATCTGTCCACTAATCTTTGGCCCCGCTATAACTTGGGTAGTACCAGCTGGATTTTGATGACATTTTCACACAAGGTTACTTACTATACCAAGGGCAAAAAAGCCTTATATTTTTCGAAACTCGTTCCAATGGCGGTGGAAACAAAAAATAAACATTACTCAAACCTCGATTTTTGCCTCCTGATCATTTTGCGATTTTTTATGTACGGGTTGAAAGTTGGGATTTGGCAGGTCTGGAACAGCAGATTTCTATATGGTGCATCATTGGTATCAAAGTGAAATATGGTTTATTATTCCGGAAATTTGAAATCCTGGCTAGGGATTCATTAAGCGAAGTAGCTTGATATTTTTATAAACTACGAGTACTTGACGTGAAAATAAAATTACTTGAAATGTTAAAACTTAACTAGACCTAAATTTCTTATTGTTCTACTTGCCTTGGGGTTAGGCATTTTTAAACTACTTGATACTTGATGACAAAAATATGTTTGATTTTCGAAAGGCCTTTAGTGAAACTTATTCCTACAACGGATTAGTAGTATTTCGTATTTTAATGCAAATAATCACTTAGAAAATTTTCGCGGGACACCGTGTATACTGCCACCTCAAATGATGCATGCAAACAGCGTTGCCAAAACAAACAAAAAACATGAAATTGGGAGATAGTGTCGTTGAAATTCGATAGATTCAAGGACAAAATTGGTAGGATGAAAAAACCTAGCGCAAGAACATCGGCGGATAAATGGCCTTTGGGTAAACCAAAGTATATTCTCGTATAGAGCTGTCACACAACGCAGATGTACATGTTTTCTGTAAAAAAAGAACAAAAAAACAACTAATTTTATACATTTTTTAAGAACAAAAAATGACTATAAATCCTTAGCTTGTACATGTTTCATAGAGGCACGACTTGAAAATAAGCGTTATTACGTAGTCATGCCATAAGTTCTGTCCCTCGTTTTCAAACAAGTGTAGACCTGTTAATACTTGTCCGATTGTTTACATTGTGGTGTCAGTTGATTAAGCGCTTTTCGGGTAATTACATATACCTCAGTTTGTATTGATCTCTCGAAGCATAACGATGGAGTGGGGCAAGGCACAGAACCGTATTGCAGTGATAGCTTTACATAAGTGTAATCACAGTGCTAGTCAGATTTTTGAACTCTTACGCGGCCTTCAAATATCGCGTAAATTTGTGTCTAGGACCATTCAGCGGTACAATGAGACGTCCTCTGTTGATGACAGGCCAAGAAGCGGAAGACCTCGTCAAGTAAGGACTCCAGCAGCCATCAAAGCCGTAAAAGCCAGGATTCAAAGGAATCCACTCCGGAAGCAGAAGATCCTATCCAGGGAAATGAAGATTCCTGTCCGGACGATGTCGCGCATCATTAAACAAGACCTAGGGCTAGGGGCTTACCGGAGACGTACGGGCCAGCGACTTACGGCCACCTTGCGACACATCAGGGCGACAAGATCCAAGAAGCTCTTGGAGAGGTACGCAGCTGGGGGATTCCGAAAGATTTTGTTCACGGATGAGAAAATCTTCACCATAGAAGAAAAATTCAACCGACAAAATGACAAAGTGTATGCAAGGAGTTCACAGGAAGCTTCGGAGATCATTCCGAGAGTTGAGAGAGGCCACCACCCTGCGTCAGTCATGGTTTGGTGGGGGGTGTCCTACGAAGGGGTCACTCAGCTCCATTTCTGTAAACAGGGCGTGAAAACAAAAGCGGCAAACTATCAGAGCGACATACTGGATCCTATCGTCAAGCCTTTAAGTGGTACATTGTTTGCCAACCAACACTGGGTCTACCAGCAGGATTCCGCCCCCGCTCACAAGGCTAAGAGTACGCAGCGCTGGCTGGAAAGCAATGTGCCAGAGTTCATTGCTGCGGAAGATTGGCCCTCAGGGAGTCCGGACCTCAATCCTTTAGACTACAAGTTGTGGGACCTGCTAGAGCAGTTGGCCTGCTCCAAAGCCCACCGTAATATCAAGTCCCTGAAAGCGGATTTGATCCGATCAGCGGCAGCTATTCCTTTGGAAGCTGTGCGTGCAGTGATAGATGAGTGGCCCGCGAGATTGAAGCAGTGTGTGAAGGCCAAGGGGGGACATTTTGAATAAAACTGTTTGATTATGAATTCTAAAAATGTTGTCGAATAAATAATATCTTTCATATAAATATATCTTATCTTGTTTCATTTTTATCATGAGATTATCATGGGACAGAACTTATGGCACGACTACGTATATAGGAGTCTGGTTCAAAATCCGGCCAGTTTTCACTTCCGTTATTTTCAATTTTACTACCAGGATAAAATCGATGAAAAGCACTAACTAGTCCCTTCTAGTCCAAAAATCAGCCTTAAAATATTCTATTTGAGCTTATAGTTTTGTCGTTCGTATCATCTTTTAAGCGATTAATAAATTATTTTATTCGATATGTAAAGTTTTGTCTGTAACTTTTCACAAATAAAGTCTTTCCGTTGTGTATTTATAATCTACTCGTATTTATATTATCAAGTAATATCAACACCACTTGAATTTTCAAATACTGATAGACAGACGTTAAACTAGTTGACTTGATATTAGATTATTAATAAAAATTAGCTTGAAAGTTGAGTCCCTAATCCTGGTAGTATTACCGATCTGTCTTATTGTTCAGAAATTTGTGATCCAGATAGTATTTCCCACCTGTTAGTTAGAATATTGCACTTATTTCGCATAATATTTACGTATGTGACTATAGCAACAACAACTAGATATGGACATGCGATATCCTTTACCTGCGGAGGGTCCGATATAAATTCCGCAACGCCGATGATGCCCACAGCGTCGCGGTCGTGGGTGGCGAGTTAACGAAAGCTGTCCACATATTACGACTATGTATAGTCATTTAAAGAAAATTGTATTGACAATCCAGCTATCTTCACTCTGTAACATCACCAGCTGCAAGGGTTTCCATCACTGGCAAATGTTGATTCAGATACATGACTCATGTTTATAATTGTAATGTTTGTAATGAGTCCATTCATCCAGAACTACGTGAGAATTACACAGTCAATCTACTCGACGACATTTTTTATACGAGCATGTGGAAATATTTTTGGTTTTCACTGTTAACACGGATATTGCTATATTATTTTGTATCTTACAGGTTGCCAGCCGGATTGACTGACAGACGGATTGTCTGCTATCCAGTTGTCTCATTGTTCGACAAGTGCTTTTCTTATAATGCCATTGTACATACTATACAGGGTGTCCGAAAAGTTGGGGTTTTCCTTTACACGACGTGTAGATCTTGAAAACATAAGCAATTTTTCTTAGTACCATATACACCAATGTCTTAAGGGAACCGAGATAAAGGGCTCTGCAACATCAAAAATATCGAATACCGTCCTGTAGCCGCGACATCTCCGACTGGTACTAGGACACTAGCTCAACCCGACGACAGAACTGGGTCGGGGTCAGTGTGTCAGGTCAGTATGCAACCTTCAACCGACGGTTACCGTCACGCGTCTAGAGGTAATCGCGTAGACGAGAATCCCTCAACAAGCACTAGAGACGTGGCTAGAGAAGTGCAAGTATCAAAAACTAAAGTGTGCGTGAAGAGGGGCTGTATCCGTTTCACGTCCAACGTGTACAAGCCCTTCAACCTGACGATTTTCCAGCAAGAGTGCGGTTTTGTGAGTGGTTGTTGCATCAACATGACAATAATCCGGACTTTTTGAAGTGCATATTGGTGACAGACGAATCTACGTTCACGCGTAATGGGGTGAATAACTTTCGCAACACTCATGTTTGGTCAGTAGAAAATCCGCACGCTGTCCGTCGGGCACATTTTCAACAAACATTTTCAGTGAATGTTTGGGCTGGCATGGTGAACGGTATGCTCATTGGACCATTTATTCTCCCAAATCGATTGGACGGGATGCAATACCTAGACTTTTTACGCAACATTTTGCCTTCCTTGTTTGCCTGCTTCTGCTCGGTATCGCATCAGCTGATTTCTTTTTCTGTTGGAGCGGTATGATTTCGGACAGAGACGTACTTAGCACTTCTCGTCAACTGGAGAGTGAGTACTTTTTCTTTTATTTTTTTTTACTTGGTCGCCCTCGTTTCACTACACATCGCCTTTGTTATTTCAAGGGTAGTTGTTTCTGAGAAGGAAAACCCCAACTTTGCGGACACCCTGTATAATGAATGTATTACAACCGCCTAAGCTTCTAAACGATTAAAATAAAAAACAATTTAAGAAAATCGTTTTTAAATAATTAATTTAAAGACAATTATTACGTCTCTTTTTTTTAAATTATAAACATGAACTATGCAGGTCCTTTTAAAACATAATTTTGACGTCTTAGGTGGATTTATGTAAAATTTATATGATACTACTATCACTATCTAGTATTGTACTATATAAATATAAATTTATTTTTTAAGGATTAAGTGACAGAATAGCTATACGATCATGGTGTTCTTGAGGGCAGTGTACCATCGCTCTTTCTTATACAGTGTGTCCCAGATTGGCTTCTCGGTACAGGGATCTCGGCTCCTGCTATACCTACAGCAAAGGTTGAAAGGGGAAAGTTTTAGAGGAAACTTAGTGCATTCGATAGCCGGTTTCAGATTTACGATCGATCAATTGCTTCCAAGTATTGCAAATGATTAAACTATTATTTAAAAAAGCATCTCGTACAATATTTGCTTGAATGTTTCAAAAAAGTAATCCTAGTAGTTTTACATATCCATACGAAATGTCAAATTGTCGTGGAAGAATCCATATAAATGGATAAATCAGTGAAATACTAATAGAAAGAAAAATATCAAGCATAGTGAACTAAATATGATTTGTGAACCGTCCACTAATTTTTTTTTCAAGGTGTGCCTGTTCCGATTTGAGCTGGGTACGCCCTGTGATCATGAAACAACAATCAAATCGAAAAATTTCTTCCGCCAATGCCAGGTTTTTGCTTTGCCCAATACCGTTGGCCTAGTGCTGATAACGGTAATCGTATTAGCTATCTGCTGGTCCAATCAGAGTTTATCTTTCTCTGAGAGGCTGATATATTTTCAGTCAACGACGGCAAAAAGGAATGTTCGAGGAAATGAGTCATGCCTTTAGTTTTTTGTGGGAGAATGTTTCTATCGCGATTTTCATTTTCAATATTGTATCCGCTTCTAGGTTTTTCGAAGGCCCCATCCCATGGTTGCTGCAGAGGTTATGTCGGCGCTTCTGTGTGACTAACATCTCAAACTTTTCTTCATTTCAGTAGGGAATACCCGGCCATTTTCAACAGGTTTTGACAATTTGATTGATGATTTTAATGAGAGAAAACGTATTTACCACTTATTAAAACACAATTTTAATACTTTGAATTATTCAACGTCAAAGTCAGAGCCTCCTTAGATGAAAAAAATTCGTTACTTATTAATTTAATTTTCTGACAAATAAATAATGGCCTCCTTACTAAAAAAATAATACATAACATTACGTGTGATGATACTCCAATCTTTTATGCGCCTGTGAGACATCACTAGGCTGGACATTTTACGCCCTTTTCAAAAATCGAAAAATCCAGTATGGTGGTCGTAAAAAACAACAGTTGAGGCAGGTTGCGCGTAAACAAAAGACGATTGAGACATGTCCAAATAATGTCACATTTTTTTAGCTGTCAAATTTACCTTTTTGGATTTAGTGGCATAAAACAAAATTCGATATTTTCGGTTTTTCGCCGATATTTCCAAAACCACTTGACCCATCGTAAATCTGAAACCGGCTATCCAATGCACCAAGTTTCCTCTAAAACTTTGCCGATTTAACCTTTGCTGTAGGTAAACCAGGAGCCGAGATCCCTGTATATAGAAGCCAATCTAGGTCACACTGTATATGTCAATGATATGTCCAATATCCTAAAATTTTGGCTTGATGTGACGACTTATTTGTAAATCTAACCTAGTTTTTTCAAATAATTGTTGTTACTGTTTGAAGTTTCTACTTTATTCTATTGGCAAACTTCGCCCTAAGCAAAGACGATTGATTCATTATCATTATTATTAACTTTACAGTAGGCTTTTCAGGTTTCTGTTTTAAGGCCTAATCGAAAATTTTATTCTATGGAATCATATTTTAATATATGATGAACCTGCCACTCCTACAATAGTAGCTAAACAATCATTGCCGGCCATATTTTCTTTCTGTACACCTTCGCCATTCCAGACATGTTCCACACGGCAGAATGTAGCCCGAGTTTACGGATTTCCAGCCGTCCGTATCGATTTCTTTACAGAAGGAGGCATCGACACGTATGTACAGGCTGTGTACATTTACACCCTCTCCCTGTGTAACAGACACCCATCCGATGCAATACAATATCATTGTTATTACGGATACGGATTTATCTCTGTATCGATTCATATCATATCACTAGATTACGCGGTATCATTACGCTATGATACCACCTCTCGGTGTCTGGTGTCAAGCTGAATTTGGAGTAGCTTATTTGAATTTCATTGCCAATAGATACTATTAATTATGAAAACATGGGTGGCGCGTACCAACCGAGATGATTCAAAACTAAGAAAGTTTTTGGCTGCAAATATATTAAATTACTAGTGAAATTGGATCCGAATACGGATGTAGTAGAGATGCGTGGCTTCGAATTAAGAATATCGTCTCATATTTCGTACATATTAGAACTCCTCATATATTTTCAGCAAAACACTAACTTAGTTTTGCATTTTCTTGGTTGGAGCTGCCTCCCAAGAGTAGTGACGGATCTGTAAAACTCATAGAAATACAACAAGTTACAACTGGGTACCAAACTGGGCCTGCAAATTTCATTATCGGTCTTATGCACATTTTATATAACGTATTTCCTAAAAGCTTTGTCACAAAACTAATTGGCTTTAATTTTAACAAACACAAAATAATCAAGTTGACTTTGGAAATAAATGTTTGTTTACTTACTTTACTGGCAGTTGACATTCACTGACAGTTTTTGCTTTAAGATATCGTATAAATTAGAAATAAAAAAAAGTAACAATAGCGCAGTGCGAGCAGGAAATATATGTCTGAATCTCCCAAAAAGTGGAAGAGCACGTGCATTTACTGCACAGAGGTCAGAGAGGTTGGTGAGAAGACCAAAAATCATGTTGGAATGTCAACAAGGAGACTGGCCCATCAATACATACTTCTTAGCAACAAACCTATTGCCTTTTTTAAAAACCGAGAGAGAGAGTTGCACTTAAAAGATTGGGTGAAGATCATTCGTAGCAAAAGAGATAATGAAGAAGGACAATTCTTCAAGGTCACATGTATGTACGTTCTATTGAATTTCATATATACAAAAAGCTATAATAAATGAGAAATCTAGACAACATTTTAATAGTGGTCTTTGGGCGTAAAACGATACCAACCTAGTTTTTAGTTGCTGTTGATGGGTGTCTTTATGATTTTTGATTGCCTCGCCGCTGGCGAGAAAATATTGTAATCGTGAAAAACTGGAAAACGAGAGATTGTGTTTTTTGGATGGTGTATGACATTTACATCACTGAAAACCTTGTTACTCATTTCCGTCTGACTATCTGTCTGTCTGCTGATCCTTGGCCCGTCAAACTGGAAAAGTACCGCTCGGATTTTGATGGAATTTTCAAGGTTACGACTATGACAAGGACGAAAAGGCTTTCTAGTTTTTGACGATTGATCCAGTGGCTGGGTGCTAAAAATTATCGCTCAAGCTTTATTTTTGACGTTTCAGAGGCTCTTGATCATTCTCAGAAAAACATTTGTAGATACTAAAATTTGAGGGTTGGCTGTATTTCAATGTTTTTGCGTTAGTATACTTATACGCTTCGAACCCCGGCTATCGACGCTACTGTCAGTAGGGCAGGGAACATATTTATGGACTAGTTGTATGGGCTCGTTTGACTGACTTGATCTTTTTTTTTATTATACATCATCTTAGCTAACTCTTAACTCGAAGAAGGTAACTTGTGCCTATAATAATCCTTTATGAACTTATGACACCGTTGCGTGGAAGTGCGTAGTGAATCTACTTGACATCATTTTTGGTTAATTTTTGATGTGTTGTAGACTTGGTTGTAGATGTCAATACATAGGAAACGTTGGCGTTGGCGCTTCTGCTGCCTAATACGAGTTTAGTTATCAGCGTGCACATAGCCCAGCTCATGCATGAAAGAGCTTAGTAAGTGAATAGAGTCTATAAAGGTAGGATTGATTGTAATCAGTAAAATGATGCGAAGTTATGAAGATATCCATTTTTCTACAACTTGTGCTGCCTACTCATGGTTTCGGTTCTAAAATAAAATTGTTATCATGTTAATTTATACATTATCGATCCACAGGACATGCATCGTATACTTCAATATCTAGATCCAACATCTCATGTACCTATAATTGCTATAATTGCAAGAACGTTATCAGATGATATGAACAGAGGCATAGGCAATAGACATGTAATACATGTCGTTTACCGTTATACACATTATCTACTAGCTTTATTAATGCCGCATTTAGAACAGTGGTAAATAGGCAATATCATTGGGAAACAGAATTATACCTATTTCTGTGCAATATCGATTAGAATAAAAAACTTCAGTGCAAGACTAGTAGGACAAAAGGTCAGTAAGTTAAAAATGCACAAAAAGAAAGCTCCAGAGAATTAAAAATCATTCATTCCTCCAAAAAAATATTTGAATCAGGTGGTCAAAAAACGTTGGATAAAGGTTTGATTATATTTCGTTGTTTTCCTTCTCCTATGCCATGTTATATGACATGTACATTTAGAAAAAGGATGACACTCATTTTTCTGGGGTTGTCTATCTGACCTTGACCCCGAAAAAAGCTTTGCAGTTTTTGAAAACCGGTCCAGTGGATGGCGGAGCTAGAGGAAAAAAGATGAAAAAAGTAAGAGCATGCTCGTACTTTCTCTTTTGTCTTTTCAGAAACATTTTTGTAGGGGCTAAAAATTGGCTGTTCTAGGGGGTAGGAGATATTTGGTATCAGTGAAATATGTTCAATTATCGAACAAATGTGTGATCCTGGTGGTATTAATCGCATATTGACACAATGTTACGCATATTTAGCATAATATTTATGTCTGCGACTCCAGCAAACCGTTCTACCAAGGATCATACGATATCCTTTACCAGCGGAGGCTCCGATCTGAATTCAGAAACGTCGACGGTGTCCCAGCCACGGCGTCGCAGAGGTGCGAAAATGTAATGCTACTAGGGCATACGAAAGTTGTCTAGATATTATGAACCGTGTATAGTCAGAGCCGATTATTTAAAAAAAATGCATTCCATGACATCACCATCTGGCCAAATGACTAGACCTATACCGTGCTGATGATCGTTACAAAGTATGAAACAACGTTGTAAGCGGTTATGGTCACAGAGACGGAAAGCAAACCGATCCTATTCAGTCAGTAAAATAATGGTATGAACTGCGTATTTTGATAAATCTATATTATCAGGCAGCACCGGTGGCTGCAGTAGTAGACTCTTCGGTCTCCTGATCAGTCGCCGTGCGCTGTGCGGGTACGAATCCTGTCCCAAGAGAAATTTTTCTCTTGGCTATGGATGTTGTGATTGCCCGTAGGTGGTAGACGGTCTCTGACTGTCGAACGCAGAGGTACCACCCGGCGGATCTCGTAGGCGGGGTCAGAATGTGTGCATGTTGCATGCACACGTGTTCCCTCGCCAGAGTCCGTGTGGCGTCTCCCCTTTCCGCTGTATCTCCCTATAGCCCCACGGTACCCCATGGATGTTTAGGGCCATAGGCCTTCATAGTAGTTAATGTATAAGAAAAAATTAGTGCATGAATCAAGGATACAAACCTCCTTGACTATTTCTTTCATTAAGAAACGTTCCTGAAATCTGGACACGTCGTCAGTGATGAATTCGCGAAGGAGTCCCTACAGGAAGTGCGAGAATACGCAATTGAGTGCAAAGAGAGTTACTTAAAAAATCGATGACCTGTTATTATAAGGGTTGCCACCCCGTCCCAGAGCCAGCGTGAGCCGCTCAAGAACAAAAGCTCTAGAAATCGCGCTGAAACTAATGAAAAGCCTTTTGATAGAGAATTGAGCGAATGGTATTCAGCAAGAGTTGCAAATGGAAAAGAGTTTTCGAAAGAATGGAACGACTTCTTCTTTGTGAACTGCGGTAGTCGGTTCGATATTTAGGGAATGAGCAGATCAAGGAGGATTTTAGTAATCACTGATATACAGGGGTAGTATAATATGAAGTGTGGGTGAGTTATAATTAAGTAATGCCGCTGCTATCAAGTGACTCGTTACTAATATATCCGACTGGTATGATGAAGTTATGTTATCAACCCTTGTTCACTCGTATACAGAACTGTCGTGTCGGCCTTTTCTGCCCGAAGTAGAAGATTCTCCAGAATGCGGCATTCTCACTAAAACCACTCAATCGTTCACTACACATCCCACTAAGTAATACTTGCGGCATTTTACCATGGTGAGTAGCGTTGCATTAAGTATTCATACCAAAAATATTAGTTATTCACATTGTTGTTGTTTGACTGACCTGATCGGTTAAATTTTTCTAGTGTACATGTTCGAAACTATTTTTTTCTCAGAGGACTTAAGTTGCACCAAACTTAATCCTTTATGATCTGCTGGCTGCGTTGCGCTGGAAGGGCAGAGCCAACGTACTTGACGCCGTTCTTTTTTGAGGTATAAAAACTTCATTAAACCATTGATAGTATTTATAATTTCAAATTTTGATGCGCACTAGCAAGAACAGGAATGGTGGAAGATTTGAAAGTGCCTTAAACAAAAAAAAGCAGTTTACCTAAGTAACACACTCGATAACGATTTAAAAATCTTATGGAAGTATCATCTTGGACTGTTTTACTTCTTTAATGTACACCAGCTTGCTCCCACAATAAACTTAACATCTTGATCGGAATCTCAATAATTCTACTGCCGTAGTCGTCGTCAAGGGATTCATACAAAGCGATATATACTCGTATGCTTGCAATCATGTCAAGCTGAAAATCTTCCCGATCAGAATCTGTGATACACTATAGCTACACATTTTACACAAGATTGTGCAGATTATATAGTGTCTTAGTTTAAGATTTAGGAATACATGCTTAGCTGCTGTCTTGATTCAATCAACTGGCCGCGAAAGCCTGAACGAATTTGTTACATACTTAGCGTTTTCAAAGCTCTAAGCAAATAAGACATCAATGGAAAATCCATAGTAATGGAGATAACATCATGTTTGCGACAGTGTTTTCCTAGAGTGCGAGTAATTTATAGACCAGAATTTCATTTTTTATTTACGACTACTATGAATATAAACCTAATAAAAATAGTTTTATCTTTTTAGAAATAATATAATGCCAGTTTCCACCTGTATTGTTTAGAAACATTTTCAAATCATGTAGACCAAAATAATGGTTTTAATTATGCCTTTGCACTTTTAAGTAAGACACATAAAACGACATGTCTTGTATTCGTTATGATTGTGAATTTTTTAAAGTATTTTGTCCAAAGAATCATATTTTAAATAACCATTCGATATACAGGGTGACTTTGAAGTTGAGTCATTAATTTTCAGATAATGATTGTAGAAGGAAGATAAACCAAAATATGTGTGTAAAAATAAAAAAAAATAAAAAAAAATGTTTACCTTGTTTTATAAAGTATCCTCCCGACAAGTATTTCAGTGCGGACCTGTATTTGATCGTGAGGTCCCCTGTGAGGTCTTAAGTCACCTGATTCACGAGCCCGTTGTACTACATTAACAAAGGCACGAGGGGTTGGTTGCACTCGATTGGGAAACCGATCCGCATAAACATGTGCCATTTTTTATTTCGTTTGAGCCACGCAACAGACACTATTCACACGCGACTGACACTGACTGTATGTATAACTGAACTGAATAAAAAATTGTAAAAACATCGTTCCAAATTCTTTCGCTTTTTTGTTTCCGATGCGATGAACCGATAAGGTGGATTATATCCGTTGTTGCCAAACACGAGCACATGATATTATGATTGAGACAGGGCGGTACTCAAACTTCCAAAGGGCTATAACTTTGTTACTTTAATTTTACCAGAAAAATGGTGAAGGAAAAAAACATTTCTTTTGATCAGATCTACTCACTGTTAAAATAAATGACTCAACTTCGAAGTCACCCTGTATAATCAAAGAGATTACACAGTGCGATGATAGTGGTAACAGTAAAAGTACTAATTAATGTATTCTGTCCTATTATATACTGTATCTGTATCTGAAAGATTCTAGCCCCATCTATGAGACAGTAGCATAACACAAAAATCAATTTAGAAATTTAATTCCAACAGAGTCAATGTCCATTTTAATTGGTGAAATACGTCAATCAATGCCTGAAGGTACCCAATTAAAATAGTTACTACAAAGGCACAAAAAGATGCTGAAGAACCTAGCCTGCTGGCGAGGTAATCACGGAAAGTTTCTAAAAGGAGATATGTTTTTTGGATGCCATATGATATGTATAATAAAAATAATTTTTGCTTTTTAGAAATAATATAATGCCAGTTTCCACCTGTATTGTTTAGAAACATTTCCAAATCATGTAGACCAAAATAATGGTTTTAATTATGCCTTTGCACTTTTAAGTAAGACACATTAAACGGCATGACTTGAGTTTTTTATGATTGTGAAGTTTTTAAAATATTTTGTCCAAAGAATCATATTTTAAATAATCATTCGATATATAATCAAACACATCACACAGTGCGGTGATAGTGGTAACAGTAAAAGTACTGATTAATATATTCTGTCCTATTATAAACTGTATCTGTATCTGAAAGATCCTAGCCCCATCTATGAGACAGTCGCATTACACAAAAATCATTTTAGAAATTTAATTCCAAAAGAGTCAATGTCCATTTTAATTGGTGAAATACGTCAATCAATGCCTCAAGGTACCCAATTAAAATAGTTACTACAAAGGCACAAAAAGGGGCTGAAGAACCTAGCGCCATCTGTGAGACAAGAGCAGAACCAAACAATTTAACTATTGTGTTTTGCTACTGCTGCAGATTCCGCTTGTAACTTTAAGGTCCCTTTTTGAGCGCGAGAATACGGTGTAAACGTGGCTATACTCTGGTAAAATACTTTAATATTTGCTGAAACAGACCGTCGATAGAGGATATACATTTTCTTAATTACTTTCTGAGAATTATTACTTCCCAGGCCTGCTGGCGAGGTAATCGCGGAAAGTTTCTAGAAGGAGATATGTTTTTTGGATGCCATATGATATGTAAATTACAAAAAACTACACTCATTTCCGTCTTTCTCTCTGCTAATTCTTGACTCGTCTAAAACTTGTAAAGTACTGCTCGGATTTTGATCGAATTGTCACATAAGGTTACTAAATCGATTCAGTGGCCGCGGGGTAAAAGGTCAAAAACGAAAAAATAAAAATCACTAAAACTTTTTTTGATTGAAACCTTATACGGGTAAAAAATTGGGGGGGCTGTAACGGGGTGGATGAGGGTGTATCGCAATTTTTTAGCGGCAGTATATTTATAAACTTCTAACCTCAGTAATTCTATGCGCCTATTAGGCATATTTTACACATATATTACCCCGTATATTTAAGAGCCAGGTAAAAGCTCATGATAATATTTTGAATTTTCATTACCTATTTGCTGCGCCAAGCTACCTGGAATAAGATTTTTATAAATCGTGCAATCGACGACCAATTCAAGGAAAAAATTCCAAATAAAATCTCAAAACTACGTATTTATTAAATGAACTTAAGCTAGTCTGGCTAGGCACTAGCCGCTACTCGCTTTTGTGACCCACGCGACGAATGTACCTGAATTCATTGAATATAAATATTCAGATAGGGTGACAACATCATGGCTGTAGTTATTCAGCTGTGAAATAGCGAATAGACTTTCACTAATGTTTTTCAAATATGAAGACATTTTGTGGAAAGAGGAATCTGATCTATTCATCAAGCCAATAATAACTGGGCTACGAAATTTGTTCTCGATTATTTAAAAATAAAAAGTACTTTTTCTACAATCATATACACTATATTATATGACCAGCTGTAAGGGTTAGCATAGCCGACCAATAGTAAACCTACCAGAACGTAAAACGCTTATTCAGATACGTATGCGTGCCAAACAATGCTTTTTTCACTGAACTTCATTCTACTCGACGGATTAATGTGAGGGTGCAATGACTCTTAAAGCCGGAACACAATAAAGATACCAGAGCGTAGAAAAGTTGACTCAGATACTATACATGATGTATATTCAAATTTTATTTATCCAGAATTTCGTGGCAAGTACAGAGTCAATCTACTTCTATTCAATTCAAATAAACCGACTTTATTGTAAGAAATACATACGGCAGTATAGTTGGAAATGGCGAAGTCTGCCCATGGCCATTCTTACTTTCGTGTCATAAGTTTAAGCTACGTTTACCTGGCCTAATAATCGGTAAAATAAAAAATGTATTACAAATTAGGAAGGCCTAAACGGCCTTGGTGCCAATCCGACGCATTAGGAAGAGACATAAGATGAACATATAATATAAACTAGAGAGGGGAAAAAATTAAAATATAAAATAATTAAGCATTTAATAAACAGATCTCATAGGCTTTTTTTCTAATGAAGCTGTGGTCAAATCAATTAATTAATTTCACCGCATTGTAGGTGAAAGAGCGTTGAAATATGGCTGTTCTGTATTGCGGCAATGTGAGGTGATGGTTGTTGCGTGTATTCAAATTGAGAATAAAATTCCTAGAAACAAGCTTTTGGGAACAGAGCTTTTGAAATATGATCGTACCTTCTTAAAATGTTTATATAGCGGGAGCATGTATTTTGTTATTTCGTGCAGACGGAGAATAAATTTTAATAACATTTTCTTAATTTTCAAATCTAATTTAGCTCTATTTGCATATAGTAGTTTTAGTCAGGGATAATTAGACCTACCTGACGCCATTTTTCGGTAAGGCATTATTTCCTATCTCCTGACAACCAGGCACAATCTTGATTAAGCATACATTAATCCCCTTCCGGGCACCAATGAGTAGCAGGTGTCGTAAAATCGCCATTAAATTCCGAGCTTACACCCTCTTCCTTATTGCCCTCCTCCCCCGCCATAACACTGGCAATGTTACCAACACATGTAACTGCAATAATTCAGGTCGGCAAATGAACCGTGTAATGTGTCTAGAACACGAACTATGCATATAACACTTTATTAAGTAATATCCGATGTACACAGGGATAGGGCAGATGTGCTCTGCAGTATCCACGCTGTCTCTGGAATGTACGGGGAAGAGGAAGGGTCTGAGAACTGAATCACTATGGATGCAAATAACATATTTCATGGTTAATGAAACTTTGTATAGTGAAAGCTCGATTACATAATGCCTGTAAAATTGGTGACGTGTGACGTCATTGTTGTAGTTTATACAGCTTTGCCAGATAAGGCCCAATACTTGACTGGCCTTGGTCTTTTCTTAATCTTGCGAAATTATTGGAGACTTGTGTGTGTGATAAAATGTGTACAGCTAGCTTTAACATCACTAAGTTGATTATTTGCTTTTTACAGGTTGTCAATTTTTTTATAATTATTTTCAATCTAAAAAAAACAAATATTTCTATCTATATTTTGTCTTTTTGACGTTTACAACAAAAGGAAGATTCTAATAATTAAAAAGTGATGTGGTATTAATATTCTTAATATGTTTTAAGATAGCCTAGAGAATTTCAAGTATAAAAGGTAGTGCTTTTGAGTCTAAAAAGTGAACCATTTTAAGGTATTGTCCATCATGTGTACGTTGTCTATCGATAATTGTGCAGAATATTGCAATGATTCGGTAATACGTAATACTTTCCAATTTGCAGAATCGTACGCGGGTAACTTGGTGGGAACCAAACATACATTTTTTAACCTATAGTTTTTCAACTATTTAGTTAATACCCCCCATAATATTCGCTTGATCTTTCAAATCTTAACTGTTTAGAAGCATCCAACAAATTCAATTTAGAAATTGTCAGATGTCAATATTTTGGGCAAGTAATTTTCTGAATGAGTCTCGTGTCAACTGTTATATTAAAATTATAATAATTATTGAATTATACTGACATATAAATCCGAACACCCAGTTTAAATGGTTTTATTTTAATAACATTTTGTATAAGTACTTAATGAAGCATTATAAGTAAATGATAAAAATTTCAACATGATTGCACTGCTTTAAAGCCCTTTGACCTTTAATAATGTGTGGATGCACCCTGATGTGCTACGCATTCTCCAACGCGCCTAGGCATGCTTCTGATCAGGTGGTCAATGTCCTCCTGTGGTATCTCATTCCAGGCAACCACCAACTCCTCTCGAAGTGCTTCTAGAGTCTGAGGAGGACGTTGCAAATTGAGCAATCTCCTACCCATCATATCCCACATGTGCTCAATTGGGGATAAGTCGGGAGATCTTGGTGGCCATGGTAACAATGTGACATCATTATGTTGAAAGAAGTCTATTGTGACTCTTGCAACATGTGGTCGGGCATTATCTTGTTGGAAAGTTGGATCTGCCAGGGTGTCAAGATAGGGTAAAAGATGGGGTTCTAGAACTTCGTGGATATAACGCTGCGCGTTCATGTTACCTCTGATGAAGATTAAAGGTGACCTGGAACCATAAGCTATAGCACCCCAAACCATAACTCCAACAGTGTGATGAACATGTCTTTCAACAAAAAACTGTGGATTTCTCCTTTTACCACGTCGCCTTCTAACACTGGCACGACCATCGTGCATGCCTAAACAAAATCGAGACTCGTCACTAAAGACAATACTGTTCCATTCCTGATCCCAGAGTGACCGTTGTCTGCACCACTCAAGGCGATTACGTCGGTGTTCTCGAGTTAAAGGGAGGACCCAGTGTGGCCGGTATGAAAACAAGCCAAAACTTCTCATTCGTCGGTAAACACTTCGCATGCCAATAGGTCTTCCGTGTTCTGCAAACCATTCATTTGCAATGGACCTGGTAGTGGAGAAACGGTCGAAGCCATGCCTGACAACACCTAACCACAGTGTCTACACTTCTTTGCACTCCAACTGCAATTGCCCGAAAAGAAAGTCCAGCTTCTCGAAGTACCACTATACGGCCCCTATCAAACTCACTAAGTTGACGAAATCGTACAGGTCTCCGTACTCTAGGCATCGTAACCGATCGTAAAGGATGTCAAGAACCAAAATCCGCCAACGTTGATTCTTTACTGCGGCTGAAATATTCATTTTTAGAGCGTTAGTGAATAAAAAAAAGCAGTATAAAAACCGGAATGTCGAACTGATAAGGCTGAAAATTTTTTCACTTGTTATTTACAGTAAGATAAGTACATTCACCAACTTTTATTAAAATAAAACCATTTAAACTGGGTGTTCGGATTTATATGTCACTTAGTATATATACCGATGTTTACGTAAGCATGGGAGAGGGAATTAGATATTTGCTTACTTTTGCTAACAAGGGGAGGAGGGTTAATAACTATAAAAGATCTGCTTACGTAATGTTTGAATGGCTGCATTTAGTCGATTTGAGGTTAGGAATTTCAAACTAACAATTCTCTTTTCATCTGAGAATTGCCAGGTCTCAGTCGACCCAAATGATACAGGTTTCACCATAAAGACCAGGCCTATATTCCACTATTAGGCCGACAATGTTTCTCCTTTTGCCCACCGCATGCGCAGCGATCGAAATAGATAAAACTCTTGAAATACATACATAACGTAGTTCAGGGTGATTAGATGATTACCTTTAGTGTTTTATTAATAATTCCACCGATAAATTGGGGATCGATAGCCTGGGTGTCTCCTATCTTCCAATTATTGCTGAAACCAATGCATTGCCGGAAATATAGCATTGCTCAGATTAGATTGTACCTAAGTAATATTAGCGGTCGCGTCGATAAACCTTATCTATTCCGGGAAATAATATTTCTATTTATGTGTCATATATGCAGGTGTTCCATAGATCATAGTTATTGCTATAAAATGCAGAAAATTTTATTGTAACACACAAGTGAATAGTCACCAGTTATAAGTTGTTATCTGACTATACACGTGTACCTTATGTCATGTAAGGGAATGTATTTTAAATTTTTCGATCAAGTTCGCAGAATCATACACTAAAATAAAATATGTGTAGCTTGTGCTATGATTATTACATGCATAGCATTTTCAAATGGTATCTTTATTTGTTCTAGAGATATAATTTTAAGAGCAAAATATTCGGTCATTGCAAAAACACAATTTGTTTTCAGGAGACATTAAAAACTTTAAAGTAGGTAATTTGAGCTTTGAAGGATTGGACTATCGAATAACCATCGCAGCTTATTAATAATAATAATGAAAAAAGCCCGAAAACCTGTTATGGACTTACATTGTTTATCGGTATGTAAGTTAAGCAAAAAGATCTAACTAAGCATATTTGTATTGCTTATTATTGAAAAAACACTTGAATATGGACTTACGAACATGTTTTAATTGTGCATGATTTAATATTCTTGCGGTACATATGCGAAATCTAGGCAAAGCGGACATCTGGGAAAGTCAGAATGCCCGTTTTACATCTGCATCATCGTGCAATAAATAGTACAGCTTTCTTTAATAAATAATCGGCAATCGATTGTAGAAGAACCCACGTGTTTATGTGACTATCGGGCATCAAACTGTACTTTTTCTATAAAAAAAAACTGAAATTTCAAGATAGGTGTGGTGCGTGTAAATCTGCCTTTATACTATCTACATATCGACCACTGCAACGAAGACTATAGTAACTCAAAAATCCTTGTTGCTGACTTACTATATCGTATTGATAGACTTTATCGGGTGGAAGAATATGATATCTCAGTCATGCAACTATAGGCAACTAGTAAATCTTCTACGTCATATAGTAAGTATAATAGTGGTGGTTGCTCCCACAAAAGCTACATCAAATTGAGTTACTTTAGTCTTCGATGCAAAAAATCATGGAAAGCCTAACTTTCTGTTAGACCTACTGTCTGACTTACTATGACTTTCGCGGCACAGTTTGAGGTAATTAATAGCGAAAACGTTTCAATTATTAGCTGTATGAACAGAGCAGTTTTCAAAGCGAACTAAAATGAATTCAAGAACCAAAATAATTTTGACAGATGCAGTTGCTGAACCGTTAAATTCCGGCAAGTTTGGTTCATAAATAGTGATGAATTCTTTTGACACAACAAAAAGGTTCAAACCTGGCATCCTCCTCTGCACGTTATGCATTGGGATCTGTCGCATCACAGTATGTTTCTCTCATGCCTGTGAAATAAGAAGAAAGTTTATCAGTGAATTTAACTACTACAGTCCTCGGTTGTGCTAAGGCGACACACACGTGTTTGCGTTTCATTCTTTCATCTCCAAGTCTGGACCTAATACAGACCTATATTATATAATAATAATAATAACAACAATAAATGTCTTTACTAGCAACACAACAATAGGGCGAAGTTTAGCCAGATGGCGACTATTGCACCCAACCCTACTGAGTGCTTAAATATGTATATACCTACAATTCAAAGTCACATACATGCAACCTAAAAATAAATACATCGATCTGGCTTTCAACTAAGTGAGCTAATAATAAAGGGAAAAATACATTCAATTGATAAATCCGCGCTATATTGGTTTATCAAAAAGGAACCAGTCAAGAACCAATACTGAATGGATGACAACACAAAAAAAAACATAAACTAATCATGATACATCTAACAGCTGATTTTTAACCAGCTTCCTGAATGTCTATACTTTTGCTTCTCCAGACAGGGTCGGTTGACATGGTATAACCTCACAGCATTGAAACTGAAGCATTTTTGAACAATGCGGTGTAGTGCAAAGGCATTGTCAGATTATTATTATGCCTCAGATCTCTAAGATTAATGTTTCCTCTAGTTACCAATTAACTATGGAGGTAGACGGGGCTTTTTAGCACACAATATCTTACGCACAAATACTTTAAGACTATATTCAAATTGTTGATCCATTTCCAGCCATTTCAACTCTTTGATCTTAAAGGAGTCATGACTATATATATATCGAAGACCATACACAAACCTACAGCAGTTGTTTTGTATTCTTTGGATCCTACACCGATTCATCGAGTCAAGACAAGGATGGTTTAAGGTTAAAGCGTAGTTGAGGCTAGACATTATCAAACTTTCAACTAGCTTCTTACGCGTTTTAAAGTTCAAAATAAATCTATTAGCATATAGCAGTCTTAATTTGATGTAGGTAGACTTCGATATATGGCACACATGTTTGTCAAATCTTAAACTAGAGTCGAAGATGAAACCAAGATTTTTGGCTTGTTCCACAATAGGAATGAGCTCGTGGTTGATCCTCAATGCAATTCTGTCCCTTAGTCTATTATGCAAATGTTTAGGATAAAAAAGTATGCAATTACCCTTATCCGGATTAATCTTCAACATGTGTCTTTTACAACAATCAGTGATGTTGGCAAGATCACAATTTATCTTGTATGAGACTTCATCCAGATGATACAAGTCGAAATGAAAAGAAAGCTGCGTATCATCCTCGTAAGTGTGTATAGCACAATGTAAATCAAAAGTATATATCAAGTACAGTAAAGGATCTAAGACAGAGCCCTGAGGGACACCTGAAGAACGGCAACAGAAGGTGAGACGCCTCTAACTGTCTTCACCTTTTGTTTACGATTAGTTAAGTAATTTTCAAAAAAATTAAGCGGAATGTCAGAAAGTCTAATATACTTTAACTTACTCAACAAAATTTTATGTTTAACAGTGTCGAACGCCTTAGAGAAGTCGACCATAACTAAAACAGTATTAATATGTTTATCCACATTATTTAATATATTGTCTGTCAAATGGAGAAGTGAAGAGGTTGTATATTACAGACCCATATCGTATTGATGAGGGCTAAAGAGCCCTGTCTGCGGTTGGTCGTGGATCCATTAGTTTTAAATAAAAGGTAAAATTGGAATTGTAACAAAGACGATTGCGGAGAAAAGTTGAAAATAAATAAGTGCCTCGTGAAATGAAATATAAGTGTGACTATGCTGATGTTCTCACGATAGTAACATTGATTATCACAAAATGAGACCGCGAAACAATACGCTTCAGGTATTTGCTGTACACAAGCTTGCTTCCAGTAGATGCTAGAACATTAAATGGTTTATTAGACCTATGTAAATCAAAAGCGAACAGTCTTCCTAGGATTCCTGAGGCTTACCTGCTTTTCATTTTTCTCTAAAAGCCAAGGAAGATAAAAATATACAAAGAGAACATAATATTAACAGTGCTGAAAATACAGAAGTTAAGAGCGATGCTAGTGGAAAATTGAAAAATATTGTAATATTTCAATAAATATCCTAAGTCTAGAGCAAGTGTTTTTGAAATTGCCTATTCAAATACAACTGCGACATCTTGTATTTCGGCGAGGGGTATTTTTAGACCTAAGTTAAACACAGTTTTTCGTGGGCTTTTTCAATATGCAATGTGCACATATGGACTTTTTGCATATAAATTTCACGGATAGTCTTTTGGAAAGTCAGATCTGGGTGTTGAACTATTTAGAAACTGCAATAAATCCAGGCTGAGACTGCATAACAGTCGAATATAGTCTAGCTCTGGACCTCAAAATCCTGACTTCAAGTCTGATGTTCATTTTCCTAGCTTGCAATGCCATTAATCTCCTCTGTACGACTCTCGCTGACAGAATTATCTGCGTCTCGTTGTTGGAGGACCCTCCCTGATAACTAAATTTTACCCCCTATATATCAACTGTCCTAGTTTTTGCCTTCCGAACAAAATCGTTCGTCACAAACCGAGCGTCAGAACAAAAAGCAGGAAGGACATTAGTGTTTTTGCTGTACCCGTTAGGTATAATTATTTTTCGGGCTTCTCATGAAAGTCCACGATCAATTATTGTTCCAGATCATTTTATAAACCAACAAAGAGTTTATTGGCCGCAACGTGGCATTGTTTTTGGTCGAATTTTACAATTCCGCTTTTTTGACCAACGTTTTGAGTAGGGCTTCGCAAGATCAAGACCAAGACTTGCCTGGTCATGGTCCTGGTCTTGCAAAATTATCGAAGTCTTGGTATTGGTTTTCCGAGTCAGCATCAGAGCTCTCCTAGTGTGAAGTGTATATTTTCTTTTTGAATTGTAGGAAATTTCATGCTGATAAAACAATACGTTAGTTATATGATATACTAAGGGTGGATTTCACAATTTAACAAACCATTATTCTGCACCAATAGGGTACGAGTACCAAACAGTCCGTCAAATATACCCAATCAGCCTCAAGATCTCTCCGTCAAATTTTTGGCAGCAAATAGCATCAAACTATTCAAAACAAAACACTGTAAAATATGAAGTGACAGCTTGCCATTGAAATCTTTTCAGTTTATTAAATATTATGAAATTATGTAAAACTGAGAAAAAATTTTTAAAAATGCTTGATGTCTGAGTAAATCTATTTTTTCAGATTAGCTGAAGGTTTTTCCATGTTTACTGCAACTTTTGTAATCCATATGTGATTATATCACCTACTGTGTGCTTATAGTTTATCCTATATTTGCAAACTTGCACTTCCAAACCCTTACATGAAAAAGCCTTTTCACTCAAATTTTTGTTAGGTGTTGCATTTCAACACATTCATACACTTCTTTCCGGTTCCTCAACGATATTTTAACCCCACTGGTCCGAAACTGTTCAACAGTTTCAACATTCATACATACAATTGCAGTTGCAGTTTTTTCTTTTAATTTCAGTGTATAATCAGTCGCACCATCGGTGATGGTACATTCAACATAACCTCGTATTTAGGGGTTCGTGCAGATTTAACGTGTACACGACGTCATCATTAGGCGCTCCTCTGGCGATGTCCGATTGCGATCAGGTGCCTGCTGCAGGTACCTCTTCACCACGGTCAGGAGTTGATACCAGCACGGCTCTCGTTTTTTTTGCTCTAGGCATGACCACCCTCAATTAATCGCACAAAAGTCCAAGTCAGAAAAACACACCCGAAGACGAACACCAAAACAAATCTCTACCGCAAATTCGTCAACAACTCAAACAAAAACAACAGATGATTCACCGCCTGGCTTTGACCGTAAATCGTCGTGGAACACGAGACACCACAGAATTATTATAATTACGTCAATTCGAGCATAGAACAGTATAGAAAGAGCTATCCAAGGGTAAGACGAGTTCCGAAACCACCCGAATCATGTCAAAAACGTTTGACCACCACTGGAAATCACTAGCTAGTTACCATCTGGCGGCGTAACATGTGGAGGACACTGGTGTAGAAACAGCTGATCCTTAAATTCGGTTACGTTAAGTCGTGCATGAGCCCGACATTATTTTTCAATTACTAATAATTTTAGGTCTATGTCTACAGTAAGTGCATTATGTACCTCGGAGATGTAGGGATTAACATGTTTTACACATATCGGTGTTTTAGGATGCGGACGACATACTGTTTTGATTGGTTTGAAGAAATTCATTAACCCATGAATTTATAACAAATTATACGTATAGTATGATGTAAAGAGAGATGAGGAATTGGTTGGAATACATTTTATATTCTATTTTCTTGCAAATCCGCACAATTCAACAGGTATGTGTAGCTATAATGATCATATATACACACAGTATATTGAGCTTAACAAATTTCGAGATTGCCATGAATTAACAAACGACCAAACCTGCTGCCAAATTTAACAGCTAGAAAATCGACCTATTATTTGCCGCATTCCCATTCGCTGAGGGGGATAACGGATTGTTAAACCTAAACCTATAACAAATATCAAAATACATGAAAGTTGTCCTGTTTTTTCTGTACAAAAGCATCATGTTGGAATCAAAAAGTGGTCTTGTTTATAATATAGCCGAATTTTCACGATTTTATTCAACATTTTAATAGAAATCACTGATATTCTGAGACCTTTGACAGCTTCCGTCAAATTGCATTTCGATAAGGTATTTTCCTATTGGTCCATAATAATAATGTTGGTGAAATCGCCCCTAAATACTTAATAAGCCTACCTATGCTGATTTATCGAGAAAAATAGCCCCCAAATTCAACACGTAAGTTTTCTATCGCATGCCCTACCCTTTCAAACACATTGTTTGAAGGTATCACAGTTGACAGTGTCGGAAATCCTACCAAACGCATCGTACCTGCTTTTTGTCAGCCTTTCGCCTCTGGTCTCTTTGATCGAATCAGCTGAACCACTATCTCGAACAAACTTGCTGTTTATCGATTTCATTATAAATATGACATCATTGCCGTTGCACTACATATCTGATTCCAGTTTCCCATCGAAACCTGCTAGACTGGTGTGGAGATGATCACGTCGTCGCACATCTGAAAAAAATAATTTACTCAATGAAACCTAATACTCTGAAATATGATACCTACTGTCGAGTAAAAATGTAGGTAACTCAATTACTCACAGGATAATTAGTTTATTTTGGTTTATTTTTGCTTTTTGTGTAACTGATATGGACGCGATAAGGTGCATAGCTGTCGATACAGGAATAAAAATAATAGTTTGAGATCCAGCTGCAAAAAGCTGATTTCAAATTTTGAAAAATGAAGTGTAATACTAATTGGGGTTCCAGTCTCTCTTTACTCACAATGACAGAACGTAATACCTTCTCACCGTCAGCGATTACCCAGCCATACTCAAGAATGGAGCAACGTACGAGTATATACTTGATGCGGTTGCCATAATTCATTAAGCGACCCACAAAATTTTAAACTTTCATTCATTAATAAAGTGGGATGTTCTTTACGTTTCGGATGTTTCCGAAAATTTGCTGCCTTCTCTCAAAGAGACCTAATAGCCGTTGCGCGTAGCTGAATTATGTTTTCAATACGTTGACAACTCGATTGGAATGCATCTCGAAAGTATAAAACGATCGATTGTGCATGAGGTGTAAAGAACGTGTCTATTTTTCAGTCTAAAATTTCAGGAGTTTTCAGCTACTACAGTTAACTCCACACGGCGACCTAACGTAACCGTATCGTTAATCCAGTTGATCAGGACTAAAAATTAGCTGCAGAGTGGACTTGTAGATGGAACATTTTTTGTTTTAAACCGAAGCAGCCGCGCATGCAGAAGCCTGAATCCCAGAGCACCGCGGCTGCTATGAGCATCCCAAATAAACTTTTTAACGTTTTTTAACGCCTAACTCAGAAACTGCCATAACTAGATGGATTAAACTTTATAATGAAAATGTATAATTTCATTCAGCACTAATACACATATTTGGTTCGAATGTATTTTGAAAATATTGCAATCTGCTATCAATCATGAACTTGCACCCATAGCATATTTCACGTAAACTTTCTTCCAGGATTTATGAAGTGAGTTCTTACTACTAGTACGTACTATAAATAATAGTGCCTAACTTTTTTTCGTTTCTATTTTATTTCCGCAAATCTACTAATAATACGCCACAGTAACATAGGGTATTCCCATTGTAAAGATTATGGTAAAGAAAGTGTAAAGGAACAAATAAATAACCATTTTATTTCATTGGGTCGTCATACTAGTAAATAAATAAATGATAAATTAGTCTGATACGACAGGTATAATACCTATATGAATGAAGCTACTTCGAGTGGATAACGCGTTGGGTACATAAGTTCGCGTGGTGGTATCTAGTATCGGAAGACTATGCGACTAACAAAATGGATACCGACTTTAAAAAATCTTTTTTAAACAAATAAATGATTTTTCCTTAGTTGTGATGCCGATACTTGGTGGCTCTGTACTGAAATCACATCGCCCCTGGCACTGAAATATTGCGACTTAATGAACAGTTTTAAATGTCGACTTCCTTAAATGAAAACATTTTTTTCATTCCGTTGTGTCCTTACAAGGTTTTCAATAGTGCAGGAGAATTTTTTTGAACATTCATTTAATAAAAACTACTTTTGAGAAAAGTGAATGGAGATAATTTGCATTTGACAATCCTTGATCGTTCACCTTATCTTTCTAGATCTACGTATTTTTAACTATTTCCATACCATCATGATCTCTATTTTTGCATTGCCAGAATCTGTGATGAGAGAACATTTTCCCGATCTTTTGCATTGGCAGGAAGGCGATCTGATACAAGCGGCAGTTCTGAGCTTGTATTAAAAAAGTCCACTAAATACTTGACTTGTGTTCTTATTTCCCATGGTAACTGGCGAGGAAGTATGGAACAATTTCGAAAATGATGTTTTATGACATATCAATCACAAAACAACAAGTGACGGTCTGTTTGTCTGTGCGCCAATCCCTGGCCCTGCTATAACTTTAGAAGTATCGGTTTTATAGGGGTAAATATTGGCTGTACGAGGTTGGGATAGGGCACGTTTCATTTTTTTGACCTTATCGTTATACCGCTTCAACCCCGGAAATTCTATGCACATAGCTTACTCATCATATATTTCCCCGTTACATAATGATTCCAACACACTTGTCTCACGCAACGAACATCGATACACTTGCGCTCGAGGTCTGACGATGGGTGGCTGGCAAGTGCCAGGGTTAGTTATAGCGACGTTGCCAGATGGTGAGTATTGTCGTATGGTAGGAGATAAATTTCTAGCTTACAACGTTGTAAAATGGGTGGGGACTATGGACTAAATTGTATAGGCCTGTTTGATACAATCATTAATTTTTTTTATTACACATGTTCGTAGCCAACTTCTTCCTCAGAGGAGCTAACTTGTGCCAAACATAATCCCTTAATGAACAGATGACAGAGTTGCTAGGTTAAGTTCAGAGTCAACCTACATGAAGCGATTTTTTACGAATTATAACCATTATTTTCAATGAGAATTCTGTTCATCTAGCAACACTATTCTTAGTATCACTTGTTGTCTTTACCAAAAATGTTTCTTATTTAACAACCACCATCGTGCCGCACCCACGGATATTACATTTATTATGTTTTTCGAAGAATCTGAGGAAACCGTCCCTGGACTGTTGAGTCTGTTTAATATTTAAGGACTGTTCTGCTCCTACCTTTCCTGCTACTACTGCAGGCGAGATCTATCGCTGCAGCCTCCAGACGATGATGAATGGAGCAGCTTGGTAGCTGCCTGCTGTCAACTCGATTTTCGTTCAACAGAAAACCGTTATTTATGTGTAAGTGGTAATTTGTTCCCTGGTATTCTGGAAGCTTGTTGCTACTCCGCCCAAATACAGTGCAGAAATTGATGCTTATACATGATGAGTTGAGTGGATGTATATTGTGGAAAGGTGTCTACCCTAAATAGTACTGCTATTGTAAATCAATCGATTAGTTGGTCTTACGAGGGATATTCATATTTTCTTAGCCTATTACAGAAACACTGTAAAGTGTGATCTGAAATACTTTACTGATCAACACACTTTTTACGTCGATCCGGTAGAGCTTTCCGCGTTCAGATATTTGCGAATCTATTTTGCGGAAATTCTTTTCATGTCCAAATCAACATGAATTATGCTATGAATATGTTCGTATGAAATTTTCAGGGTTTCAGCTATACGTTTTAACTAATTCGACGATCTGATAATATTAAATCATGAACTGCATTGACATTTTCCGGGGTTTACACTGAAAGGGGCCGTCCAGGTCTCTCATCATCTTGAACGGATAACTTTCCTCGATTGAAGCAAGCAACCCAATTTTATAGTGGCATATGAAGGGTAGTGACCACGAAGGGTAGTCACTTCAAATACAGGTACTTGATGATGGATCGATATTTCATTTTATCCTTTTTCACACTCGCGGGAGACATGTTTTTACTTATTGACATGAAACATTGCAATGGTACTTATAATAACTTATGTTTTGCTGCTAAGGTAATGAGCTTTTGTTTTGTGGATTCCAAATTTCCAAGAGTAACTGGATATCAATACCTTCTCGTCTCTAGATTCGTAACTGTGCTACTACTGACCCTAAAAGGGTTAAAGTCATCAGTATAGCAAGATCGTAGAGTTGCTGTACGCAACTTATTTTTTGAACGACGAAGCACAGGATATTGAGCAGCATTTGTATGCACTTTGGTTCGTAGTGAGAAAGGTAAGTAAAACTAGAACCAACTTCACGTACATTCTGCTGGCCCATGTTCATATACAGGGTGACTTCGAAGTTGAGTCATTTATTTTAACAGTGAGTAGATCTGATCAAAAGAAATGTTTTTTCCTTTAACATTTTTCTGGTAAAATTAAAGTAACAAAGTTATAGCCCTTTAGAAGTTTGAGTACCGCCTTGTCTCAATAATAATAATATTATGTGCTCGCGTTTGGCAACAACGGATATAATCCGTCTTATCGGTTCATCGCATCGGAAACAAAAAAGCGAAAGAACTTGAAACGCTTATCACGATGTTTTTAGTTGTATTCAGTCAATGTGTCAGTCGGTAACGCGTGAGTGAATAGTGGTGTTTGTTGCGTGGCTCAAACGAAATAAAAAATTGCACATGTTTACGAAAATGGTGAACTTGTGGACATGATTCTTATTTACGGGGGGGGAGTCTTTACAAAATGCTGCCGCGGCATCACGGATTTATGCGGATCGGCTTCCCAATCGAGTGCAACCAACCCCTCGTGCCTTTGTTAATGTAGTACAAAGGGCTCGTGAATCAGGTGACTTAAGACCTCACAGGGGAGGGCATGCCGGTGCTCCAAGACCGCACGATCAAATACAGGTCCGCACTGGAATACTTGTCGGGAGGATACTTTATAAAATAAGGTAACATTTATTTTTTATTTTTTTTTATTTTTACACACATATTTTGGTTTATGTTTCTTCTACAATCATTATCTGAAAATTAATGAATCAACTTCAAAGTCACCCTGTATACTCTGTAAAGTATTTTAGACAGCAGTTTTCAGCACTGTTAGACACTTCCCTCCGCTGCTGGCTATAACTTACTTCACACGCATTGAAGTGAGGTGTCTCGCTATAAATTGGTCAGGGTTGTATGAGAAATAAGTTATAGGCTCTAATATAAAGTTTTTCATGCTGACATCCTGCATACAATAAAAACATTGCATGAAACATTTTATATTAAACTCTATAACTTTCGTATGATTTTTTTTCCGAACGCCCACACAAAAAGTTAGTGGGAAGTCACTTTATTCCGGAATACCTTGTTTAAAGAGTCTGGCAGAAGTTATGGCCGGAGGGAAGTGTTTGGCAGTGCTGGATATTGCTTTGCGGTTAAGGTTTTATGAAGTATATATAAAAATCGGCCATAAGCATTTACGTTAAGTTAGACCCGTTTACCGAACTTAGCAGGTACGCAGGCCCCAGAATTGCGTGTTCATGGAGCGTGGTTGCGTTTCTGAACGCCATTGAGAATGTTCGATACGTCTTAATACGAATTTGCTGCCATCTAGATCACTTCCATGGAAGTTCGTGGCTCAGCCTGGAAAACGCTGTAACATTTCTCGAGGCGTCCATAGGGAAATAAATATCCGACCAGATGGCGGAAGCAGTTAGTCACAGTCGAGACAGACAACGGCGCGGAATTAAGATGGAATAATAGTCCAGTCGACATAGTTATACATTTGTTATTAATAAGTTGCAAGTGTTCTAAATTGGTGTGGGTGCTTTCCATTATAATATAAACGTTAATCAATGCTTCACGTTTAGTCTTTTAGAAAATACGTCTGGCAGCCCTGGGATCTTGGACTATAGCATATCATGGCTTACATTTACTAAAATCAACATTCGATTGAAAAGTATGCTTATATCTATATCCGGTAGAAACAAATACAAATTGAGGTTGAGTTTGTCTTCAGTTGTCCTGAGGCCATCGGCTGCAGAAACCAAAAAGCTACGAAGGGTGGTCGATTTTATTACTGATATCTGTTATTCAGGGTACACCTACAGAGGGCAGCATGGCTTTTGTGAAGGAAAATTAACTAGTACTGCAATCCGCAGCATTATAATGTACAGCATTCAATGGATTGAGGCAGGACAGTGCCCTGTTTGGATATGCTCTGATCTGAGTAGGGCATTCGACTGCGTTCATCATAAGATGCTGTTATCTGGATATGGGATACGTGGAGCTGCCTATTGTTGGGTTTTTGTGTGGTAGGTCTCAGTATGTGTCTCTCACTTATAAACATCAAGGGTGTGTGGCGCAAGCTGAATCTACTATGCTCGAGATAGATACGGGTGTGCCGCAAGGCTCTGTTTTGTTTACATTATATGTGAATGATATAGAAAAGTGTTTTCCAGGTGCTAAATTCACTTTGTAAGCTGATGGCACATCCATCACTATGTCTGGTGCTTGAGAAACAACCTCGTTCCAGCCATAATTCCAAATTGATGTATATATTGATGTATACGTTCAATTCGTTCAAAACCGTTAACTATTTATCAACGAAGCTAAATAGTCAGTCCTATTTATTTAAAAACTAAATACTGTTTTCAAGCGACCTCAATTGCTGAAATTTTCTGGGGAGGTATTTTTGAGTCAGAAAAGAATAATATGATGCGGAACCGGAGTAGCCTTTCGCACTAGCTGTAAGGACAATTTTAGGGAATATCAAATTTAGTTCATCATTCATTTTTGAACTGTGTGTGTATACATTTTTAAATAGAGAGCGTTGTCGTCTCAACAGTAATGTGCATACCATTTCTACCTGGCAAAAAAAAGGTCCATGGTCCATCCAAATTTGATGTTAGTAGTAGATCACCGAATGTTTTAAGTGCAAAAGTTTTCAATATGTTACTTGTAAGTGCCAAGTGCTGTGATAATTTGAAGTCTTTCACAGTTGAACCGGTCGTTATTGAACAAATGTTTTATACAGTGTCTGAATTTGTTTCTATATAGTTGTTTGTTTGTCTGTTTATCTATTTATTCATTTCATGTAGTATATGTTTGTATTTTATCTATATCTTATATATGGTTTTCATTGATGATTGCTATACCCAATTATGTGCCAAAAAGAATTTGAATTTGAAAATATTGTTGAGAGTTTCAATTCACCTATGGGCAAAGATGTAGAGACAGAACAAACGATCAAATTGACAAATGAAAAGAGGAAATAGGGAGACAGGGGGAAATAGTCCAAAGGATTCAGAAGTTATTAATAAATCGAGATGCATAATAAGCCTCATCTCCGAATGATAACTTAGGGCCTGAACCTATTTTGCAAGTAAAAAACCTAGCATCTAGTTGGTTCATTGTGAAGAGAGGATTTCAAAGTCATATTTGTTACTGCTTTTCATTTAGGCATGCCAACAAAAAGCATTTAAGAAACATGAGCATACGTATAATGTGCGCTTACACATATACACAAGAGAAGATAAATCAAGTCCGACAGCTTAAAGCATTATAATGCACAGTCGATTGATTGCAAGCCAGATACTACGTAAAGCGTATGGTTAAGTGAAGCCCGATATTGAAAAATTACATCGTAAAACAGGGGAGGCTGAGGAGTGTGGAGCCGGGGTCAGCCGGATGGGGAGCCCAGCAGAGAAGAAGAGGAAAAAGAGATGGGACAAACTCTCCTTTTGGCGATTCAATTCTAGGGTAACGATTCGTTTCTAGGAACTGATCCTTTCGGTTCCTATTTTGATTCAGATTCTCACAATTCCAAAATATATCCCCGAGCTCACATTCACGTTTGTAAACTATGCATTAGACTGCGAGTTATTTTATTGACAAGTGTCATCAAGTAGATTAGGCCTATACTTCCACGTGATTCCGTCATTAATTGCATTATGTTTGGTTTGTCCTTTGTGGGGGAGGCCAGCGATAAGGGAGCGAGACCGATCCTGGATGGTGGAAGTATGCTTACCAGGCATATGACTAACATATTCGTAATATTACCGGCATCAGAAGCTTCCTAATAATCGAACGCCTTTCTCCAATACCAATATGAAACGTCATATTCCAAGGATTCTATTTTTTTATATATTATAAAGGGTCTAGCGTTATGATAGTCATTATTTAAATGGGTGGTAGAGGGGTTAAAAAAAGCAAAAAGTTTAATTCATATAACATGGGTGTCAAAACGGCATTTTTTTGAGAAAAACGACTTTAAAGTAAAATAAAATCTGACATCGCCGCAATGCCAGACGCAAATTACGATGGAACGCAGTGTAAATAAAGATTGAGTTTGTTATTTTTGGCTCTTAGGTATTACTTCATTATTTGATAATGTACTCGTAAAATGCAAACAATTAAAAAAACGGACTTACCACTAACTGTCTCAGCACTTCACCTGGTGTGTGAAAGTTTTTTGAACGTATTAATAAAATCCACTTATAAATAGGGACAATTTTGATACATATGTACATTGTTTTTCTTTTTAGAACCCACACTGCACTTTTTTGTATTTAAAGAAGGTGTTCAAAATGTCGTCCTCCACTTTCCACACAAGCTTTATTACGACGAACCCAGTGTCTTCTTACTCTAGGTCCTCGAAGTTGTCCATTTATTATTTCAGCCGAATTAAAATTTTTTTCGCGAAGTTGTGCTTCAGTTGTTATTGGACCAGCCCCATAAACCATCCCTTTATGTTCGCCCCAATACCAGATATCCATCGGATTGAGGTCAGGAGATCTTGCTGGCCATTTTCGAGGATCAGGAGCATTTGGCGATTTGCGATTTGGTGTTCATTAAAATACTGAATGACGCCTCTAAAAATGTGTGGTGCTGCCCCGTCATGAAGAAACCACAAATTCTGTCTCCGTTGTAATAAGGTCTGTTCCAAAACTTGTGGTAGGTTATTGGCTAGAAAGCTAAGGTATCCTTCTCCTGACAACTTTGGGGGTAACCCGAAAGGGCCAATTACCTAATCGTCAAGAATACCCGCCCAAATATTTATTTTAAAACGTTGTTGGAAATGACCTTCACGAATGGGATGAGGATTTTCTTGGGCCCCCGTGTGAGTATTATGGAAATTTAATATCCCGTCTCGCGTAAAAGTACATTCGTCCGTCGCTAGAATGTTTACAAAAAAATCCACTGACAGAATGTTAGTCTGCGAGGATAGTCTTCTGGTAACAAGGCCTGCACTCGTTGTACATGGTAGGGATAAAGCAAATATTTCCGTAGGGATTCTATGGACTATGGTATGCGATAGTCCTACGCGGCGGCCTAATTCCCGAGTGTTGATATCTGCATTGATTTCCACGATATTTTAAATTTGTTCCTCCTGCTCTGCAGTAACCTGTCTTTCACGAGTGCAAATATTAGTGGGCTGAACACTTCCTGTATCTCGAAGCCTTTGGTACACTTGCACAAGTGTCCTTCTGTCTGGGTGTACCCGTTGGAGAAATCTGTCGCGATAAATTTTAGCTGCAAGATTTGAAATCTCACGAGCTTCACCGTAAACTAACAACATGTCGGCGAACTCGTGATTCCAGAACATTGTAAATAAACACGACGACGTACGCGAACAAAAACAAAACAATACGCCCGATGCCCGATAACTAACCTCTGTTACCGTTTGCGATCGATTGCCGGTTCGATAAGAGTGATGAAATGCCGACGCGCTGTTGTCATGTGTGTTTTAAATATTTAATTTAATGAAACTTACTTACTGATACTGACAACATGTGGGCGAACACGACGACGTACGCGAACAAAAACAAAACAACAGGCCCGATGTTCGATAACTAACCACTGTTACCGTTTGCGATCGATTGCCGGTTCGATAAGAGTGATGAAAGACCGACGCCCTGTTGTCATGTGTGTTTTAAATATTTAATTTAATGAAACTTGCTGACTACAAATTTTGGCTTAACTTAAAAAACTTAATGCCATTTATTTGTTAATTACCCAATTTAAAAACGTTTTAGATTAGATTATAAAAATTAGTAAGATTGTGGTCATTGTGGTCGATATAAGGCATTTAAAGTTGTAAACTATAAAGCCGTTTAGACAAAAATCTATTGACTTGTTTTGACCCCCCGTATTATCTATTTCAATAATGACTACCATAACGTTTATATCAAAACCTACAATGCTTTTTCCTCATTGGGGTAATAGTAACGTATCAAAATTTCATCAAAATCCCAACGGTATTGTTCAAGTTATAGAGGACAAACAGACATAACCCCAGATAGAAAGACAGACCGACGGAAACGCAAACATGAGCTCGCGGTGTATTCGTTGGTCTCTGCCTGTCCAGGCATTTATGACGTGCAGTGAACGACATTTGAATACACAATACCTACTTTGAGGTGGCGACACTGCTCCAGGGATGGCTGGACTTTGCAGAACCTAGTTGCATTTTTCTAATGACAGCTTTTTTGTATGAACTGGTTTATGGGCATATTTATGAATTTTTGTTAGCTAAAGTTCCCTTTACCGTGCACCACCATAATAATAGAATTTTGATAGTGTTTTACTATGAATATCAATATTTCGACTAAATCACTTATTTCAAGCATTTGTAACGATTTTAACTAAATAAGTAACATGTGTGACATTAATTTATCTCCTCTCTCGCTTGTATACAAATCAATGTTGCGGATCACATTCAATATGTCACTTTTTCAACTATTTTTGGTTATTCAAGTGTTTATTTTTATACAGGGTGCGGCAGAGAGGACGGACGTTTTTGGGATGGGTAGTACTCTCCGCCTCCGTCTACGAGAGAGGTGGGGAGGGTGCCGCTTGACTCGTGAGATCCTACCATTATTTTACCATTTGTCGTTATGGAGCCTTGGACGGTGGACCACCGTGTTTTCGCGTATGATTGTTTCGTCCGAAATAATGAGTCAGTCATCATCGTACAGCGTGAGTTTCGTCGCCACTTCAACATTCATCGGAATAGGGCTGTTCCCTCTCGAAACACCATCCTTCGTTGGTTTGAATCACTTCGCAGGCGTGGTGAACTGATCAACAGAAGACCAAGAGGAGCGCCGCGAACAGTTCGAACTCCTGAAAATGTTGAACGCGTTCGACAGGTCTTTCTTCGCAGTCCGACTCGATCTGCCCGGAAACATGCTGCTACACTTCGCCTTAGTGATCGTTCAGTAAGGCGAATTTTGCATATGAATCTCCGCTTTCATCCCCACAAATTGGCCATTGTGCAACAGTTACAGCCCGGAGATTATGCACAACGAATGAACTTCGCACGAGAGATGGAAGCACTGATCGATCAAAATGAGAACCTCAAGGCTGTATACGCAAATAAGCATCGAACCCTGGACGAATTGAAGGGCGAAATTCGCGTGGACGTCGCCCAAGTTGAGAGAGCGATGTTGGAGAGAGTCTACGCGAATTTCCAAAAACGCCTCCAGCACTGCATCAACGATTTCGGCCACCACATGCCTGATGTGATTTTTCACACTTGACTGACTCAAATGCTATTTCCTTGTGAACCTGATTCGATCAATTAATTTGTTTTCGAGTAAAAATTAACTATTTTATGATTTTTTTAAAACCGCCCATGCTCTCTGCCGCACCCTGTATAACATTTGTTGTTTTTTTCTTCCTGTGTTCGATTAGTATTTCCTGTTATTTTGTGCATACGTACCTGTTGGAAATAAATGTCTATCTATTGATTTATCAAACATTTTCCGAGCAGCTTATATTTGCCTCTCGTACATCGGAATCAATGATTCATTTGGAAATAGCCCAGCTCTAGACGAGAGAGGGAGTAGAAGAAGGTCCGCCATTACGTACTTTATTTAATATGCAGCTGGCGGACGACGCCTTGGAATTTTATTAGAGATGAGGGCGAAGTGTATTGGTTTATTATAAGAGCATTAAAAGGGGACGATCGATAGTTATTATAGACGGAAATTGATGACACGACACATTGGAGATGTGAAACAATTAATTTGAAAATCTTGTTAATTGATCAGATTGTCAGATGTATAAACACGTCAATTGATGGAGAAGTTTGTACTTACATAAGTAATGGCCCCACCACCGACATCTATAATCGACTGGTGATGCAATCAACTTAAAATTAGAGTGATTTTCAGGGCACTTACGGACCCTGATCCTTTCATAATACCTACATCAAAATATTTCTAAAACACTTTTCGTAATTTCTTTGTAGCACGCGGGACTCTCGTGTTTCAAGCTGTGCCTTCGTGGATCTGTCTTACATAGCGTATTATACGAGGCACAATTTTAAAGTAAGATACGATTGCGCATAGTCACCGCGCATCCTGTCACGTGACCGCCGCTCAATCTCAGACACTCTTGGCCAGTTTCTCACTACGCCGCTATGTCGCCATGTTAGGCAATAAACCCCGTTGATTGTGAAGTGCGCTCAGTTATTCGATTTTTAAACGCAAAGAAGTGCACCCTATGCTGAAAGGTGCTTTGAAATATTGTAGATGCTTAGGCACGGTATTTAAAACCGACTGCGGATCCTGATCGCTAGCGGCATTATTCACGGCAACGCTCGATCCCACGGCAAGAACACAGACGCAACTTGACAAGTTTTGTTTGGAATTATTGAATCATACAACATGCAGCCCTGACAGCAGCATCAGACTTTCATCTTTTTCCAAAACCCGAGGAACTTGTTGCTGGGGTGCGCTTGGAAAATGATGACATGCGGAAAAAAAAAGAGTTACTTGCTGGTTTGATGGTCAGATGGCAGTCTTCTTTAACAGTGGATCTAAAAGATGGTGCAACGAGTCGACAAATATTTAAATGTTTATGGTGACTATGTTGAAAAAACGTTTATATTTTAGTTTGTGGTTCAAGTTATGTTAATAAATAAAAAATATAAAACCTCATAGGTAATCGAATAATGTGATGTGAACGCCTTTTTAAAACATTGGTGTGCCTAAAAAATGCGACAGATTATCTGGCAAGGCGAAACATGCCGTTTCATCGATGCATAATTATGAAAGTTTTGATGAAAAAACAAAGCCCGGTGAATGATCGAACCTGGATACCCTTGAGCTTGGATGCCATGCGGTTATCGTCTTGCGTCTTCGGGCAAGTCATTCATCGCAGGTCGCCACAGAGAGGCGGCCGTTTCATTGCGTGGAGTCTGTTGATGCCATGCTGGGACAATTATTCATCGCGACCATGCAGAATATCGGACAGGTTTTGTAACGCACGCGGTGTTACGTTGTCAGACTTCACCGACTAGAAGAAAATCTCATAACTTTAAGCACGTACGATTTGTGTCGCCAATTTGTTAATCCAATTTTTGAACGACTACTATATATAATTATGTTCGGAACAGACAATATTTACTTTTTACTACACACATACAGTACAGGGTTTAAATACAACACACCTGATCTAGAAATAACAGAACTTTTGTTTTTAAAGTCATAAAAATAAAGTGATTATTTGGGATAGATGTCCTAAGTGGAACGTCGCCGACAGCATTAGACATAATTATATCTCAAAACGTTGTCAAGTGACACTATTTTCACTCTCTTAGAGGCGGAATTTCCAAAATTACCTTGTAACCCCCTACTTCAAGTCCTGCTAGTTTTATTTTCGCAACAAAGGGTAGCCTATGATCGTTCCAAAGTCTAATTTTAATGTTAAAATTCATTTAAATCGGCTTAGTTGTTTTGGCGTGGAAACAGAAAACAAACATACACACTTTCGCACTTATAATAGTAAGGGATTAGGGATTCACGAAGATAAATCCTTCGGCAAATCCCTAACTACAGGTGAATTGCCGCAACTGCTTCGACGTTAAGTAAGGTTCGTTTTCATCACAACAAATTTGCTTCCCAGAATTTGGACAAGCACCAAAAAGTAAAAAAATTTTGCAGATATCCAAGTAAATGTGTCGTCCATAAGATGCCCGTCATATGCCAGATATTCTGACAGTGTGCAACATGTTGCAGGACATGTGCCTGGTCAGATGCTTTTCCACTTGAACAAGTTGCAGGCGATTGAATGAAGAGCTGGTGGGAGGGGGGGTGGGGTGCCTTGAGCATGTTCGCCTTGCTAAGTAAGCATATATATTATTATTATTAATAAATGATCCATGTGGGAGAGTTTGGATCCACACCTATCAAAAACATATCCATCTGATGAAGTGTTCAGAATGTCTGAGTATTTTGAGTATAGATCAATTTAAAAATAGAAAATCATTGAGCTATGTTACTTATACTTACCAAACGAGAAACAGAAAAGACTTGCTTAGAGTACCAAAATACTCTTGTTTCTTAGGTCATATTTTTTCCTAGCTTCAACATCATTGCTTCTCAAATCAAATGTATAACAAATTTGAGTGAATTTAAAAAAGAGCTAAAGAAGTGGCTCCTATCTATACTTCGAATTGAGTTACATCAAGAAATTGATTTAAAAAATACTTACTCTGTCATTTAATATCTTGTTTGATTTCTTAATTGTGATCACATATTTAAATTCTGATTGTGTAACCTGAATGTGACTTCTTACCTAATTGTGACTCTTAAGAAACTGCGATAGCTATTTACCTGATGTGGATGATTTATATTATGGGCTTGATATATTACATTATTGAATCTTATTTTTATATTTACTGCTATTCACCCTCCTACATGGAGTATTCCTTCCTGTGGGACTTTATTCGCTTTTTTCTCGCTTTTTTTAAATATTTTGTTCTCTAATGAATTGTGCGAATAAATTACTACTACTACACACATAATACTTTCGGACTCCGGGGACCCGCGGACCAGTGGTTGGGACACACTGCTGTCCTACTGGTTAGTAGCAGAAGCACAAGGTAGTTTTTAACATTTCCCAGATCTGAAACGGCTTTAGTCAATATTAGATGCGAATTTGAAATACGACTTATATAGCTGGAATGTAAAAATCACAGTATCTCTCAACGAGAGAAATTTATCACACCGTACAAGCTAGAAAAATTACAACACAATCTACATCCAGATTTGTAGTCGAAGGCTGATAGTGTATCTAAATTTCATTGCCCTATCTAGCTGTGAGAAATGCGTCCGCTTTGAACCTCTGCTCTGACCAATTTACGGGGACGAAGGTCCATTCGTCAGGCACACATTGCTTTGTGCCCTGCGTTACAGCCCCGTTCCCAAAGGGCTCTATATTCCCTGTAAACCTTTCAGCCCCGATACACGTTACCTTAAGAGATACGCGTGGGTCACCTTCGAAATTGCTTCCAGTGGTGTGGCTTTGCAGATGCAAATTGAATCGAGAGAACTTGGTTAAGCGAGTAAGAAACAGTTATTTGACTTGAATGAATGAATTAAGTGAAAATTAGATGCATTCCGGCAACCAAGAAGAGCCAGTGCACAAGCCACGCCCTCCTGGTGAAGTTGAATATAGCTTTGAGCTCAACACCTTGACATTCTGGGAATCCAAAATACTGTACCCCAAGGGTGTCTGTAGCCTCGCAGATATGCAGAACACGCGTTGAGACCCCCTTTATCCTGCAGCGCACACATGTAGGATTCTCATTCACCCCTTTCACATGGAAGTGACGCCTCAAGGTTTTATAGCCAGACAAGAGTCCCACCAACAACCCTTAGAATGTTTCTGTCCAGATATAGGCATAAACGTCCATCCTTAGCACTAGGCACTACAAAGAGAATGAATGAATCGTGAAATTAGAGGCATTCCGGCCACCATAAGGAGCCAGTGCATAGACCGCTTAAACGGGCCCCCTTATGCACCTCTACATTCCTTAGATCACAAGTCTCGCCCTTTTAGCGAAGTTGAGAATCGCCTTGAGTCCAAGCTCCTTAACGTCCTGAGGGTCCAAAGTAATGGATCCCAGTATAGTATGCCTATAGTAGCTCAGAGCTTCACAGCGACACAAAACGTGCGCCGAGGTCTCTTCCTCTACCCAGCAGCACTCACACAAGGGATCCTCCGCCATCCCCATCACGTGCAGGTGGCGCCTTAACGTGTTATGGCCAGACAGCAGTCCCACCAGCAACCTTAGGTTGGCTCTATCCAGAGATTCTGCATTGCAATACATGACTCGAAGTAATCTTACAGGCACTTAGTGCTTTCATTGCTGCCTGGCTGTCGGATAAGATTGTTATACTTCTCCTAGGCCCACCCTCCTCCAGAATGCGAAATACACAATCTAGAATCGCAGAGATTTCCTCCTGGAAAATAGTGGTGAATCCACCGAGAGGCAGAGATAGCCTAGTTCTAGGCCCAGAGACCCCAGCACCCGAGCCCTTTTCGGTAACCGAGCCGTCCGTGTACCAGACCTATCCGCTCACTCCGGATAATCTCCGGCTACTGGCGTCCCACTCCAGCCTCGTTGGATACTCCACAATAAACTTGCGGTCGAAGCGATATTTAGGGGTAATACGATCACCCCTGCTTAGAAGGACGGGGTCCTCCCTTTTCAATTCGACTAAGATGGCAGTATGCCCCTTGACAGGATTTAAGAAGACCCAGCTGCCCTGAGCGATGAGCAACTACTCTCGCTTCACCGCGGATCACCAGATCCAGCGGTGGGAGATCCAACAGAGCTTCCATTGCACCCAATGGCGTTTTTCGTACTACGCTTGTAATGCTAATACAGGCCAAACGCTAAATTTTATTGAGTTTGGCCTTAGTTGTCTCAGTTCTAATGCAAGGCCACCAGACCAGGGAGCCGTACAAGAGAGATGGACGTACTATCGTAGAGCTCCGGTTTCTGAGATACTTTTCCATTTCAGAGATCCACTACTCCGTTATCCTCGTAATTCTTGGACCACACCTATGTCTGGCTCAGAACGAACATGCCTGCCCGATCTCACTCTTTTGACTGGATAAGGCAGTTCAAAACGGTATCTAACTAGCTATCCATCACTGTTTAAACAAAATCATAAACGGTACTTTCTAGGAGCAGTAGTAGTAGTGGAGAGGCAAAGCCTGGCAAGGAATATGATTGGCCTTTTTGTCGACACCGAGTGTACCAACAATCTACACCTCAAGCTCATCCTTTTATTTGACAAATCTGCCTAATCTCTTAATGAAGACTGAATATTCAACTTCAATCTCAAATTCCACGGCTTCGAATACCTCAGCCCTCAGGCTGCAATTTCTGGGGCAAAAAGACTAGGAACGCTGTTTTGTCTTCTTTCCAGCAGATAGGGCAGATAGAACCTCTTTTCACAGTGCCTGTTCAGTCTGGTACCTACAGTAGGTCCTCTGGGGTCCGATATGTCAAAAAAATTGAAAATTGGGTGTCCTACATCTCAACTGGTACAGATTGACTAGCCATGCACCTTTAATGTAGTGATTGAGATAGCAGATGTTAGGCCCCCTTTTGTAGGTGGTACGTGCTGATGACGTGAAATGAAATTATGCACGTTAGATCGAAAACATTGCTCTAACTCCTAACTTACCAAATCAGCTTATACAATCTATGGCCTGTTCTTAGAACAAGAAACCATCAGATGTTTGGGGATGACGTAGTAGATTTTCGCACTACTGGGGGAAATATAAATACGGGTGAGCCACAATAGACCAGTGAACAACTTATTACTATGCTTTCCCAGAGACCAAGCCCGCGAACTGAGATCTTTCCAGTTCCAACGGATACTATACAATCGCGCAGTGGTCGATTTTCGGAATAGATAGCGCTTTGTGTTGTCTTATTGCGATTGACCCATTCACAAAAAACCTAACTCAACATTATCCATTGACATTAGGAACACTTCTGATATAACCTCAAACCACTTTCCTGATATTGCATATTATTTGCATCGAATATAAAGTATTGGAAACATGTGTACCTACTTCATATCATTAGATAAATTACATGACAGGATTCTTAAGAGTATTATGTTTGGAAAGCCCAGAAAGCCAATAAAATTACCCGACTTTTATAGTACAAACTTCACCTTTCCTTAGAAGCCGCTAATAGGTAAAAGTTTCACAATTTATGTAGGTAGATCTTCCTCAGAAACTCATTAAACATTTAATGTATGCTGCAAATAAGGCCTTCCTCGCACGCTAACTACAGGTGTATTGGAGGTAATTAAGATGCTTCTGAAGCACCACTCAGGTGTTATCTAAAACATTTACATGGTAAAGACGAAGCGTGATCCTAATCTGGCGAACGAAATGTATCTACTTTAATAATTCAAAACATTCAAGGAGTCATTTGCATATTGCTAATTTTGTTGCATTCTGTTTAACTATGGCTCGAAAATGTTTTTGGAGCGGTTCATCATTTAACTGAAATAGGTGTATTTTTGTTTTATTTTGATGAGATCAGCATTTTTATGAAAACGGTCTTATTTCAATAGTGCTTCTGTTGATTTATAGTACAGCCTGTCCCCAAAAAGTTGGGCAAACGCTTGATTTTATTTTTCAGGGTATGTGGACTCGCTGGTTAAGAATCTGTTATTGAAATTACCATATTTCGAAAATGGCGGAATCAGTATATTCGAATTAATATGGTAAACGATAAAACATGACTTATCCAACACTGCTTTTTTAAGAAATCATCATTTATCGAGATCAGTCAGTTGACAGAATGAGCTCTCCGAGAATATCATTATTAAATCGGTATTATACCGGGTGTAAGAAAATAGCTATATTTCGGTCGGGTGCATTTATTTCAGGATATACAGGGTGTCCAAGAAGTCGACGTCAAGCCGAAACCGGGTGATAGGCAAAGTCATAACAGCTATCAGAAAAATATTTAAAAAAATTTTATGTATGTGTTTTGAAAATTATAGGTATTTGAAAAAAATATAGAAATTTCACACCCTACGGCAGTCTGTCAACTCCTGTTACTACAAATATTAACTTTTTTTGGATTTTATTTTTACAATGTAATGATGAATAATGCATCTTCAAACTGGTGTCTCAACCTTACTGCCACCTTTTCTCGTTCACGAAAAATTGCCACTTATTTCCCAACCAAGTATTCCAAAGAAAAACTTTGCTCAACTTTAACTGGCTGTACTGGAAAAAAATGTACTGCGAGAGTTTGGCAAGTAACCTTAAAAGTTGGCGCATTTAATAAGGATTCCAAAATGGTATAACACTTAGAAGATTACTCGTTAACTTATGCACAATTTTTATTTGAAGAAAAACTGATGAAAATTTTTCAAAATTTCCTAATTGAACAGCGATTATGGAAACGCACAAGGACCCTTAAGGATAACTGTTTGCACAAGAGTGGGCGTCAAAATGCTGCTGATGATCATTTACCTTTACAGCAAATGCTCAAACTGTTTTCCTTCAGCCGCAATACACGCTCGACATCTTCTTAAAAAAGATCGGGTTATTAAACGAGCGAATCCACGGTTATTAACAAACTCAGCTGCTTCCAATAGTCTTTGCCGTAGCTTAGCTACATTTTGAATCGGCTTGAAATACACTTTTTCTTTTACAGTTCCCCAGTAAAAAAAATCTAACGGATTCAAATCTGGTGATCGGGCTGGCCACGGTATTGTACCAGACCGCCTTATCCATCTGCCTGGAAAGTTTTGATCGAGATACTCTCTGACTGAGAGTGCATAGTGCGCTGGGCAGCCATCATCCTGAAACCACATGTCCCTGTAAATACTCAGTGGCACGTCCACCAATAAATTTTGTACATGATTTTTCAAAAAATCCAAATAAACTTCAGCAGTCAAAGTCTCTGGGAACTCAAACGGACCGATTATTTTACCAATTAAAATTCCTGTCCAATGGTTTATCTTGAAGCGATATTGAGATTTATCTTCTCTCATCAAATGTGGGCTTGCTACGTGCCACTCGTGTAAGTTATGCAGGTTCATGTACCCATCTTTCTTAAATGTGGTCTCATCCGACCATACAATTTTTTCAAAGAACTGTGGATCTTTCCTGTGTCTTTCTAACATTGTGCGACAAAAAGCAACTCGGGGCTCATAATCCCGGGGCAGGCGAGGTTGAACACGCTGTATGTGGTATGGATGAAGCACATCACTTACTTGCTATTGTACACTTTGATACCGATCAGTACTCCTTCGTTTACTGCGCATCTTTACATGTTCGTGCTTGTTGATTTCGTACTGTTACTAATTTTGGATTCGTGAACTGGACTGTTGATCGCTTGTGATTTGGATTTGGACTGTTTAATTGCTCTTCAAAACAAAACATTTGCTTTCCTTAGACTATCTTTGATAGTGTGATTGTGCAGTGCCGCTATGTCCGTGTTCACCGTACAAGAATATGCTAACATGCACCTCATCTATGGGGAATGCAGATGCAACGCTAGTGCTGCAGCGAGACTTTACTGTGAGAGGTACCCGAATGCAGCTCGTCATCCAGATCATCGAGTGTTAACAAATGTGCACCGCTTACTGTTCTCAGAGGGCCAACTACCAAACCAATCACACGGTGAGGGAAGATCTTTCCTTCCTTACGAAGACGTGGTGCTAGGAGCTGTCGAAGAAGACCCGAGTACTTCAGTGCGTGCAATAGAACTAAAAACAGGTGTGCCCAAAAGTACAGCCCATAGAATCTTGCAAAAAAAAACCTGCTCCATCCATACCACGTACAGCGTGTTCAAGCTCTTCTGCCCCGGGCTTATGAGCTCCGAGTTGCTTTTTGTCGCACAATGTTAGAAAGACACAGGAAAGATCCACAGTTCTTTGAAAAAATTTTATGGTCGGATGAGACCACATTTAAGAAAGATGGGTACATGAACCTGCATAACTTACACGAGTGGCACGTAGCAAACCCACATTTGATGAGAGAAGATAAATCTCAATATCGCTTCAAGATAAACCATTGGACAGGAATTTTAAATGGTAAAATAATCGGTCCGTTTGAGTTCCCAGAGACTTTGACTGCTGAGGTTTATTTAGGTTTTTTGCAAAATCATTTAGAAAATTTATTGGAGGACGTGCCACTGAGTATTTACAGGGTCATGTGGTTTCAGCATGATGGCTGCCCAGCGCACTATGCACTCTCAGTGAGAGAGTATCTCGATCAAAACTTTCCAGGCAGATGGATAGGGCAGTCTGGTACAATACCGTGGCCAGCCCGGTCACCAGATTTGAATCCGTTACATTTTTTTTACTGGGGAACTGTAAAAGAAAAAGTGTATTTCAAGCCGATTCAAAATGTAGCTGAGCTACGGCAAAGACTATTGGAAGCAGCTGAGTTTGTTAGTAACCGTGGATTCACTCGTTTAATAACCCGATCTTTTTTAAGATGTCGAGCGAGTAATGCGGCTGAAGGAAAACAGTTTGAGTATTTGCTGTAAAAGTAAATCATCATCAGCAGCATTTTGACGCCCACTGTTGTGTGTCCTTGTGCGTTTTCATAATCGCTGTTTAATTAGGAAATTTTGAAAAAATTTCATCAGTTTTTCTTCAAATAAAAATTGTGCATAAGTTAACGAGTAATCTTCTAAGTGTTATACCATTTTGGAATCCTTATTAAATGCGCCAACTTTTAAGGTTATTTGCCAAACTCTCGTAGTACATTTTTTTCCAGTACAGCCAATTAAAGTTGAGCAAAGTTTTACTTTGGAATACTTGGTTGGGAAATAAGTGGCAATTTTTCCTGAACGAGAAAAGTTGGCAGTAAGGTTGAGACACCAGTTTGAAGATGCCTTATTCATCATTACATTGTAAAAATAAAATCCAAAAAAAGTTAATATTTGTAGTAACAGGAGTTGACAGACTGCCGTAGGGTGTGAAATTTCTATATTTTTTTCAAAGTCCTATAATTTTCAAAACACATACATAAAATTTTTTTAAATATTTTTCTGATAGCTCTTATGACTTTGCCTATCACCCGGTTTCCGCTTGACGTCGACTTCTGGGACACCCTGTATATCAGGATATGATTAGTTACTTTCAGTTGCACTCAGCTCCTGAGTGTTCGCGCTGCGTGAAATATGGCTTAGCTCAGTTGCTGAATATCGCTCGCTATCAACCAACTAAGTAGAAGAAGCATGCCTACGATTCGTTTGTCGTCAAAATAACGTAGTCACTAGTCAGTACTCAGGATGCAATTTCATGCTACAAGTCGATCAGGCTTAAGCCGCCATTTTGACAGTGGTTGACATTTCACTATTTTTCTGCGAAAACACAAAAGCGCGTGGGTTCCATAAAATTACAGTGTTCCAGTCAGTTGCTGAAAATTTTGGTTTCTGTGGATTGCAAAAAGCAGTTGTGTACGCCAGAGCCAGACTAGGTTAAGTCAATTTTTGTCGAAAATGAGTTCGATATGTTAAGCTTATGATAATATTGTCAATTTTCAGTTGCTACATGCAGCGTCCATCTATCTGTAATAATAAGGAAGTTACGACTTTGAAAAGTTTTTAAATCATGTCAAGTCGCATACAATACAATGTAAGAAAAGTATTTCAAATACAAATATCTCAAAACTACTTATTTGGACTTAACCTAGTTTGGCTCTGAGGTGAGTTTCAACTGAATAAGAGCAGACGTGTTATATATTCTAGTCATCGGCGTTGCGAACATACACCTCACCATTGGGTCGATATCTAAGGTTTGTTGACAGAATTGTATACCTATATTAACAATATTCAAAAATATAAAATATGGCAGATAAACCAAATTTTTTGATAGAAACCGACAAGGCCCAACCGAAACTGTAATCTAACTAAACTAAAATATAACTTTATCCCCTTTAATTTATCTAAAGTTGTTAGGAAATGTACTTTCGCTTTATAAGTAGTAGTTTTACGATCTCAATTCAGTGGCACGAGATTCTATGGAAGAAGCTTAGTACTCCCAAAAAAACTATGAATATCAGATTCTTTAAAATATTTTTTTTCTTGGGTAAATATAGTGACAGTGGTATAATAGCAGTAATTTACATATTACGCTCCACCAGATATTTGCTTTCAGCCAAGAATCTGCTCGGAATACGACAACTATTTAGGAATGGGTAGAATGCATGATAGACGTCCCACTACCTCCATTATCGGTTATTCCGACATTTTTGCTATATTATGGAGATAATGTTTCTTATTTTTAACCTTCTAAAACCATGAATTGAGCAGAGTTGTTCATATGCTATACCGCTAATACTTATTTTCGCTTCTTTGCGTTATACAGGGTGTTCCTTAATGATATGCGAATATTTAAGGGTGTGAATCACACATCAAAAATTAATGTTAGTTTGCTTTATAAACTATGGTCCAAAAATTTTTCCTCACAAAAACTCGGGGTGTTGAAGTTTTAGGAAAAACTATGGAAATTAATTAATGTTTTCAGAACCGCTTCAGATATTTCACTGATATTTAGTACTTAGTGAAAGGTAATAAAGTTTCATATTTTTTCAATGCAGAAATGGCGGAAATGCATTACGTATATGACGTATTTATCACCAGAGATATCCCGATAGTGCTCTGCCAGATAGTCGAACCTTTTCTAATATTCATCGTCGGCTTGTTGAAGCTGGTTCTGTCCGAAAAGGAACATCTGAAGGTAGACCTCTAAGTGTTAGAACACCCGAAGTTCAGGAAGCAGTGCTGCACGAAGTCGAAGAACATCCCCAAACGAGTACGAGGAAGATCACTAGAAACTTAAATATTTGCCATCAAATTGTTTGGAGAATTTTAGTGGATTTTTTGTTATATCCTTACCATATTTTAAGAGTACAGGCATTACTTCCATATGATTTTACAAGGCGTGTGACCGTTTGTCAGTGGTATCTTCAAAAAATTACACAAAATCCGCAATTTGAATCAATGATTCTGTTCACGGACGAAGCTAATTTTTCTCGAAATGCCATTCGGAATTTCCACAATAAGTATTTGTCGGCAGAAGAAAATCCCTATGCCGTAACTGAAACCCATTTCCATCACCAATTTTCGGTTAACGTATGGGCAGGAATTATTGGTAACCATTTTATTGACCCATTCTTCTTGCCGGACATACCTCAATTTTCTTCAACAACAGTTGCCTTTGCTGCTTGATGATGTTCCGTAAGTAATAAGAAACAATATGTGGTACATGCATGATGGTGCACCAGCGCATTTCAGTGTAGCAGTTCGCAATTATTTACAAACTGTTCATCCAAATCGTTGGATTGACCACGGTGGGCCCCAAGAATGGCCACCGAGGTCCCCAGACCTCAACAGTTTAGATTTCTTTTTGTGGGGCTGTCTTAAGACACTAGTGTACACAAGTCCCATTAGAACTGTAGAGGAATTAAGAGAAAAATAGTTGAAGCTTGTGATAGAATAAAAAATCCTCCAGGGATATTTCAACGAGTGCGCAATTCCATGAGAAGGAGGGCGGAAGCATGCATACTAAGTGAAGGGGGCCATTTTAAAAAAAATTGTAATCACTTCCTTGGGTTTAATGTTATGTTGTCAGTTGTTGTTGCTCATTACCCATAATGTGTTTAATGTTTCCAATTAAATTAATAATAATTTTGCAAGTTACACAATATAACGGTTTTTATTTTTTTACTGGCGCATCGAAGGAAAACAATTCAGGAGAGATCATTTGTTTTAAATTGAACGGGGAAATCAAAAATAATTTTTATTTGGCAAAAAACCGTTGACGTACTTAATATCAGTGAAATATCTGAAGCGTCCTAAAACTTCAACACCCCGAGTTTTTGTAAGGAAACATTTTTGGACCATAGTTTATAAAGCAAACTAACATTAATTTTTCATGTAGATTCACATTCTTAAGTATCATTAAGGAACACCCTGTACAATGTATCCTTCTTTATTACTTGGATATCCTCCCCAGATAAAAGAATATATGGATGCGTTGGTTTGTCATTGTGGTAGGCAAATTAATCAGAAAACTACATTATTTTGGCGACAAACAAAGCAATGTAAACATATACTTCTAATCTTTTCGAATTCATTGCTGGTAACGAACTCAGTTCGGCATCACCTGTTCCTTGCTCTAACTTCTGTCCTTCCAGATGACATCTAGCAGCGCTCACTCTTAACCAAGTGCAACTCACGAAGACGGGAGATCGCAGGTTAACTGCGTCAGGGATACACGTATTCGTATGAAGCCAATCTTGTCGCCAAGGATGGTGTAGTTCTCGTAAATTCAGTCAGCATCGAAACATATGAAAAAAGTCGACGACAAAAACGACTGCAAACAAATAACGACATGTTATCACGTACAGCGCGAAAACTTGTTTACCAAGGTTTTGCATTTCACTTATGCCAAGCCTTGCAGGTTTATAAAACTTCGTGGCTTATTATCCAATATTTCTGTGTGAAACTCGTTTGAACTGTCAAAATTGGAGTTGTTTACAGTCGTGATGGCAGCAACAAGAGTTGCCACATGCGTAGTACATGAAATTCATTTTCTGCGCAGTGTACTAAATAAACTGCCCTTACTTCATCGTCGACATTTTTGCCTTCACGCTCAACCTCGTATCTCTCGTCTCGTGGTGCAACTGAACGTAATCAATGCATCTTCCTTGAAAAACGGACTTAAACGATCTGCTTCAGTTATACAGGGTGTTTCAGTTTATTGTTGCATAACTTTAAGATCCGATAGAACTTTTAAAATTAATGCATAAAGTCTATATAAACATGGGTTGAAAAATGCGTGGCTTCCGAAATACAGGGTGTTTAAATTTATTTTTAAAATAGTTTTTTTTAAATATTTCGAACAATATTTGATGTATAACAGTGAAAATTGGTATACAAGGGTTTTTTGGTACGACAAAATGAACCATGGGCATAGTTTTACTGAAGCCGCTAGAGGGCGCTCTCTACTGTACCTGTACTGTATTAAAATGACCGAAAATGAATAAAAAAACTGATACTTCGCACTTTTCTGCATAAAAAAGCTCTCCTCTGAGTATTCGTTATAGTTAGCCGTTTTTGAGATATTTCTATTTTTAAGGTTCGATGCTTTTTAATTATTTATGGGAAAATAATATCTTTTTTACCAACACCCCGAGTTTTTGTAAGGAAACATTTTTGGACCATAGTTTATAAAGCAAACTAACATTAATTTTTCATGTAGATTCACATTCTTAAGTATCATTAAGGAACACCCTGTACAATGTATCCTTCTTTATTACTTGGATATCCTCCCCAGATAAAAGAATATATGGATGCGTTGGTTTGTCATTGTGGTAGGCAAATTAATCAGAAAACTACATTATTTTGGCGACAAACAAAGCAATGTAAACATATACTTCTAATCTTTTCGAATTCATTGCTGGTAACGAACTCAGTTCGGCATCACCTGTTCCTTGCTCTAACTTCTGTCCTTCCAGATGACATCTAGCAGCGCTCACTCTTAACCAAGTGCAACTCACGAAGACGGGAGATCGCAGGTTAACTGCGTCAGGGATACACGTATTCGTATGAAGCCAATCTTGTCGCCAAGGATGGTGTAGTTCTCGTAAATTCAGTCAGCATCGAAACATATGAAAAAAGTCGACGACAAAAACGACTGCAAACAAATAACGACATGTTATCACGTACAGCGCGAAAACTTGTTTACCAAGGTTTTGCATTTCACTTATGCCAAGCCTTGCAGGTTTATAAAACTTCGTGGCTTATTATCCAATATTTCTGTGTGAAACTCGTTTGAACTGTCAAAATTGGAGTTGTTTACAGTCGTGATGGCAGCAACAAGAGTTGCCACATGCGTAGTACATGAAATTCATTTTCTGCGCAGTGTACTAAATAAACTGCCCTTACTTCATCGTCGACATTTTTGCCTTCACGCTCAACCTCGTATCTCTCGTCTCGTGGTGCAACTGAACGTAATCAATGCATCTTCCTTGAAAAACGGACTTAAACGATCTGCTTCAGTTATACAGGGTGTTTCAGTTTATTGTTGCATAACTTTAAGATCCGATAGAACTTTTAAAATTAATGCATAAAGTCTATATAAACATGGGTTGAAAAATGCGTGGCTTCCGAAATACAGGGTGTTTAAATTTATTTTTAAAATAGTTTTTTTTAAATATTTCGAACAATATTTGATGTATAACAGTGAAAATTGGTATACAAGGGTTTTTTGGTACGACAAAATGAACCATGGGCATAGTTTTACTGAAGCCGCTAGAGGGCGCTCTCTACTGTACCTGTACTGTATTAAAATGACCGAAAATGAATAAAAAAACTGATACTTCGCACTTTTCTGCATAAAAAAGCTCTCCTCTGAGTATTCGTTATAGTTAGCCGTTTTTGAGATATTTCTATTTTTAAGGTTCGATGCTTTTTAATTATTTATGGGAAAATAATATCTTTTTTACATTTTCGATTTGGGCATTACAAGTAATTAAGATGATCGTTTAGATTGTGTTTTTAAACACAGCAATAATTCCTAACTCCAAATAAACACAAAAAACCAGAATATTAATTTGTTTAATTTTCCAATATTATTTTTAACAAATTAAATTAATTATTTACAACTAAAATGGTATTGGACAGTTAGGACAAACATACAAAATCTAAAGAAGTTGCTCGAAATGTAAACCCAATTGTTCAATACACAATTCACATGTACGAATGATCGAACGTGGTATAGCATTATTCAAATAAGGCCTTATTCCAAGAAGGTAGGGTCCAAATAGTCGATTACGGTAGATACCAATCCACACGTTCACACTATATTTATGCTGAAAATTTCTTTCCCGAACTGCATGCGGATTTTCATGCGACCAAATATGTTGATTATGAAAATTTACCACTCCACGTCTAGTGAAGCATGACTCATCGGTCCATAAAACGTTACTTAAAAGCTCCCTATTATTATCAATTCTATCAAGAATCCACTGACAAAATGTGATTCTTCGTTCTCCGTCCCCTGGCTGTAGTCCTTGCATAGGTTGCAAATGGTAAGGACGTCTATGGTCATTTCTAAGAACACGGTGAACATGGTTTGCTGAAATTCCCAAGGCACCAGAAACTCTCCTAACACTTGTGGTCGGATCTCTATCAAACTCACGCAGAATCATACGGATAAATCTGCGCTGACGAACATTTATGTTTTGATCCCTTTGGAGATTTCCAAAACCATTTTCAATTATTTGGCGATGCACTCTTACAAATACTGAGCGAGTTGGATGTCGTCTGTTTGGAAATCTTCGTGCGTATTCTCTGGCTGCTTCTGCTGCGTTTCCATTTACAAAGCCATACACAAAATGAATATCCGCTAACTCTTGATTGGAGAATAAAAATGGCATTTTTATAAAACAAAAAAAAAAAAAACAGGTAAAAGAAACTAAATTTTGTGCATTCACAATTGCAAAAAAACGTTTCAGGTTTCAACAGACAACAAAACTAACTGTCAACTAATTGACGTTTAACCTTATTCTGCTTTCAATTTCAAAAATACTTGCAGGCACAGCCTACTTCTAAAAATTATCGAGATACTGACTTTTTAACGTTATTTTATTATAAATAACTAAAAATGCATCGAACCTTAAAAATCGAAATATTTCAAAATTAACAAGAGAGCTTTTTTATGTTGAAAAGTGCGAAGAATCAATTTTTTTATTCACAAAGCAAAAAATTGCACTAAGAAAATTTTTTCGGTCATTTTAATACACTACAGGTACAGTAGAGAGCGCCCTCTAGCGGCTACAGTAAAACTATTCCCATGGTTCGTTTTGTCGTACCAAAAAACCCTTGTATATCAATTTTCACTGTTATACGTCAAATATTGTTCGAAATATTTAAAAAAAACTATTTTAGAAAGTAAATTTAAACACCCTGTATTTCGGAAGCCACGCATTTTTCGACCCATGTTTATATAGACTTTATGCATTAATTTTAAAAGTTCTATCGAATCTTAAAGTTATGCAACAATAAACTGAACCACCCTGTATAAAACGAAATGTCTATGTAGAGAAAAAACCCTATTTAATAAAATTCGCACTAACTATGGAGCTAGCAAACCGAAACGAATCTCGCAATCTAAACGAAATGCAGAAACGGAGTATTATGATCGCGATTCAAACGGCGAGTTTTGTGTTGAAGCGCGTAAAATGAGAAATCTCCATAGAACTGTTAAGAAAACTCTCCGGCAAAGTCGGTTCCGTTATATTGCCCACCATGCACCCCTCAAACTGCGTCCGTGGGAACTGAATTTGCATATTTATAAGTCGAAGCAGAAGATTCAGATAGAGAAGGATTCGCCTCCGGAGTTTATTAAACTCCGCGCTGACGGAAGCAGCTTGGCATCGTAACGTCGAGCGACGAGATGTCGCCGACGCTACAACTTTTCGGTTTTCATTAATTGTTCAAATACTACCGTCCAGGGATGAGAGAAGCCCCGTTAGATTGTGGTCATGTTTGAATTTCTGATGTCGGACGAATCTGTGAATTGGTCCCTTTTGAGTGATGATTTTATAAAAAGTTTGAATACTTCACAAGGAGGCGAACTAGGGAAACAACAGAATGCAATACATTAAGTAAAAAAGCACCATCTTTAATTTAGCTGTTAATAAAATGAACTAATAAATAATAGTTTAAAAAAAATGACGCTTTTCACTATGAATTGAATTATTCTGTTAATAAACTAAATTTTATTATAATTTGATTTTGAGGTCATTAATTATGATAGATTGTGTAAACGTTATGATAGTCATTATTTAAATGGGTGACAAAAGAAGCAAAAAGTTTCATATAACATGGCATTTTTTTTAGATATAAGCGACTTTAAAGTAAAATAAAATCTGTCAACGCCGCAATGCCCGACGCAAATTATGACGGAACGCAGTGTAAATAACGATGGAGTTTGTTATTTTTGGCTCTTAGGTAGTGTATTCATTATTTGATAATTTACTCGTAAAATGCAAACAATTAAAAAAACGAATTTACCACTAACTGTCTCAGCGCTTCACCTGGTGAGTGAAAGTTTACTGAACGTATTAAAAAAATCCACTTATAAATAGGGAACACAATTTTGATACATACATTGTTTTTCTCTTTATAACCCACACTGAACTTTTTTTGTATTTAAAGAAGGTGTTCAAAATGTCGTCCTCCACTGTCCGCACAAGCTTCATTACGACGAAACCAGTTTCTTCTTACTCTAGGTCCTGGAAGTTGTCCATTTATTATTTCAGAAGCATTAAATTTTTTTTCGACGTACGCGAACAAAAACAAAACAACAAACTAACCACTGTTACCGTTTGCGATAGATTGCTGGTTCGATAAGAGTGATGATGACCGACGCGCTGTTGTCATGTGTGTTTTAAATATTCAATTTAATGAAACTCACTTACTTACTGACTACAAAGTTTGGCTTAACTTAGAAAAACTTAATTCCATTTATTTGTTAATTACCCAATTTAAAAACGTTTTACATTAGATTATAAAAATTAATAAGATTGTGGTGATTGTGGTCGATATGAAGCACTTGAAGTTGTAAACTATAAAGCCATTTAGATAAAAATCTATTGACTTTTGGACCATGTGTCATATGAACTCTTTGACTTGTTTGGACTACCCATTTCAATAATCACTACCTTAACGTTTACACCCTGTATAAACTCTTTGTAATCAAAAATTGTTTTCTACTTTTTAATTCGGAAAGAAATAAAAGCGTGTTTTTTAGTTTTGTTAAACTGTTATTTATTTTTCATTTTTTAGATCGATTTTTCAATTAGCTTTTTGTGGACACGTGGTATTGAAATCTCTTACGAATCATTTCGTAATCTAATCATTTTATTTAAATCTTCACTGTTGCTTGGGGTTTTTCCTGTTAAATTAGAGCGATCAAGTTCTTCAATCCGAATACGGTCTATAGACCTTACATCTTGTGGACGGTCGACGCCCAACTCAGGAATGACAACATTCGCAATGAACAAGGTGAGAATTCACTACCTTGAAAAAGTATCTGCCTCCGTTATGCTGTGCCGAGTGCCCGAATCAACAAAGAGTAAGTCCGAGACTGCACACATTTGTAAAATATTCACAGTTATACAGGGTATCCCAATTTTGGCCCACAAGAAAAATATTTTTTTGAATAGAACTACTTTTAATAATCACTCGGATAGGCCTTTTTAAAAGAAGAAGATTAATACAACCTACTTATGGGTTTTGATTATTAGTTATTGGGCTATTGGGTATTTTCCTTCGAGATGATTGGAATCAATTCCTTCAATTCCCCTTGTGTCATCATTCCTTTGGAACCACTCGTTCAGAACCGACACAACCCTATTACCAAACGTCCAATATCTTTTTCCACATTTTTGTCAAATATTGTAAGATCTCTGAGTATGCACTCCTAATGCTATATTTCTTGTTACAGGTAAGCAACTTCAGCTATTTCGTACCATGGTAAGTCATTTATCGACTGAATCCAAAAAAATAAAAACAGTGAAGTCCATATACTACTGACGTCGTATGTGTTCAAGAGAGAAGCGTGCAATATGTATGCTAGAAAGCGACAGAAGCACCATGTTGCCTAGCAACCCGAGTGGCGAGGCTACGGACGCAGCTGCGGCTTGTCGCGTTGTCATCTGTGCACTCTTTCTAACACACGTTTCGCTCTCGTACATATTTCCTCGTCGGTGATATTTGGATTTCCCTGTACATCTTTCTGATTGATTAAAATTATCCAGACATTGTATTACACTGTGAGATATTGCGCTACTACTTGTCTTCGTACTGATTAAGGCAATGCTAATTCATCTCCATATCTCCAGCTAGTTCTTCACCTTTGTAACAATCACCATATTCAAATGAATATTGAAAATAACTGTTCAGTTTCGACCGGTATCGCGGTATCCAACCGAAATCGTTTATTATTCATTTTCATTAAGTCCTAGTGGTGGTCATTAAATATTTTATTCTGAGCTCTACAAATGGATATCGATTGTTGTATACACTATGATTTTCATATTTGTAATCAATTATAGATGGGGTTTCAAATTTAGTATGCATATTGGATTATAAATATACCAAATGGATTATGTATATTCTTGTAATCCAATCTCATAGAAATTTAAAGCAGGTTGAGATTGTGATCTTTAATATACAGTAATGGACAAAAGTATATAGACAAATATGAATATTTACCTAAAGCGAATTCATACTTCATTGCTCCATAAACAAATGCGTTATTAGTAGGAAAACTAAATTCCTTGTTTTTACATTATTTGCAATGAACACAATACAAGTCTGAAAATAAGCACTTTTTTATGAGGGACAAAAATATGTAGACAAATTCTTTTCAACATTAGTTTAGTAAAGTTTCATGTGAGAAGAGGATTAGTTTGTGTTCATCAAGTATTGTGGAATAAGTTGAGTGATTTTAAGACCATGTCGCGTGGTCCAGAAATTTCTTTCGATGTGAAAACTAAGACCATTGAGTTATGCAAAGATGGTCAACGTCAAGTCGACATTGCCAACAATTTGAAGCTGAAGCGTAACGCAGTTTGGGCAATATTGAACAAATATAAACAAAAAGGTATCTTGGAAGCGTCTAAGTGAAGTGGTTGGCCTAGAAAACTAAATGCTAGATCAGTTAGATTAATCAAAGTAATTTCGTCCAAAGATCCGTTTAAAACCCCAAGACAAATAAAAGCCGACATCCGCCCGATTACAATTTGCACGGTTGCATCTTGATTGGAGCATCTGTGACTGGAAGAGGGTATGTTTCAGTGACGAATCCAAACCAATATGTTTGGATCAGATGATGTTCATTACGTTAGACGTCCTAGTGGACAAAGATTGAATCCCAAGTACACTTTGCCCACTGTCAAACAAGGAAGCGGGTCTGTTATGGTTTGGGGGTGCTTTTCGGGGTTTGGGATGGGACCTTTACTTTGAATAGATGGCATTATGGATAAGTTTGTATACACAGACATATTAAAGCATGTCATGTTACCCTATATGGAAGACAATATGCCCTTAAGATCAATTTTCCAGCAAGATAATGATCCGAAGCACACTTCAAATCTGGCAAAGAAATTCTTTCTGGATGAAAAAATACCAGTTCTCAAATGGCCTTCACAGCCTCCCGATATAAACACCATTGAAAATCTATGGGAATACTTAGATAAGCAAATACGAGATAAAATTATCCAACCAAGGATAAACTTTCTGCCGCTTTAGAGCAAAAGTGATGACATATTGATGAATCTTATATCCAGAAACTTCTACAATCTATGCCGAGACGATGCCAGGCGGTGATTGATAATAATGGGTATGCTCCAAAATATTAACACAAACATGGTTGGTTTTCTATAATTCAATGAACTTTGCTTCTTTTTTTCTATATTGTTTTGCTTTGTTTATATATTTTTGTCCTTTTTTTTGTCCAACTTCGTTTCCTCAGGTTACACCCGTATCCGGATGTGTGGCCATGTGTATCTACTTTTGTAGTTTCATATGTGCATTCATTTCGGGCCTGATGAAGACAACCAGCAGAAATACGTATCGCTCGGGTTACCTATCCTATTTTCTGCTCGAATCCACTTTCCTCCTTTTTGCGGATTTTGCCCATTATTTTCCTACTTGTTGTTATATATATATATATATATATATATGTTGCATATGTGCAACTTTTGATACTCAAATAAGGCAGTTATTTCAAACGTTTGTCCTCCTAGGGCGCTATGAGGGGGGGTAATTTCGAAAATAAAAAAGGTATGGAAAGTGCTATGCGAAAAATGAAAAATAATGTATTGATATAAGAAATGTTACTTGTATCTACAAATTAAATTTTGAATATCGGATAGTAATTGAATCACAAAGAGGCCGTGTTGTATGCCATTGTTTATTACAACGGATTTCAGTAGAAGTAGGTAAGGTTTATTATAATAAGCGGTAAGGTCATAAGTACGTTTAGACGCGGGTCCAGACTTCTACTACTTCCAAAGAAAACTTGACAATGTATCACCTGAACCGGATCAAATGTCATAGAGTAACAGATAGAAGAGTAAGGAGAAGTAAATATAAATACAAAATTGTATCCGCCAACATTTCTCCTCAACAACCTCAACATATGATTGACATTCATACTTGAGCTCACAGATTATTAGTAAGTTAATCAATGCCAGTAAGCCGCTGTATTACCAAATGTCATAAATTATCTAGTAATCGTTACCAAGAGATATATCATCAAATCTATTACCTTTTACCATTTTTCTTCACTTGGTATCTCTCTGTTCGTTTCTCTCTCAGTCTATATCTTTCTCTCTCCAGCTTCCGTTCCAATTCATATTCAAATAGGAATAAAGGCGGATAGTATTCGCATTCCCAGTAATTAACATTTTATATTTATCTTTCCAAAATTTATTTTCATTGAGCGAAGTGCGAGTGTCCCGGTCTAGCTGTGCTTATTAAATTCCGGAGTTTGCTATTCGTGGACCTTTACGGTTGCCTTAGATATTTTGTGGACAATGGTGTAGATAAGGGTAGGTTCTGTATAACCAGTTCGGATCTTCTCCCTGATCAGTATGCACAAAGGAATGTTTATGTAACGTATGCTTTTCGTCGAGGATTGCATTCAATATCCTGAGTCAGCGGCGTTAACTTGAATTCGGGACCAAAAAATTATACAGTTAAAATTGAAAGGAATGTCATTTTGCGCCTAAAGAATTGGCAAATTGCGTTTTCGTGCTGTTCTGAGACATAGTTTAATGGGTATTTCTCAACAAATTTAGAAATTTCATTTTGCATTTCTTAAAAAAAAATTGATAAAAATATATCCTTTTTTTTGCAGAAATATAAAGTTTTACTTTAGTGAGGTTCATTGAAAATGAAGGTCCTCCAAATTTTTGTGTATAACATGTAGAAAAATGAAATGAAGGAAGGAATGACTGATATGATGGAGGAATGATTTTTACAACAATTTGATGCTGAATTTCAATAAAAAACATAAGTTAATTTATTAACAGATGTATTGAGATTTGTTTTATACGTTAAAGGGCACATCCTCGTATTATCATCATTGTCTAAGAAATGAACAACATCACCCGTGACTTTCAGCATTTTGGAGCTAACTTTACGAGAACAGTTCTTTTTGTACGTACCATCGTTTTTGAAAAAATGTTTCGATCTATATAGCAATTTGTATCTTTTGTACTTATTGCAGCTTGAACATGTAATACTTTTTCTTTTCTCCATGTTTACTTCCAAGACCTTCATAGATATTCTTGAGGTTCGTTGGCAGTGCTTCTCCGAAAATGAGTATTTTTCTTGCAACGTCAGGAACTTGTATATTCTTTAAAAGCGAAGACACTTTAGTTGCTGGAGAGTTTGGGTCAGTATTTTTAGTTTTCAATCTCAAACACCTCTTCTTATATTTCTCGCTAAGCTTGACTGCGTTTCTTACTTTATTTTACAAACTTTTAATCTTCGCGTACAGAATAGTTCGCCGCTTGCGCAGTCTACGTCTATTGAGAGCAGACAAATCCTCTGCTCTGTGCTGTAAAGATGGCGCAGGACTTGGTGGAGGTGTGTCTTCAATTATTCCCTGTAAATTTGTTTGTAATGTAACTCGCTTTTCCCTATAAACTTCACTATTCTTTTTCCATTGTTTTCGTTTTTGGCTAGTTTCTTTTTCACGCAATGCTTCTAAAGACTCACCATTAATTTTCATTTGTTCTCGCCTCTTTCTGTCGTTCTCCTTTTTTAACTTCTTTTCTTCTTCACTTGATTTTCCCATTATTGATATACGGATATCTGTTAAAATTGAAAACACGGGCTATACAACCTGGAGTTAAACAATAACACCCAACACGCAAATTTGTATATGCAACATTCATTCCCTCATATAATGGCCATTCCCTTACTTTCTTATATAGTGAAGGAATGACCGTGAGGGAATGACGGATTTGCATAAACGACACCGTAACCAACAGTACATCACCTCAAATTAATTTAGCATTCTGTGAATGCATTTAGCTCCCTAAAACAAGAAAAAATCATTCAAACATTCGAACAGTAATATGACTTACCTTTTAATATAAACAGTGAAGTAATGACACAGAGAAATGTAATGTTCTAATTGTTGAAATCCAATGCTTTTTTGCAGCAACTCTTTTCACTATTAAGAAATTCCGCCATTATTAGCAGTATTGCTAAGTTTTAAAAACATAACAGCTGCGTTCAAAAATATCAAATGATGTGACCACAAATCAAATATTTATAATGTGTGAGAAAATGATTTCATTTCAAGGGACATAGTTTAAAGAGATTTTTTATATACATATTTATTTTTTAACAATGAAAGCTTGACTATACAATCCATACTTATTACCAGATATTTTAGTAATATTCAATTTATAAGAATATGAACAGATTTGATTGTATATATTTTTTTAGTAGTAATTTCAGATCCAGGGACGAGTTGAGGGAATGACTTTTGGACTATTCGTAATAAATTAATCGTATTTTTTTGTGTCAATATATTATCTAAATTTTTGCTTTTAAATTATTAGTGTAGATACTTATTGATATAATAAAAATGTTAAATTGATGATAAATCCATGCAAATTAGCATCAATGGCTCAGGACATGAATTTCGAAATTTGCTGAGAAATATCCTAATATTTTCAACTTAAAGAGTTAAACTTTACTTTTGGATCGGCAAAAACCGTATATATTTCAGTATACGCTACGAGAAGATATCAAACAGCGTTGTTCATATATAAAATTGTGAGTAAACAGGAGTGTCAAAAAAGCATGTGCTTTAATGGCATCAGGATGATCAGAAACGTTGAAAAGACTCCGACCGGACATTTTTCGAAACAAACTTATGTAAGTAAGTAAGTTTTATATTATTGAGAATTACCCTACCCTGCACTCTGTAATTTAATCAAGAATATAAGATTTGTTATTTATGCTGTATATACTAATCATTTAAAATTTGTATTTAAAATAGGATACACATCACAAGCCAGACTTGAGTGTCCGTTCTTTAAAATACTTGATGTTAATATGTAATAGCAGTATCGAATAAGTAACCATGTTTAAGAGGAAAAATGGTATATCCTTTCCGTTCAAAAACTTATTTTTGAAACTTTTGTGAGACAAATCAGCTTTGATTTCAATTTTAGCTATTATTGTTTTCACTCAGTTGGTTGATTATTGTGAATTGAACAAATTGAATTGAATTTTTGAAGCATCATGATTCAAAACATACCGGTGGATAGTTGATAAAAAATAAACATTTGACTCACTAGGAAAACTGTTTTTAGTAGCTTAAGTTGCATTCGTTTCCATATATCCTGTGACCCATCACAAAACAAATACTTATGTATATCTTTTCATACGGTACGAAATGACTTTAGCTTTAAAAATAGGTTTTAAATGCTTCAGGCTACAATCTGTGAGTTTGTAAAATTCATACGTAAAATTTGTCACATATCCATATTCAATCATAAAGTGAGAAAAAAAAATGACACAGTGCTTCTGGATCTCCGCTCGAATTGTTTGCGTTCAACAAATGCTTTACACCAGTTTCAAGGCATCCCAATTTCCAAACTTGAACCATGCGAATTACTTATTGTTTTGCAAATTTTGGGACGAATATATAAATAGCTCACCTAAAAATTTGAAAATTCGATCAGAACGTGATCAGCATTTTGTATCGTTTCCTCTTATACGGGGTGTTAGGGAAATAATATTCGTAACTTTAATAAATTGAATGAAAAATACCAAGTTACTGAGCCGAAAATGTTAAATCCAAAAATTAAAATAATAAATTATAAAAGTAGTGAGAAACCGAATGAAAAGCAAATTGAAGAAGATCTTATACATCAGAATTATATGATTCAGAGTGGAGACATACAAGTAAAGTTTATCAAATATTTTCCATCAAGAAACAATTACACTATCTACGCGGAAACTTCTGGAAAGCTATTCAAAAAAATCTTCGAAGACAATAATAGAAGAATACTTCTGGGATGGCAATGTTTGACAGTATATCAAAATAACGACATTTCTCAGTGTACAAAATGTTACCGTTTTAATCAAACAGAAAAGAATTGCAGGAATGAGAAGATATGTGCCAACTGTGGCAACGGTCACGAAGAAGAAAATTGTAAGCATGTATCAATAGAATGCTGCAACTGTAGATATGGAAATGAAAGATATAAAAAAAATTATAATATTAACCACTCACCTACCGACAAAAACTGTCCATCGTACAAATATTATCAGGAACAACAAAACTTAAGGATACTTTTTTAAAATTCAAGTTCATCTTTTACTACTCCTATCTCTAAAGAGGACCTAAAAATGTCAGTAAATAAATACATTAATGATTTCCAAATTCCAAGTATTGCAACAAATATAGCACAAAACGTCGATGAACTTAATTTATGTACACAAAATTCTGATGCAAAATTTCGAATTTTTAATATGAACAAAAGGAGTATTAAACACAACATTTATTACTTAAAAATACTACTCGACCAAATATGGTACAATTTTGATCTAATAGTTCTAACTGAAACGTGGCAAGTGGCTGATATTTCTTGCTTCAATCAGCAGGGATATGACACGCTGTATAACTTTGGCACTTATAACCAAAACGATGGGGTGATAGTTTTTGTAAGAAATAAACTGCAATATAATCATGATACATTCACTTTCACCGATGGAATCAAAATTTTAAACATAATGATCCAAATTAACCATAACAAAGTTGAGGTATCTGCAATTTATCGTCCGCCATGTTCAGAACCCCACGAGTTTTTAAAGAATATCGAATTTTTTTTTCAAAATCAAAATAAAGTTCGTTTAAAGCAGTGGTTCCTAACCTGGGGGTAATTACCCCCGCAGGGGTAAAACGGAGATTCTAAGGGGGTAACACGGGATGGCACGAAATAGTATTAAAATAGCAATAAACAAAATAATAGTACGGTAAACGGTAGCACGGCGCTCTCATGCGCGCGGCTGACGGCGACGGCGGCGGGTGAGCTGCGGTGTGGGAGGGGTGAAGCATGACTAGCGGCGGGCCGGACAGGCGGCGATGTTCATTTTGTTTACCTAAGCTTAGGAAGAACACGCATTTTATTTGTTCCGCCGCGCATTGCAGAAATCGTATTTTTAAACGGTTTAAATTCAAAGGTAAGCAGTGTTTGTTAATATCGTCACGTTAATATTGTCACGAGTGATTTGTTTACGTAGGTATGTATTAGTTGATTTTTGTTTTAGGTACCTACAGGTGTTTTTGACATGGCTTCTACTTCATCTGGCAAAAAGCGCACTTATAAAGAAGCATTTCTACAATGGGGTTTCACAAGCATCGTAGACAAAAATATAGAAAAGCCTCAGTGTGTTTTATGTAATAAAGTGCTTAATCCAGAAAGCATGAAACCGAGCAAATTAAAAGAACATTTTGCTAAAGTTCACAAGGAGTTCGCAGATAAAAATATAGATTTTTTTAAGAAAAAGGAGAGGATTCTGAAGTCTTCCCGCATGGATTCAACAGGCAATATACAGAAAGCAAATGAATCATGCCTTCAAGCTTCATACAAAATTGCTTATCGCATCGCACGTAATAAAAAACCACACACTATAGGAGAGGACCTCATCAAACCTTGCTTGTTAGATGCAGTAGCACTTGTTATTGGTGAGCAACATGTAGCTAAGATTAAACAAATCTCACTCTCAAACACTACTATTCAAAGTCGCATATGTGAAATGAGTGCCGATATTCTAGCAACCGTTATTTCTGAAATAAAGGAAAGTCATATGTTTGCGCTGCAGTTGGACGAGTCCACAGATGTTGCTTCGTGTTCACAATTATTGGTGTTTACACGATACATTAAAGATGATGATGTAAAGGAGGAATATTTGTTCTGCAAGTCTTTGCCCACTACTACTCGCGGCGAAGACGTATTTCAAACGCTAAAAGAGTTTATTGAGGAAAATGGCCTAGACTGGTTAAAGCTGATTGGTACTTGTACGCCTTCCATGATGGGCATCCGTTCTGGTTTTCAGGCACTCGTGAAGCAAGTTGCTCCTCAAGTTTTCGGCTATCATTGCTTGATACACCGTTACGCTTTGGCTGTGAAAACGCTTCCATCAGATTTGCTAAACACGTTGAGTGACATAGTAAAAATTGTTAATCATATTCGAGGCAGCGCTACTAACTCAAGATTATTCAAAGTTTTGTGCGATGAAGTGGGTGCTACATTTAATGCTCTTTTGTACCATACAGAGGTACGTTGGTTATCAAGAGGCAAAGTTCTAAGTAGGGTTTACGAATTACGAGAAGAAATTGGATTGTTTTTTGAAAATCAGAGAACACAAAAAGAAAAAGAATATTATGCAAAAATTAAAGACCAAACATTTATTCTAAAAATGGCGTACCTTGCTGATTTTTTCACTGAAATTAATAGTCTGAATATTTCACTGCAAGGAAATGAAACGAATATTTTGACGTTGCAGGATAAAATCGCAAGTTTTTTGCGCAAATTGGAACTTTACCAACGCAGAGTTCAAGCTGGTGATGTGTCAATGTTTACACAACTAAGTGAGCAATTAGTAAATAATAAACAAGAGAAAATCTCGTTTGAAAATTCCGTGGTTCAACATTTAACTGCCGTGATAGACTCACTGCAGCAATATTTTCCGAACATGGACAGTCGTGAGTCCTACTCCTGGATTTTAAGACCATTTTCTACTTGCGTCGATATTTTCAAGGACGAAGATGTGTCAGCGAAAGTAGAGTTTCTCGGGCTGCGTGAGAATAACTCATTGAAAGTTGATTTTCAAAATGATAAACTAAGCACATTTTGGCGAAAAGCAGCTGCAGAATATCCCATTATAGCTGACAGAGCTTTAAAAATGTTGATTCCATTTGCTACAACTTACAGATGTGAAACTGGTTTCTCAACTCTTGTTACATTAAAAACAAAAGCCAGAAACCGTCTGAATGTTGAGCATGACATGAGATGCGCGTTGAGTGAAACCGAACCTAATATTGTCAAACTTGCGAATGCAAAGCAATTTCAACCTTCACACTAGTTAACTCCAAGATTTACATATTACTTTACTTTACTAGTTACCTAAACGTGCAATTTCTTAGAATTTAGTTAGATAATAAACATATTTTCGTTCGAATTTGTGTGGTTTTAATTATTTTAAATTGGCTAGGGGTAAACTCAATTCCCATACTTGTTCACAGGGGTAGTGACATTGAAAAGGTTAGGAACCACTGGTTTAAAGCAACATATTTTCTTGGGAGATGTCAATATAAATATTTTGGACGATGATCCCATCACAAATGAATACTTGAATATCCTATCAAGTAATGGATTTCTGTCCTATATAAACCTACCTACAAGGTCCATCAGTGGCACATGTATAGATCACTGCTTTGTGAAAGACCTATCCAACAAAATTACTTGTATACCAATAATCCTAGAAAGCGATATTACTGACCACTTCTCCACTATTTTACTAATATCTTCAAATGAAAAACATTCTAACATCCCTACCGTTAGTAACAACCAGGAAAATTACAAATTTTTTGTCGACAATTCAAAACTAATATCAAATGTCAAACAAGAATCCTGGGAACAATTATACTCTATAAATAATATCGACAAAGCAACGGGACTGTTCATAGAGAAAATAAAAAAACTAATAGATATTAGTACCAATAAAGTAATAATTAGTCACAAAGAGAAAAGCAGAAATGCCTGGATTACCAAAGGATTAATAACATCGGCAATAGAAAAAGAAAGACTATATAATGTAATGAAACTAACGCCAACTACAGAGAATATCGACTGCTACAACCAATATAAAAATAAATTTATAGAGCTTGTAAGGCAAACCAAACGATAACATTACCTAAATAAATTGAATAATAACTTAAATGATCCTAAGCGGCTTTGGACAACTATTGATGAGATTACTGGGAAAACAAAAGTTAAAGAGTGTGTCATTGAGTTAAATACAACATCGGGAACAGTATTAAAAAATACTCAACAGATATGCGATGAATTTGTACAATTCTTTACTGACATAGGCGAAAATTTAGCAAGTAATATACAAGCAAATGTACAAAATACTCAGCCTCCAAAAAGAACTTTGAACTCAATCATTTTGGATAAAGTCGAGTAATGTGAAGTATACACCACTGTTATGTCCTTAAAAAATCGGAAAAGTCCTGGGTTCGATGGTATTAAAAGCGAGCATTTGAAAATTATAGCCGAGGACATAACAGAACCACTCACTTACCTAATCAACAAATGCTTTGAATCTGGCATATATCCCTCAATAAAAAAAAAAGTAATATAATACCGATACATAAATCAGGAACAAAAACAGATGATAACAACTATAGACCAATATCAATAATATCCAGTGTAGCAAAGGTTTTTGAAAAAGTTTTATCTACTAGAATGATTCGATACCTCACAAAATTCAAAATTTTAAGTGAAAATCAATATGGATTTACAGAAGGTAAGGCTACATCGGACGCAATAACTAAAATTGTAAATCAAATACATCAAAATATTGATAACAGAATCCCTTTCAATCTGCATTTTTGTTGATTTAAAGAAAGCTTTCGACACAGTTAATCACAAATTATTATTAGAAGCATTGGAGAGAATTGGTTTCAGAGGAAACGCGTACTCACTGATCGAAAATTATTTGTCAAATCGCCCACAATCTGTGCAGATATCAGGATCATTTAGTAAAGAAATGTATATTAAGTGTGGTGTCCCACAAGGAACTGTCTTAGGTCCGCTGTTATTCAATATATATTTAAATTATATTTTCCAAATTAATTGTGTTGGCAAAATAACTAGTTTTGCAGATGATACTGCAATATTATATGAAGGCACTGACTGGTCTGATCTGAAAAATGTAATTGAAAATGATTTTATCAAAATTATTCGGTGGTTTAACAGTAGAAAATTAAGCATTAACTACTCTAAAACACATTTTTTACCATTTGGATCTTATGCTAGACATCTGCCAAATTACACAAATTTCTCCTTCAACATTAATGATCAAAAAATGCAAATTAATAGAGTGCCCAACATAAAATACCTTGGAGTGGTCTTGGATCCTCACTTACGATGGGACATCCATGTCAATTATATTTTAAAGAAAGTTAGATTTGTGTCCTACAAAATTAAATACCTTGGGAATATATTGACAGAAAAATATCTTCGAACATTATACCATGCACTGATTGAGCCTCATCTCACATATGGTATATTAGCATGGGGAGCTGCATGTTCCTCACATATCTATAATTTAGATGTTTTTCAAAAAAGTATTCTAAAAATGATATTTAAAAAACCGAAACTTTATCCCACTGAAAAATTATACGCAGATGTTCGAATGTATGATATAAGACAGCTTTATTTCTTACACAGTATCACTCACTACCATAAATTTGTAAACACCGACCAAAAAATTAAACATAATCAGTATACCAGGTACAAAATTCGTGGCACAGTAGTTCCTCAACCGCATAAATCTATAATGCAGCGATCATATCTCTATTTAGCGCCTAAATTTTATGAAATTATACCTAAAGACTTAAAAGATTTACGTTTCGGAAATTGTTTCAAAAGAAATTTAAAAAAGTGGCTACATTCTATATCTAGGACTGAAATTCATAGACTCATAAATACGAACATCAACTAAATACATAATCTACTGTAGCTAATTTTTGTCCTTTTTTGTCATTTGCATTCTACAATTTCAACTTAAGTTTATTGGTCCATGTACAGGCGATGCCTTCTATTGGGCCTGTTTTGATTTTATATTTATTTACTCATATTGTTTGTTATCTTTGTACTTTGAGTGAATAAATATTATTATTATTATTATTATTATTATTCTAAGCAAAAAAGTTCATTATAACTTATGTCCGAAAATCAATGTTTTCGGGGAAAGTGAGTCGTAAATAATTAAATTTTCTCAAACATTTGGCAACTCTGCAACGCAATCGCGATACGAGCGCACGACGACTGCAACTGATTCAGCGAATTGTTTACGTTTGTATGATATTTTTGTTGAAAATATGCCTTGTATTATTGAATACTTTTACGCAATTTTTTGTGGCTAATTAAACTAATAACGCTTTTTTTATTATTTACTTAAAAGAAAATTACAGAACTTACTGGTACGTGGCGATGTACACCACCATTTCCCACGATTATCAGTCACTTATTTGAAACGTTGCGATGCACGAAAAAAGAAAAAACCAACATCCGTAAATCACATAAAGTTACAATTAAATGTATTAGTAATCACAACAACACCCGATGGTACATGCAGCGCAGGCGGAGTACGACGTTGCCAGTTGTGTGAGGGATTTCGTTTTTCATCGGAAAATTGTATTTAATAAGCAAGAAAATTATTTTGTTAGAAACAGTTAATTAATAAATAGATGTATTGATACATTTTACGCTATTAGGCATATGAATTTAAATTATTAAGGTGCAAAATTAATTTATTTCATGACTAAAAAGAAATAAGTTCAGCATCTTTTTGCTCCGAAACGGTTGATTTTCAGACATAGGTAATAATGAACTTTTTGCTTAGAATAATGCAAAGAATCACCTCTTAAAGTTACGAATATTATTTCCCTAACACCTTGTATACGCAATTGTCCTGAGTAGCAGTAACCTTAGTGCTTTGAAGATGTCATTGACTCAAGACAACAATTTGACGCTTGCATCAAATCCGATGGGTTACTACTAACTTTGATTTAGCTGGTGTTGCTTATGCTAGGTTTTATCTGGAAGAGTAGATAGAGTATCTAAACCTCGCCTCATAATATTATTAAAAAAAATACATTAATTATTATTATTTAAAGTAAGATTATGGGGGATTGGTTTTGCTATATTCATAGTTTCTCTTTAAAACTTTACATGGTATTTAAGGATCAAACTTTATAATACTCGATGGCAGCAGCTTCAAGCGGGTAACGCAAGAATTTAAACGCAAGTGTCCCAGATCAAATACACTGTTGTTTAGTCACTCTAACTAAACCTAACAGCACATTCTAGTGAAGGCGACCAACGAAGCGTCTTAAAAAAAAGTTCCTTTCGCCACTGGTGAAACTCGTCGAGGAACATCGCATTTCGCATATAGTAGGATATAGAAGAATGCAACAACGGAATTCCGCTTAAAAGATACCCGCGTATGCAATATACATAACCGGTGGGATAAGTTGCTGTATATTGTGGAAATGCAGGAGGGGTAGAAATGCTTACAGTTCCTCGTGTCGTTGAGAACGGGAATATACAGCTTTATAGTCAGAGCTTGCAGAACTGAAGGAGTTGTTAAGGTAAAACATACCATATTTTCACAGCTGTTGTATACACGAAGTGTTACGAGAAGGTGTAAAAGATTTGTTGCTACAAGAAATATCATAACTTTTTCAGCACCAGTACTTTTGTTGCACACTGAAAAATTATTAATGCTGTGCCGTGCAGTGAGAACTGTCAGGACTTCCCTGTAATTGTGAGAGAAAGGTATTAACGTTCTTTTTCTGTTCAATTGATTCTCAGAGATACGTGTTCCGTTCTGAACATGTGCTCAAAGTACTCCAAGATACTGGAGATTGAATCCATCGTGCTCTTGGTTCGAAAATGATCTTGAATTGATGTGTTTCTAACGGACCCCATAGACACTCATACAAATCGTACCGTTTGCTTGTCATGCAAGTTGTCGTGCTTTTCGTATCCAACGTTTTGTCATCAAGCAAGTCGGAAGACTACATGTCCAAAGACATTTTGTTTTATCTTGCAGGTTTAGAGTGTGGAGTGACGATTCTCAGTAGGTCGCTGTACGTTTCTTCGCCCTTACGTAAGTGATTGAACCATTCTTCAGGTTCCAACCTTAACTCATTCAACAGAATGATATGCAAGATCTTCGACCTCATTAAAAGCTATGTCTTTGACCACTTGGGTCGATTTCGTTGTTTGTTTTTCTTTTTTATAATTCATGCGCTCGCTGTAGCTGTTAATAAATTATCGTTTATCTTTGATTTCTGAAACTGCAAGATAAAACTGAATGTCTTCCGCCTTACCTGATGACTAAACTTTGGATATCATAAACACTACGTCTTGTATAACAAGTAAATCGTACTATAGTTGTACTGACCGCTTGGCGGTTACGTCATCAACACCATATGAAATACGTAATGAAGGGGGTAACAGGGGATCGCTGTTTTCATTCTCTTCCTGGAAATACTCTAATAAATTTAGCATGAGCTATCGGCCTTCTCCATTGATCGTATTTCCCGGCATTGTAAAATTTTATATTGAAGATTGATTGCACAAAAACATCCGTCTATCGATGGACGAATGTACTTTTACGCGAGACGGGATATTAAATTTCCATAATACACGTGGGACCAAGAATATCCTCATATCATTCGTGAAGGTCATTTCCAACAACGTTTTAAAATAAATATTTGTACGGGTATTCTTGACGATCAGGTAATTGGCCCTTTCGAGTTACCCCCAAAGTTGTCAGGAGAAGAATACCTTAGCTTTCTAGCCAATAACCTACCGGAACTTTTGGAACAGACCTTATACAATATGCCATTACAAGGGAGACTGAATTTGTGGTTTCTTCATGACGGGGCACCACCACACATTTTTAGAGGCGTCATTCAGTATTTGAATAAACATTATCCAAATCGCTAGAACGGTCGAAATGCTCCTGATCCTCGAAAATCGCCAGCAAGATCTCCTGAAGGATCCGATGGGTTTCTGGTATTGGGGAGAACTTAAAGGGATGGTTTATGGGGTTGGTACAATAACAACTGAAGCACAACTTCGCGAAAAAAATTTTAATGCGGTTGCCCGAAATAATGTGGAGAATAAATCCAGAAATCTTATGTGGCGTAACGAAAACTCGCATTAGGCAGTCCATAAGAAAATGGACCTAGAATGGTGAAACAGCAAGCTAGTGCAAATGCAGTCAAAATGGTTCATCAAAGAACGAAAGCGTGATTGGATTTAACAGGAAGCCCAAAATGGTCATAGTGGGATTCTTAACAAAACACTGTCGTCTAAAGCGATACATGGGGCTCTTGGGCTTAGCAGAAGAGTCAGTTCCACACAAGGAAACCGCAATGCGACTCTTGTGTCACTGCGAATGCCTGGTAAGGCTAAGGTTTCAGATAGTAGTACTCACAAATCTATCAGCGCAAAACTTCATGTAATGCCATGAATCAAGGCTATGTAGTCAGATTAAGGGATCAGTGCTTTGAACAATGTATATGGGAGCACATTAGATCCATATGGGTCGTAGAGACGTTTAGGTTCGCAAGCTAACCTCTTTCATACAATCTGTAATCTGCAGTATAGATGCACTGCAGTTTCAAGACAACTTCCGGCGCTTTCCAGCGTATTTCACAGCCGCTTAATAACAGCAACGCCGTGATGTTCTCACACATCCGCAAATCCAAATTATGTGTCAATATTGAAAGGCAGAAGCGGCAGCGGTAACAGCAGTGCCGCCTTAGGCGACAGGCTTCATATATACAATAAAGGATGGCAATAACACGCTCGGAAAAACTAAATATCGGAATCCGATCCGGAGGCAGTCGAGGCTCGACGCGAGGCGGCATAACGCCGAAACGGAAGTATACGAACTTAAGGGAAGTAAGGTAACTGTCGGAAAACTTTTCATGCTCGGATCACGGTACCAATAAAGAGTTCCAATATAAACCGAACTTCAGCCAGAAGCAGCGACGGATAAAGCGCTACAGGATCGGACTGTGTTTTCAGCGCTGTTAGTTGCGTTGACCTACGTATTGTTCAGCATTAAAATGCTTACTTATATTATGGATTAAACACGTTCTGTAGGTGGAGGACCGTCTTGGGTCCGAACAAGGACCTTAAAAATAACTTCCGCGAAGAAACAACGAGGTTCTCCATCCCTACAGTTCTGAAGTTACTTCTAGGATTTTAATACAGTTTTGACACAAAGGTACTGTTAAGTCAAAGGCGCAGAAACAAGTCAAAAGCGAAAATCTGAAAACGTCGACAAATTAAATCTAAACTGCGAAAATCCGTTATATGAAGTTTTTATATCGGGCCATAATAGAAAAATAGAAATATGTTCGAAAACTCTGAAACCACCCGGACGTTGTAAATGGCAAACCGCGTATTCTGTGCTACGATTACGATACTTCCTCGCCAGTGGCGACAATCTAGAAGCTCTCGGCAAAGCATTAGCTGAAAAGAAATACGGCGGTTACAGATATGTGGCCGTCAAACACTGAGCGCACTGCTTGCGGGGGATGGATGGAGGAAGAAACTGGCGTTCCTAGGAAGTGATTCTACTATTGTGTCTGTATACTTTGTCGAAACTTTGGTAAGATCTGACGTCGGCGTTCAGCATTGGCTGACGCTTGGAAAATTGACTTTATCCTCTCTAGTCGGATGCGATCGATTTGCTTTTTTGAGAGGATTGTGTATGTAAATAAAGATTGTTCGAGAAGTAAGGTTAGCTTTTGGATCGAGGGGTCGTAAATGAAAGTCCAGTTACGCTCGAACAGTTTTTGGAACGCCTAAAATTAGGCAACTTAATTAATGCTCAACCATATTTATTTTCTGTTCGAGAAATAAATAAATAATAAATATTTTAACGTTTTTGGCAGGGCTCACTTTTATATAGTCGAAAATGACTATTAACGTCATACCATAAATTGTACTGAAGTAATCAATGGGCGTACGTCGATGATAAAATCACGATGTCAGGAACTTAATGACAACAAATTTATATCATGATTTTGGGAAGTTTGGTTAGTTCACTGAGTTCATTTTATTTCATGGTTTTGAGTGATACCTTAGTGATAATTTTAGTGGGGAATTTTTGTTTTGAAAAAAAAAACAGTTATGAATAGAATACCTTGAGACAGGAACACCAAAGACCAAAGCATTATTCGAAAACAACCTAACCTGCTTTAACATAACCTATTTATTCATCTTTCAAATATGATCGATCATGCAACATGAAAACATCGACTATATACGTATTAAATTTGTCGGATACATGCAAATTAGCAACACAGTTTGTTTAGACAATAAAATTGTTAGTCTCTGTCTAACTTCATTAAAAATATTCACAAACAGCTGTCGTTTGTCTTCACTACAGACCAAAATGATGACATAATCGTCATCTTTCGTGATTTCTACTATAAATCCATTTCTCTCACACATCCATATGCAATCTGCCTCTGTGAGCAAGCGTTTGTCTAAGCCCATGTTCTGCATCCATACATTATTATTGTGACAATCCTCTTAACATGGTGATGTGAGTTTACCTCTTGTCCATCTTCGTAATATAAAACATATCAATGCCTCAAAATACGACTAGAGGACAATATCGACACATTTTCTTATTGGAGTGTTTTCAGAAACTGAAGGGCAGTAACGGTCCTTCGTTACACAAATCATGTAAGACCAGTTGCGGTAATTTTAGTTAAGCTGCGCATCCGCTGTCGACTTATTTCGTATTACGTTGACAATAGCCAAAAACCGTGAAAAAGATTACACTCTCTATCGCATCAAGCAACAGGGGTCTTGATCCTTCCACCGTCAGAATTTAGAAGTACTTATCTGTTTTTTTTTGTTTAAAACATTTAAGTCTAACTAAAAAAAAACATGTTTAAAACACTGTTAATAGACGTTTAAAAACAGCAAAAAAAACAATAAAAAACTATTGCCTATATAATCTAGCAACGTTAATGAAGTTCCTTGAAAGTGTTATTACTACTTTTGATCCAGCTCTATCAGAGCACATCTCTAACTTAAAAGCCGACTTCGGGAAACTACCGTGCGGATGTCGGGGAAGTACCGTTTGCCTTTGAGTAATTTTTCGCGCTGCGATCTCCAGCAGTCAAATGTGCGAAGTATGAAGTTACCGATGTCCTAGCTCAGTAGCTTCATACAGCAGCTGCTTCATCTGCTGGGCTTGAGCGTATTTTTTCCTCATTTGGGATAATCCACACCAAACTTCGTAATAATTTGGGCACAGAAAAGGCGGCAACATTAGTCGCAGTATTTAAACACCTGAATCAAAGCGTGAAAAAGTAGATTATTACTTGGAGTTCTATAAAAAGTAGTGAAAACTAAAAATTTATTCTATGTACATGTTCCATGATTTTATGTTTTCAAAATATGGATTCAAAGATTTTTTTTATTTTTCGTCAAATAAGATGGGTCGTATACTTTTATAGAAATTCGTTAAGTAACTTATTTAATATTATAGAAGTAAATACATAGTCATATTATATGATTATTCTGCTGCTTGTATGTAGTGTACTAGTATTAGAGTTCAATGTAGTTTATCAGGTTCACTCGTTCGTTAAGAAACAGACTTTTTTCCCACTAGTATTAGTTCCTTAGTTTCATGTTTGATTAATTAATAAAAAATAAACTTTTTTGGTACCTATGTGTTTTAACCTATGGCTCTTTTAGTTTCGTTTTGCAAAATAACGTCAATTTTAATCATACTTAAAAAATATAAAAAACTTGAATAACCCACAAACGACAAAAAACACCTTAATTATTTTAAACGCTGCTTAATACACCCGTTTTAGACATTTTGATTAGAACATAACAACCCTGCCGATATGATAGTCATATGAGTCTCCTTTGAACTGGCTATAATTTACTTAACGTTCACTTAGCTGTGTGTCGCTTAAACGTCAAGATACTTGAGCTACGTGTTATGGCTCTGATGTGGTGCAACATCTGCTTCAGACACGGCACTAGCGGAGGTTATTCATAGGTTGTATGGCCTAAACGGTCGTTGAGCCATTCCTCCATAGGTGGCGTTCGCATGGCGTGGGCTAGCGACTAGCTGAGCCGCTTTCCAATGCTTTTAAATTCAGAGTTGATGCACCCGGAGTGTGATGCTCCCGAACTGCTCTAGCAAATCGTCGCCTTTCTCACGAAGTGTTCTAACTGACAAAATACCAAAAATTGAGATAACCCGCATATAGGTGTATTATTCCATGCTGGTTAATCTGACGAAGAATCATAACTATATATCTATTAGTGTGGGCAACACACCGTTAGCCGGGTGTCTTATCTGCAAAGGTAAATTTATGATTCCCACGAAGAGACCTAAATGAAGATAAGTCCCTTAGTGTCCAATAATCCTTGTTAGTATACGCTCCTCGGTGGTGGAATCATGGCCAAAGTGAGGGAGAATCTGCTCACAATGCATTCATACTGCGATAACGGGAGTTGGAGATCTTTTTGAACCCTCATACCTCTATCCGGTTTTTTGATTCGCCAGAAAACGTCAAGCTTATTTAGTAATTCCCAATGAATTTTTTGACTTCAAGAAACTTTCAAAAGATTTAAGAATATTGTCCACACGGCAAGCTGAGGAGGGGCATAATATTAAACGGAGTTTATTGTAATAAAAGACACGCCCACCAAAATATTTTTTAAGTCTAGCGACCACGATACTAGTTATGACAGTATTGAGTTAAAAAGGCTGATGAGAAATAGTAATAACATAAATGATATTAAACTAGAACAACTTAAAAATAACAAAAAAGAAGTACTCCGACTTGTAAAATCCGAAAAACGCCAGTTAGTTGTACGCTTACCAGAATTCCAAAACTTTTACAAAATTTGGCCCATGAACATTTGCTGGTAATATGTCAAAATATAATATTTAAGTCAGTTGCTTCTCTTTTAGTTTTTATATGTATTTCAATAGAAATTGGTTTGACGTTTCGAGTTGTTTTCTTCATCTAATCACGTAATATTTTTGTCATAATCTACATCAATTTTAGGCATGGACATTGAGGAAAATATTTAAGGGGTAGCCAAACTTCAAAAGTCGATCTGAACTTTTTTACATAAACTTTGCTGTCAGCAGACCAACGATTACTTAAAAAATTTAACATCAACAAATTTTCTGAGATAATCGCCCCCTTGGCTGGAAATATGATTCTTTGCTTATAAGTAAATTAAACAAATTCTGTATATCTTAAAAAATTATAATAACAAGAACTTCAATGAAAATATATTTTAGCTCTGTCTGACAAAAATCTTCTGAAAATTCTCACGAATTGACCTACGTGCGTTTTCCATTTTTTCCAACATAGCTTGATAAGCTACCGCAAATATTGAAACGGCATATGATTCACAATAAATATACGAGGCTAATACACGTGAATTTTAAATTCGGAAAGATCTAAACTTTACATACAATGCTCAATCAACAACACGCTGATTTCGTTTTCTTGCTCTCCTGTAAAATTCACTAACCGTTGGTTAGGACACTTCGTGAGAAAGCCGACGAAATGTACACGGGAACGACACGATAAAAACCTAACCTGTTTTTTGATGTTTTGCTTTGACGTTGACAATTTGTATCACACTACTTTGCCTTTATTTTCAGAAGCATTGTCAGACTGTCCAAGTGATGCCTGGTGATGCTTTTAGAATGTTGGCGCAACACTTCAGAGGTCTGCATTTTTATTGTAAAGGTTCTGGATAAATATGTCGAATTCATATGTTAGTGTAGACATTCAAAATTATTTTTAAAGTGCCTAGTTATAGATGCACTCTCTTGTGAACTTTATTATCAAATGTACGTTGTGGGTCAAAACAGTATCAGTTTATTTACCATCCTTCATTGTCTAGTATCGGTTTAATGTGAGATTAATGCAAAAAAAACGATGAAACAACATAATTTAATTTGCCCCGTTGCATATATACCTGGAAGGCGAGGCAAAAAGGACATCTTATAGACTACATCATGTAGCAAACAGTATAATGGACAATATGTCTATGGAGGAGACGGAAATGCTGGTGCACTCACAAAACCACCATAGTCTGGGAATACCTTCTGATATACTAAGTGACATATAAATCCGAACATCCAGTTTAAATGGTTTTATTTTAATAAAAGATGGTGAATGTATTTATCTTACTGTAAATAACAAGTGAAAAAATTTTCAGCCTTATCAGTTGGACATTTCGGTTTTTAGACTGCTTTTTTTTAATTCACTAACGCTCTAAAAATGAATATTTCAGCCGCAGTAAAGAATCAACGTTGGCGGGTTTTGGTTCTTGACATCCTTTACGATCGGTTACGATGCCTAGAGTACGGAGACCTGTACGATTTCGTCAACTTAGTGAGTTTGATAGGGGCCGTATAGTGGAACTTCGGGAAGCTGGACTTTCTTTTCGGGCAATTGCAGTTAGAGTGCAAAAAAGTGTAGACGCTGTGGTCAGGTGTTGTCAGGCATGGCTTCGAGAAGGCCGTACGCAAAGAGCAAGGGGCACTGGACGCCGCTGTAGAACAACAGACCGTGAAGATCGCCCCTAAGATTATTGGCCTTAAGAAACCGTTTCTCCACTACCAGGTCCATTTCAAATGAATGGTTTGCAGAACACGGAAGACCTATTGGCATGCGAAGTGTTTACCGACGAATGAGAAGTTTTGGCTTGTTTTCATACCGGCCACACTGGGTCCTCCCTTTAACTCGAGAACACCGACGAATCGCCTTGAGTGGTGCAGACAACCGTCACTCTGGGATCAGGAATGGAACAGTATATTGTCTTTAGTGACGAGTCTCGATTTTGTTTAGGCATGCACGATGGTCGTGCCATTGTTAGAAGGCGACGTGGTGAAAGGAGGAATCCACAGTTTTTTGTTGAAAGACATGTTCATCACACTGTTGGAGTTATGGTTTGGGGTGCTATAGCTTATGGTTCCAGGTCACCTTTAATCTTCATCAGAGGTAACATGAATGCGCAGCGTTATATCCACGAAGTTCTAGAACCCCATCTTTTACCCTATCTTGACACCCTGGCAGATCCTACTTTCCAACAAGATAATGCCCGACCACATGTTGCAAGAGTCACAATAGACTTCTTTCAATATAATGATGTCACATTGTTACCATGGCCACTAAGATCTCCCGACTTATCCCCAATTGAGCACGTGTGGGATATGATGGGTAGGAGATTGCTCAATTTGCAACGTCCTCCTCAGACTCTAGAAGCACTGCGAGAGGAGTTGGTGGTTGCCTGGAATGAGATACCACAGGAGGACATTGACCACCTGATCAGAAGCATGCCTAGGCGCGTTGGAGAATGCGTAGCACATCAGGGTGCATCCACACATTATTAAAGGTCAAAGCAGTGCAATCATTTTGAAATTTTTATCATTTACTTATTATGCTTCATTAAGTACTTATACAAAATTTTATTAAAATAAAACCATTTAAACTGGGTGTTCGGATTTATATGTCACTTAGTATATAATGCCAAGGATAACAAGATATACTAAACCCTACTCAATGACAATTCCGCATGAGTGGGAGCAGCAAGTTAACCTTTGATGGCTCCAAGACCTAGGTAGGTGTTGGAGTTGATATCTTCGTGCCGAAGCTGGAGATCAAGAAATCTGTTAGCCTAGGAACATGGGCATCGATCTTCCAGGCAGAGCTATATGCTGTAGAACTGCCAGAATGATCGCAGAACAATAACTCCACTTCTTCGACATCCAAATTAGTCTAGAATTGCAAAGCAGCTCTCGGCGGCATAGGAGAAGGAAATGGAGTCCGTCTCATATGGATACCAGGACACACAGGTCTAGAGAGAAACGAGACAGCTGACACTCTGGCAAAGAGTGGGGCTATCACACCCTTCATAGGGCCTGAGCCAGCGATTGGGATCGAATACAATACGGCTAAACAAATAATCTCTGCAGAGATGGACAGAAAGATCCATCAATACTGGGAGGTATTAGCAGGGTTAACCCATGCTAAGGCAACTATACCAATTTTGACAGAGAAGGACTGTACCCTCGTCATTACAAATTGCGTCACCACATGAGCAGGTTGTGCTCACTGTGCATAGAGGGAGATGAAATGTTCAGGCATGTACTGTGCAGATGCCCAGAATCAGGTAGAACATACTTGGAGACGTAGTAGTCCAAGCAGAAGACCTGAAGGATATTTCTCCAAAGAAGTTGATCGACTTCCTCTGGAGGTCGGAGCTACTGAGGGAAATATAAATAGGTGTCAGCTGCAATAGATCAAAGAGTTGCACTGGAGGATCGTTATTGATGCACTCACAAGAAACCTCAGCTAACCTAACAATCTTGACACTTTGTCATTTTCGTTATTCCCACTACTTCGGAGCGTATAGCACCGAATACAAAGCTGGTGCATGAGTGGGCAGGGGACAGGGGAAAATGAGTAGCTCACGTGCATGACACTCTAGAGCACTGGAACGGTATAGACAGGTGGTGGGAAGCTCCGAGTAACAAATGAGGCACTGGAAAGCGGCTCTGGTATACAAGTGACATGTTTGACGATCAGATCATGATCAAAGCGATTATCTTACATAATGCGGGTGCCATTCTCTCAGTGGCAGTATAAACACAGAAAGGGGTGTATTACTTGTTCCTTACAATCCATTCCGATACAATTTAGTTGAAACTAAACGAAATGCACTTTTTCTTGAGGATTTCAAACGAGTAGTCCTAATCCTACTATCACTGTTCAACAGAAATCTGACCTCTCGTCGATCAAACTGTTTTCTCATCGGTAGTGTAAACACAGGAGAGGGTGTACTTGTCCCTTACAATCCGTTTCACCGGCCGGCAAGCGACACCCCCTTGACGGTCAAACGACGTCATCCGCAAAACCGGCACCGGTGGCGGGACAAACATACACGTCACACCTCTAGCTGTCATCACGTCTGTACCAGGCAGAGTAGGGGGATTTCAACCCCCTCGCCCCGGTCGGTGCCTGTGCGGGATAAGGGAAGGGTCTTTATCCTGCCGTGCGTGGTTTTACTTGGCAGGATACACACGCAGTCGGTGACTCGAGGGAGGAAGGTTGTACAGTGTTGTCACGTTGCAGCACAAATTTAGCTTTTTATTCTCCCTTCCATTGCTTGTTTTTTTTAAACATCTATGTACAGTTAAGTATTGACATACCCCATTTTTTCTTGAATCACAATAATAAAAAGATGAATTTTTTGGAAATAGATCGAGCAACGAAAAATAATCTAACAATAATAATAGGAATTATCAAATTTAGGGTCATAAAAGCAGCCAATACTGTGACGCACACTGAGAAAACAAACAAGTATGTTTTAACAGCATTTGAAGGGTACAGGGGAAAAAAGATGAATATGAAGTGAATTTTAGAGTGTGAAGACTCCGGCATGGGTATCATGTAAAAAACTTAATTAGGACACTAGGATTGTCTGTACTTTTTATCTCTGAGAAGAAAGTTGGTTGAATAGCAAGATCGCATCTGGGTGATATGTGTATTGTAACAATATAAGTTTTCTAACACATTTTCTCTTGTCTAGGAGTCCCTAGAGACCTGGTCTAGGGCTCCTTGAAACCGGGGTCCCGTAGCGCGTATACCGAATAAAGCCTCTCGTGCACCTTTCCGATGTTACCATTTTTCGATCAACTGGAGAAGTGTATCTTATAACTTCCTCTGAGGTAAAATACTCCTGTCATCTACCGCGTTTGCTTCGCGAACGATCAATTTTGCTGTACAAAACATAATTCTCCCCATACAGCAAGAAATATTTTCTTTTTCTTCCTTCTTGACATCCCGCACACATTCTGCATTCCTCGTTTGTTTCCGTCAAGCAAATCCTTTGAATGTTATTTGATTCCCTACCACTACTGAACAAGTCACCCCTCATTCACTATGTCCTACATCCCAACCCTACGGCAAAAACATATGAGTAAGAAATGAAATATCGAACATAAAAAACACTAGCAGTCAGTAAAAACATAATAATAATAATTGGTCTTTATTTAGGAGGCAAAGTTTAGAATAATGCTACTCTGCCACTTGACAACCCTCCCGCCAAAAAAAAAAAAAGAAAAACTGAAAAAACACATAAATACATTTGATAAGTTAGAAGTTTAAAAATGTAGGTGTATAGAAAATATGATGTATTATAACATATATAAGTGAAGGCTATTGAATATTTCATGATTTAAAAGTATACAATTGTAACAGCTATAGAAAACAAAGGAATGCTATATTGGAAATATTTTTGTGTGGAGTGACAGATAAATTTTATCAACTGATTTATATCCTTCTATTCAAAATAAATGTCTTCAAATGTCTTTTAAATTCATCATATGATAGCAATTTTGTGGATCGAGGTAGAGCATTGTAAAAAATAATTGCGTTGTAGGTGAAGCATTTACGAAAGAATGATGTCCTGTAAAGAGGCATTGTGAGTGTTTCAGTGAATCGAATGTCCCTGGAATGGATATTGCTTCTAGATATCACCTTATTTCTCAAAGACGGCGGAATAGATGATGGCAAAAGGATGGGGTGTAAGTAACTAAGTGTAGCTCACACAGTTCATTTACTCTCAACCACTTCATGTCATTGAAAAAAGGGCTGATATGATCATATTTTTTCAAATTATTGATTAACATACAACATGAGTTTTGGATTTATTGGAGACGTGCTAGAGATATTGAGTCAAGAAATGGAAGATAAACTAAATCGCAATAACTAATTTTGGATATTACCAAAACTTCTTTAGTTGTAAAGTCAAGAAATTGTTTATTAAGATATAATTGACGTAAAATTGAAAAACAACTCTTTCTGATATTATTTACATTGGTATACAATTTAGACATTCATCTAAAGTTACGCCCAAGTTTGTCACTGACTCACTTACTTCTATAGTCTCAGCATTTAATGGTGAAAAAATGGTGACTTTTGATTTTAAAGGGTTCAACTGAAGGTTATGACTTTTTGCTTACATACTAATAGATGTTATATCTTCATTTACCTCAGATGCAGCATTTCGAATGTCGTGATTATGGAAATGACTGTAGATCTGTGAATCTTCGGCAAAGAATTGGATAGTACAATATTCAACAACTGAGTAGAGATCAGAAATATACAAAATGAATAGGAGTGGCCCAAGTACAGACCCTTGAGGCACTCCGGAGGAAATGAGGCACTTTGAAGATAGAACCATGTCAAATATCGATTTCCTAAGAAGCTCTGAATCATTTAATAATAATAATAAATTGCTCATGTAAGTACAGAAAAATAAAAAGTACATAAATCTGATGCAGTGAGCAGGCGGCAAGGTTCGCTTGATTTACAATCGTTAGTTGTCAATCCGCGCTCTTCCAACTAACAGAATCGGAAAAACCAAAATATTTACACTTGGCTACTACATAGAAGACGATGATTCATGGTATCGAAAGCCTTAGAGAAGTGAAAAAGAACTAATTATGTTATCATATGTTGATCTCAGGCTCTAACAATGTTATCGGTCAAGTCTAAAAGGGCACCTGCAGTGTTATATCCTTTTCGATAACCGCATTGTTTGGGAGACAAAATTTTATGTTTAGAGAGATAATCGGAAATTTGGGCGTACATTGCTTTTTCTAATAATTTGGATAAAACAGGTAAAATACTAATGGTCTTAAGTCTACTATACACAATTTAATAATATTGAAACATAAATTTCCACTTGTCTAGCAGTCCCTAAAGATCTGTTCTAGAGCTCCTCGACACTGTGGTCCCGTAGCGGCTTCTCCTTGAAAGAGCTAGTCCTACACCTTTCCGATCTTCGTATTTTTCAACCAATTCGAGACGTATATCTTATAAGTTACCTGGAGGTAAAACGTTCGTCATCTACTGCCTTTGCTTCGCGAACAATCAATTTTGCTCTACGTCCTACAGTCCAAAACATAATTCTCCCCATACAGCAAGAACCATTTACTTTTTCTACCTTCTTGACATTCCCAAAGCATTCTGCATCCCTCGTTTGTTCCCGTCGAGCAAATCCTTTGAAGGTTATTCGATTCCCCACCCCTGGTGAACGAATCACCCCTCCATTCACTATGTCTACCCCCCGACCCTACGGCAGAAATATATAAGAGTAGCAAATGAAAAATCCGCTTCATTAGTTCCACATAATATCAAAGGAGGCCACGTGGACCGTACGTGCACAAAATCGCTATGATCGATTGAGTTGTTTCCGGTGGAAAGTCGCCGTGCAGGAAAAAGGAAATCGGTGGTTTCTTTGCGACAGTATACACGATGCCATGAGCGGTCTTCAGGTGGGGTTACATACGGTCAAGCGGACAAGATAAAATAGTGAGGTACACGTATTCACCATATGAGCCCACGACACCTGTGCTAGGGGCCCATGCCCCGGCTTGATGAGATGCCTCCAATGCCGGCAAATCAATAGGAATTTGCAAAAAAAGCCGAGTCACCCTCCCCTCCCTCACATAGTGGGCCAGGGAGGAACAAAGCCTGATAAAAATAGGAAAATAATTGTTCGATAATGTAATGCTTCTGTTGCTATCTGCTCCCAAAGGATCAGTGATAAATTTTTTTACATATCATCATCCATAAAACTAGTTTTATGTCATAAATGTGACGCCAAAGTTTTCTCTCCGGATGGACGGCTTTGTACCGTAAGCTGCGAAGGTAGCGACTACTGCATTTTTAGTGGTTTATTGGAAACAGTATGCAAAATCCTTGTCAGATTCTAAAGTTAGATAAAGTGTGAACATTTTTCAGTGTTGAAAGACTCAAGCTGTCTATATCGGTATAACAGGTATTTAACATATTGCCTAATCGCTCATCGCACACGCCACTTATTGTTGGCATAAAATTATCTTCATCGATCTTCAACGATCTGTGCTTTGCGCACCTCAGGGGGTCTACATTTAAAACTTCAAGACTTTTTGGCAGCTCAAAAATAATAACAAACGGCTTTATTGGCGGAGTTCAGCACAGCTATTCTTACACTCAACCTTTATAAAGACTAAGGCTTAATGCTAATTTGACATACAAATATGGTATTTTACATATACAGAAAAAGACTGAATGTCTATGAATCTAACTAAAAAAAGAAAATGATGGTAATTGATCACAGGGCATTTATTCATTGATCCTATGGTGAATGCCTAGAAGAGATGCAGTTTCAAATGGATGTTATTAGTATACTAAGTGACATATAAATCTGAACACCCAGTTTAAATGGTTTTATTTTAATAAAATTTTGTATAAGTACTTAATAAAGCATAATAAGTAAATGATAAAAATTTCAAAATGATTGCACTGCTTTAAAGCCCTTTGACCTTTAATAATGTGTGGATGCACCCTGATGTGCTACGCATTCTCCAACGCGCCTAGGCATGCTTCTGATCAGGTGGTCATTGTCCTCCTGTGGTATCTCATTCCAGGCAACCACCAACTCCTCTCGAAGTGCTTCTAGAGTCTGAGAAGGACGTTGCAAATTGAGTAATCTCCTACCCATCATATCATACACGTGCTCAATTGGGGATAAGTCGGGAGATCTTGGTGGCCATGGTAACAATGTGACATCATTATGTTGAAAGAAGCCTATTGTGACTCTTGCAACATGTGGTCGGGCATTATCTTGTTGGAAAGTTGGATCTGCCAGGGTGTCAAGATAGGGTAAAAGATGGGGTTCTAGAACTTCGTGGATATAACGCTGCGCGTTCAAGTTACCTCTGATGAAGATTAAAGGTGAACTGGAACCATAAGCTATAGCACCAGAAACCATAACTCCAACAGTGTGATGAACATGTCGTTCAACAAAAAACTGTGGATTCCTCCTTTCACCACGTCGCCTTCTAACCCTGGCACGACCATCGTGCATGCCTAAACAAAATCGAGACTCGTCACTAAAGACAATACTGTTCCATTCCTGATCCCAGAGTGACCGTTGTCTGCACCACTCAAGGCGATTACGTCGGTGTTCTCGAGTTAAAGGGAGGACCCAGTGTGGCCGGTATGAAAACAAGCCAAAACTTCTCATTTGTCGGTAAGCACTTCGCATGCCAATAGGTCTTCGGTGTTCTGCAAACCAATCATTTGAAATGGACCTGGTAGTGGAGAAACGGTCCCTTAAGGCCAATAATCTTTGGCGGCGATCTTTACGGTCTGTTGTTCTACGGTGGCGTCCAGTGCCCCTTGCTCTTTGCGTACGGCCTTCTCGAAGCCATGCCTGACAACACCTAACCACAGTGTCTACACTTCTTTGCACTCTAACTGCAATTGCCCGAAAAGAAAGTCCAGCTTCCCGAAGTCCCACTATACGGCCCCTATCAAACTCACTAAGTTGACGAAATCGTACAGGTCTCCGTACTCTAGGCATCGTAACCGATCGTAAAGGATGTCAAGAACCAAAATCCGCCAACGTTGATTCTTTACTGCGGCTGAAATATTCATTTTTAGAGCGTTAGTGAATTAAAAAAAAGCAGTATAAAAACCGGAATGTCCAACTGATAAGGCTGAACATTTTTTCACTTGTTATTTATAGTAAGATAAATACATTCACCAACTTTTATTAAAATAAAACCATTTAAACTGGTTGTTCGGATTTATATGTCACTTAGTATATTTGATATATCGATATTCCTGCTATAGATGTTAAAGATATACACTGCATTATACGTGAAAGATCTATAAACGAGTGATGTTACATACATAAGCATTGTAAGATGGTTTTGATGTCTTATATTGACATTATGTATACTTGACCTAGGGACCAGCTTTTCTACTAAATATACAGGATCCTTAGAATATATGTTAATACACGATTCAATGTTCTTAGGTAAAAATATTTGAACACAAAATTGATATTACGCCATTGTAAAAGCCTGAAACTATTAGATATGTGGTCAAATTTACGTAAGTTACAGACAAAATGGCAACAGCTATTCTGCAATCTCTGCAGGCGCATTTGAGTCGAATAGTCCAGGCATGGATAAAAAACTATCAAACCATAACTGATAATTGATAGCACTAAACTTTCAGCCAGCTTTTTCCTCTTCTTGAAGTTAATAATGTACTTATTGGTATACAGTACTCGAAGTTTCAAATAACACCTCTGAGATATTGTTTTAATGTATTGTTGGTAACGTTACTTGTCATCTATGATCAAACCAAGTATCTTACAGCTAGTTGAAAAATAAAGTTGTTGTTCATTCAAGAAGAGGGTCAGACCACTGCTCAAGTTTTCTCGCTTGTGATCAGAACAGAAAAGCACAAGTTTCGTTTTATCAGGATTTAGTTTCAAATTGTGTTCTTTACAATTGTCAGATACTGTTCGTAAGTCAGTGTTGATTAAATCATTTGCCTGTTCCACAAGAGATGGTTCAAAATGAAACAGAAGCTGCGTGTCATCAGCATAAGATTGAATGTGTGAGTACTGTACGGATTTCAAGATATCAGCTGTGTATATAATGAATAACAATGGTCCTAAAACAAAACCTTGAGGAACTCCTGATGTTATTGTTGTTATCTCAGATCTTTTGTTATGTAAAATAACGCTTTGCTTACGAAGACATAAGTAATTGCAAAATAAGTTCAACGCTGTATGGTCAAGGTGATAATGACTTTAAGCTGAGAAAAAAACTGTGCGAATCTTTGGTGATGTCAATGCTCAGTTACTGTGATGCCGTTTATTATCCATGTTTGGATCAATTGACCAAAAATCGTCTTCAAATCATCCAAAATAAATGTGTTCGCTTTATTTATGTGTTGCGTAAATACGATCACGTAAGTGATAAATATAGGGAATTGAACTGGCTTAGGTTAGGAAGTTTGGTTAAACATAAATTCTTAGTTTTAGTTCATAAAATAATATTGTCATCAAAGCCTGAATAATTAAGAGCGAAGTTAAGATTGTGCATGACAGGGCTGTTAGGAATCGTTATAGTATCAGAACCACCCCACACACTTCTGCACTATTCCAACGAGGATTTACATATAATGCAGCACTATTTTATAATCAGTTGGACAACAGTATTAAATTCATGTCTTTGGAAAGTTTTCATAAACATACTAATAGCATGTTGCTTGCTATTGATTAAATAAGCATTTCTGCTATAGATATAGATTGTGTCTATTTGTATATGTGTTCTTTTTTTCATTGTTCTTATATTTTTTTTCCATGTTTTGAACATCAGATGTAACCGACATAAACAGTTAAGTGTAAGAGTAGCCTTGGCTAAACTTCGCTGTTTATGTCCCTCCGGGTTATCCAATAAAGACGTTATTATTATTATTATACAGTTTTGCGCACATAAGTGAATGGTCAATGGTGTCAAAGGCTTTTGAAAAATCCAAGGATATAGGTAGAGTGGCAAGCCTCTTATCTAGCGACCGTATAATTTCGTCATTAAGATTTAAAAGAGCAGTGGTTGTAAAATCAAAATCATGATCAACGTAATGTAAGGCCCAATAGAAGGTGCCACGGAGGCACTGCCCTATACTTAAACACGTAAAATGCCAAACAAAATCAAGTTCAGTCAGCAATAACCAATATAACTGTAGGTGACTTAGGCGTGTCATTTGACTCCCAACTAACATTCGTCAAACACATTGACAGCAAAATTTCCGAGGCAAACCGCATGTACGGCTTTATTGTAAGAAACTGCCGTGACTTCACTCAGAGTACCACCTTGAAGTTGCTGTATTATGCATATGTTAGGTCGAAGCTTGAGTATGCATTGCTAATTTGGAATCCGCATCATATTATTCATATAAGTAGGCTTGAATGTGTTCAAAGACGTTTCTTAAAATATTTGTCACTGAAAGTGGATGGCGTTTACCCGCCCATAGGTATACCTCATGATTCCTTACTTGAAAAACATCTAATCAGCAGTCTTGAAGCAAGGCGCACTTGCCAGTCAGTGATTTTTCTATTTAAGTTGATCAATAATGCTAGTGATGATTTAGCTTTATTGGGTCAGTTATCATTTAACGTACCTAGGCTGACATCCCGACAAAACGTTACGTTTTATCTACCTGCGGCACGGACAAATTATTTACACTATTCCCCTTTACATGTGATGTGTAGGAATTACAATTCTGCAAGTAACAGGATTGATATATTTAACTGCAGAATTGCAGACATAAAAAATACTATTAAGTAACCAGCATGTATCTTTTACACTTTGTAGTCTATTACTTATTACTTATTATTGTCTTTTATATCTGTGTTGTGTTCTGTGTTTCCTCACCCTGTAATTGGTATTTACTGTAGGGTGTTGTAATGAATAAAATAAAATAAAATAAAAATATATAAACAATATCTATAAAATAGTTAATTAAAATGATATTTTGCCTGTTCACATCAGTGCTTTTTTTGCTAAGGGGAAGGGGTCGCTTCCGGCAATATCAGCTGCAAAACAGCTACAAGCAAAGCTGGAGGAGTGTGTGGTGGTTCTCCGCAATGCTTTCTCACCAGAAGGAAGGAGATATTGAACGAACTTGTTCAGGACATGCATTAATGCACGTGATCCGATGGTATAAGAAGATTAAAATCCCATTAGAAAATGGACGAGGTAGCACCCAAACCAAAACAATTAAACGCAAGGTACAATATGAACGGGTACAACTCCACAAACTGGTGTTCGGCCCTTAATACCCCATAATCTGGAGGTTAAACAAATGGCACTCACACCACAATCTCAGAAGGAAAGTGGCTGAACGAAACACCTAATTTTATAAAGGAACGTTCAATCAGAAGATATGTTCGATAGGAAACCACTGAATCACTGAGAAAGAAAGATATAATACGTGTGAAATTATACAATCAACAATCTATGAAATTTACTAAAACAAAATCATTGAAAAGGATTTGGCCTAGGAATGGGCACTCTACCTTTAATAAAAAGGAATTCAAATTACTAGTAAGTGATCAAGATAAAAGCTACGGATTTACATGAACGTTAAATAAATACTTCAAATTCGAATAATTAAAAATAATAAAACTAATCCTGGCATTCTCTCATTGAGAAAATAGAACGATCGATCTCCCAGATTGTGTCCGCTTCACTCTCGACTCTCAAATTACAAGCATAACCAACCCAATCGTACCCTGTTTCGCCTAAGGCTCGTCGGCTCACCCTCAGACTGTAGACTAACATGGCACGTCTCGTTCTTCAGCTGTCCATTCCCGGGGGCCCGGGACCGCTCCTAATTGGATCTATCTCCTCCGCAAAGGATGCTACGTCTCCCTACCTCTCCTCCTCCCTTCACGATTTCTATCCCCGCATCCCCCTCATCTGGGGTGTAATTGCTGGTCCGGCCTAATAACGAGCTTACCAGATAAAAGCGACATGACACCCCTTTCATATACATACCCACACCCCAAGTGATAGCAAGTGTATAGGTGTACTATCAAAAGAGGTTGCAGTTGCATTGGGGGATAATTTTGTTCTCACTGAAAAATGTGCATTTTACTTTCTACGTCACTGGCGAGGAAGTACTGTAATCGCGAAAACAAAAACAAGATATAATGTTTTTTAATGTCATATGTCATGTACATCACCAATGTCACTCATGTCCCTTGGCCTGTCTGTCTGTGCGCTAACCCTTGATCTCGCTACAACTTGTAAAGTACCGGTCAGCTTTTGATGAACCTTTTTCATAAAGCTAATGATAATAATAATAAAACGTGCCAACTGATCGATATCTCGATACCAGACGATACTAATGTACATCTAAAGAAATCTAAAAAACTACCAAGGCAGAAGACAGCACCGGTGGCCGCAGTGGTAGACTCTCCAGTCTCCTGATCAGTCACCGTGCGCTGCGCGGGTTCGAGTCCCGTCCCAACAGAATTGTTTTCTTGGCTATGGATGTGATTGTCCGTAGGTGGTAGATGGTCTCTGGCTGTAGAACGCGGAGGTCCACCCGGCGGATCTGGTAGGCGGGGCTAGAATGTGTGCCTGTTGCATGCACACGTGTTCCCTCGCCAGAGCTCGTGTGGCGTCCTCCCCTTTACCCCTGTTTCCTCTTATAGCCGCACGGTATCCCATGGGTGTTTAGGCCTTAGGTATTCGTGGTAGTTGGAGTATAAAAAAAATAATTTTGAAATAGAAATCAGCAGAATTTGGAATACAAGGATTTGAACGATTCCTGTAATAATAGACGCACTAGGGACTATCAAAAATGACGTCATGATTACATAAAAAAAATTCCGGGCAATTCATCCATTACAGAAGCTCGGAAAATCACGCTGCTCGGTACCGCAGATATCATAAGTAAGGTGTTGGGCTAGGTCGCTTTTACCTCAGGCAGAGATCTGGACCTAGCAAGTAAATATCAGAGATATTCATCTCTGTGCAAAGTATGATAATAATAATAATCTTGATTAGACGCGAAGCTTAGCATAGTACCGAAAAAAAGTACAACAAAAAACAAAACAGAATATTTCAATGTTAACAAGAGTTCTTAATAAATAATTTTTGTAGAAAGTTATGTACAAAATACGATTATAACAGTTTTACAGTTTGAAGAATTAAATTTTACGTTGAAAAATTTTGTGAAGTAAAACGTTAAAAAAACAACTAATTTGAGTATATTTATCCACAAAAAAATTATTTCAATTTGTTTGCTAAATTTTTCATAATTTAGCAATTTTATGGTTCGTGGAGGTTCGTTATAAGGAATATAAAAATTGTATGTGAAGCATTTACGAAAAAAGACTGTCTTGTGGAGAGGCATTACCAAAAGGAATACCTCTTGTGTGAATATGACTCCTAGGTATCAGTTTATCATTTAAAAGTGGATGAATGGCTGTGAGTAAAAGCTTATGGGTATAATTGGTCAAGTGTAACTCATACAGGTCTTTTACTCTCAGCTATTTCATGTCTCCTAAATGAGAGCTGACAAATATACTTTCTTAAGTTATTCGTCGTTCTGCAACAGGAATTTAGAATTTTTCCTGAGTGTGGCCTAAAAATGGAACATAAACTATACCACAATTAGTAGTTTTGGACATGATCAGAACATTCTTTTGGTTTGATGGTGAAGAAAATTGTTTATTTAAATAAACTTGGCGCAGAATGGAAAAACAGTTCTTGCTGATATTATTCACATGTGGTATGAATTTAAGACGTTCGTCAAATAGGTTCTAAACTGGTTCTGTAACGTCAATAAAGTCACCATTTAAATCTATGTTAGGTTCTTTTCGCATTACTTTTATTTAAATGGTTTCGATGGAAAGATAATGACTTTCGATTTTGAACGGTTCAAGGTTCCTACTATGTCAAGAACGCAAAAGCTTCATAGTTTTTGAAAATCGATCCAGTGAAGGCGGAACTACGGCCAAAAAAGTCAGAAAATATAAACGACTCATACGTTGCGTTTTGACGTTTCAGACGATCCTGATCTTTTTTCAAAATTCTTTTACTTTTTAATTTAAGCCAAATAAAAAATTCAGACACCGATTCGAACAGTGCATGACTCCATATCATCTGTTAGCATATCTTCTTGATCCGACAAAACCACAACATCTATTAGCAGTCGACGGAAATAGTGATTTTAAAGCCGCAAAACAAACACTTCCCAGTGGGTTCTTGCTACCAATAACTCAAAAGCTTTAAAGTGGTGGAAATCCCATCAGAATCACGATGCTATTCAAAAAGTACTGCCTACCATTAAACAACTGTTATCTGTTACAGCTTCTTCAGCATATGTCGAAAGAGTGCTTGGTACATTCCAAACTTCGAAATCGGTTGGGAACAGAAAAAGTCGCTAAATTATTTTTCCTTTATAAGTACTACAATAATTGACTTCCTAAACACATAAATTGTGTTTATGTTTTTTGTCGATTAACCTTAACGTTTTTGGTCACTGTACAAATTATAATACCATTTATGTATTCGTTAAAAATTTTTGTTCATTATTATTTATTCATGTAGGTAATATTACCAACTATAGTCTGTTTTTGTTGTTGTATACAGTGTTTTTTTTAATTTGCGCTTTTCCGAGTTATTTTTATAAACTTTACATAATATATTTACTTAGTTCTAAATTCTTCTTGTTTTCGAATTCCCTGATGATTTATTTCAGTTATCTGCTTCGATGATTTGTTTTTACAACATTTGACAATTCAATTTAAATCACGATTAAAATTGAAAAAAATCAATTTGATTCAAATCGTCGCAACCCTGAATGCTTGATGCCATTTTTTCCCCATTGAAATTCCATCTTCGCCAGAAAATTATCTCCGCAGAGTGACAAATTTCATGGTTATAGGGAGCGATTCTCGCGGAAAACTTCAAGGAGAGCATAGACCTGATGAGGCACTCACGCGTACTTGATTTAAATTTTTCACAGGGTTGCTAGCTAATCGGATCACAGTGCTCCGTTGCCTGTAAGTCGATTAAAATACAAACAGCGGAAGTGATTGATTCGGCAACCGGCATTTACGTGCTTACCTTCCTTTTTCTCCAAGAACGTTTTCTGTGACTTGTTTACACGCCATTTAATTTTCAATCAATCATGGTGGTGTGGGGACTTGGAACTGTGGATTGTTCTTCAGGTGGTTTTATTTATTACACGTTTACGCGTTTAAATAGTACAAACTACATGAGCATCGAGAAAGCACATTTATTCAGGGTGTTCCTTAATGATATGCGAATATTTCAGGGTGTGAATCTACATGAAAAATTGATGTTAGTTTGCTTTATAAGCTATCGTCCAAAAATGTTTCCTTACAAAAACTCGGAACAATTTTTGTAATCATTCCATTGGTTTCAGTGTTATGTTTATGTTGTCAGTTGTTGTTGTTCATTACCCCTAATGTGTTTAATTTTTCCAATTAAATTAATAATAATTTTGCAAGTTAGACAATAGAATGGTTTTTATTTTTTTTTTACTCAAAAATGGCGCATCGAAGGAAAGCAACTCAAGAGAGATCATTTGTTTTAAATTGAACGGGGAATTCAAACATAATTTTTATTTGGCAAACAACCATTGGCGTACCATTTTTTTCTTAAAATAGATTCACACCCTCAAATATTCGCACATCATTAAGGAACACCCTGTATAATTCACAGACCAAAATTTATAGAAAATGGAATTAATGAAAAATGAGTAGTATCCAGCGAACGTAGGGTGGTAAAAAAACAAAAGTAATAAAACAAACATAGTGTCTAGGATAGCTGGAGCTAGACTGGCATCAAATCTCTGAGAACATTTGACCGTCAGAGGACTGAAACGTGTTAAAACCATAATGGCCTGTTGTATCTTCAAATTGTAAAAGTACCAGAAAATTCTGGCTTATAGCGGACATTCGTCATAGTTTAGCTATCCTGATTATAACCACATTATAAAGGTCTTTCTTTTGTAGAGATTTAGAAGTGCATGCTTGTAAGCGTCTTATAGCTTAAGCTACGACAAGATTTCGGTCGAAATAATATGACGTGTTTGAACTGTTCATACTCGGAAAATATCGAGAGTGTTCCTGAAAGTGTAGAGGAGCGCCCTGAGACGTCTACTAGACATCGTTCTCAAGAACTGTGTATTCGTCGTATGTCATTATGCGCTATTTTGAAAAAAGGCTTGCATTTGCAGCCATACAAAATTCAGTTAACCCAAGAACTACAGCCTAGTGACCATGAAAGTCGCGGACAATACAGTCATACAATTTTGCAAGTTAATACCCAAAATAACGACTTTTACAGACAACCGATAATGAGCGATGAAGCCCACTTCGATCTGAACCATTTCACAGATATTCAAGATACGAACCAGTCAGTTACATATCCGCCACCCTGTATATGCAGTGTGGCAAGGTAGCTTTTTACTCTTTTTCTGCTCTTTTTATGTTTTGTGGTTCTGTGTCACTGTGATTCTAAACCTGACTAGTTAGTTGTTAATTACATCAGGAGTGGACACAACGTAAACATTACCTACGCATTTCTATGAAAATGTTTAGCAAAGTTTTGAAATCTCCTTAAAAAATTTGAGGTTAGCTTATCTTCGCATCAAAAAAGCAACATGTCATGATTGTCAGTAACCATTCAGCAGTCAGTAACGTTAAATTACCACGGGTCACTTTAATAATCTTGAAAACAAAATAACGTAACGGATGCATTGACGATTCGTTAGTAAATTTGACAACAGTTTTGACTTAGCTGTCAGATGTCATATTTGATTATCAAATGTTGTCAAAACTATTACAAGTGGGATGAACGCGGTCATGCCTCAAATTTTCATGTTGGCGTAACCATTCTGTGGCGTAAGCAAATTCGCAATAAACTAGATGGTTTGTTGGAAAATAGCAACAAAAGCCGATCGTACCAGTATTCCTAACACAGGTATTGTAACGCATTTCCAACTGGGAATTTCCCACTTCCATTTTCCATATCCCCGGAATTAAATCTTCTATTTAAATACTAGGCGATGGTCCCCAGTGGCTGGCAGGCAACTATCCAGTTATTATGCAAATATAGAATTAATTCGCGATAACAAACGTGACTACGGTGTACCTTTCTTTTTCCAACGCTCTTCACTCTATCCCACTCGCTCAACACAGTATACAGAATGCAAATAGTGTGATCACTCAGTGAATTCGGTGTTCAGTTTATTTTCTACGATTTGGAGCATTTTTAGAAAATTTTTTGTTCTGGCTAAAAATTCGAGTTTGGGGCTATAGGGGGCTCAGTTTTTTGATAATATGTATACGCTTCCAACAACACACGTACGATTAGTACATATTTTAAACATAGGTATCCCGTATGGAGCACCCGTTTTTTAGACAACGGGAAGCGTACTTGTTACTCCTTAAAACAGCCCTACATAGAAGTGATTTTTTCTCCGACCTCTTTGAACATCTAGCAACCCTGCTTCAAACTGGTTATCTGGGCCTGTAAGCCTAACCTGCTTCCCTTCTGAATTTTTCTATTTATGGGCGCTTGAATTGTCCTGAACTTGACATTTGAGGCACAAACAAGAAATTTGGGCATATGAAAGTCAAGTGCTTAGTGAAGAGAATCACGGTTCGATTTTTTCAAAGAAAGTTGATGACACGAAACAGCTGTCTATGACTGGCTGACTTTGGTTGGACTGACGAAAGCAGCATGTTGAAGTTAGGCTCTCTAACAGAAAAATAATAAATGGATCAGGTACATCAAACAGGTCCATATCGTCCTTTCCGTGCCATACCCGTACCTCCGCCCATCGTCCAACGTCGCGTCGCCTCACTCCAATATCTGCATCAGTCATGCAGGTTACATACGAACAATGGCACGCCGACTCTGGCCGTTGAAGTCTGCAGACGCAGGAACGGTTGTCGAAAACATTTTTCTATCGTCCTTAGTTTCAAGGGAAAATGTACGGGGCAATATGTGTGAAATATGTCTAATAAATACGTATAATGCTCGGAACATCTAAACATTGAGATACACCGTCCTCATCCGCTACAACCCCCCACCTCTCAACTTCTTACCCCCACAATTTTTTACAGAAATGACCAATATTCTCTGAAACGTCCGAAACCGAAGTTTGAGCGACTTTTTATTTTTTCATTTCTGACCGTTTTCCCTCCGCCGCTGGACTGACTCCCAAAAGCACATTTTCGTCCTTGGCTTTGTAGCAACCTTGTGTGAAAATTTTGTCAAAATCCAAGTTATAGGCGGATCAGGATTAGCGACAGACAGACGACAGACAAACAGACCGACCGTAATAAGTGACATGCTTTTTCGTGATGTCATGTCATACAACATTTCTGCCGTATCTTGAAGCACTCATATCGCGGTCGACAGCTAACTGCCACTTCCCCTCCCAAGTATGTCACCAGTGATGCCAGATCGAAGGATATATCTTTAGAGCTAGGGACAATGAGTGCAAAATCTAGATACATGGGGACATACATGAGCACACTGTTTCCGTTTGTTTCTGTTCTATTGGTGTTTTCTAAGAATCGTAAGTTTAGTTTTTCCTCAACGCCTGCCCGAAAGACCGCATACGATTAACATATTCCACCAGAAGGTATCTAGTCGCAATGAAAGCCCTGTCTCGCTTTGAGTGTCAGCGTTGCTACCTGTCGGACAGTTGCTACACGTTATGGGATTTACTTAATAATAATAATAGACGTCTTTATTTATCCACAATTACATTGCAGTATAGCCAATTGTCAGACTTACATGGCGAAGTTTAGCATGCTGCTACTCTTACACTTAACCATATAGTCTCTAGCAGATGTTCAAAAGAATACACTATCCACAAACAGATTTGGTTCATTACATCGAAAGTAAAATTTAAAAGAAGAGAAAAAGGCATACTTTCCAAACCCAAATGCACCAAAAAATTATTAATCTGAATTAAAGATGGAATAAAAAAGAAATGAATGATTACGTAAATTATATGTTTGGAGGGTTGAGTAATAATGTTTTAACTTTTTTTCGAAAGACAGGTAATGAAAATTCTTTATATACTTTAGGAAATAAATAAATAATAGCAACATTGTAAGAAAAACTGCGTTTAAAAAGTGTAGACGTATGCAGGAGTATTCTAATATTATTTTCTCTGAGAGTTCTATAGTGAACATCATTATTAAATGAAATTTTTTCCTTCAAGTAATAAGGTTTAGACGTGAGCAGCAATTTGTGAACAAAAACTGAATAGTGATACTTGACCATGTCATTAATTTTTAACCAGTTTAGAACTAGATATTTCGCTGATACATGATCAAATTTACGTAAGCAAAAAATGAATAGTATACAATTGTTTTGAATAACTTGAATAACGTTTTTAGTGAAATTGTCTAAACAAGTATAGTATAGATATAGAAGTATAGATATGACCAATGCTTCACATAGTTTTTTACGCAACTTAAAATTTAGTAAATACCTGTTTGCTATAAGAGTGCGCAGCCGTAGGTAGGTTTTCTGAGATAGACTTTTAACATGTTCAATAAACCTTAATTTTGTATCAAAAACAACACCAAGAATTTTTGCAGAATCAGAAAATTGCAAGATTTGGTTATTTATCTGAATATTCAAGAGCTGTGTTACATTGTATGTTTTTCTTTGTGCGCAAAATAATAACATTTTAGATTTTTGTGGATTAATAAGTAGATTGTGATCTAAAGAGTATTTAATTAATTTATTAACATCGTTTTGTAAAATTTGAGTAGTATTATTGACATTATCTGGGTTAAAATAATGAAGCAATTGCGTATCGTCTGCAAATGACTGGACATGAGAATTATCAATACTTTTGCTTAAGTCGAACGTATATATGAGGAACAGAAGCGGCCCCAATACAGAGCCCTGAGGTACGCCGGCGGGAATTATTGTCACTTGAGACATTTCTTGATTGAGAAAAACACACTGAGTTCTTTGATGAAGGTAACTGTCGAAAAATGAAAGGGATACACTGTCAAGACCTATGTAATTTAATTTAGCAAGTAATAATTTATGATTGATGCTGTTAAAGGCTTTCGAATAGTCTATAGAGATTAAGGCTAGTTATTTAAAAATTCTGAGAATGCGAAATCTTAAGAATAATTACAAGGGGGGTTGAGGGATGACCTTTCTTTGAAAGAATAATGCTGCGTTTAAAAACAAACGATTTGTTCAGATATTTGGACCTACACGCTTCTCATTTTCTTACTGGAAGAAGCAGAGGAAAGGTAACTGAAGGCATGCCTGTTGAAAGATCTCGTTACAATTCTCAAGGTCGTGTTAGGTACTGGGGAGCCTTCGTAAGTAGATTTATCAACAAACTTAGATGTGGGACTCCGTCGGATTGGCGATTTTATGCGAGGTTGCTTTTCGCTGACTTGTGGGAAAATTGCCGTCGCCGCTTAAAAAACATTTTTCTGTGACTCAAATATTTGTAGTCTGTAGTCTCAGTTTCTCCATCCTGTTTATATTACGTGACAAATTCATTTGGATTAGCGTTTACAAATGGCTGTGTTGTGCGGACGAGTGTGCGTATGTGTGATTTCGTTATTATGGTCCAATCGTTTTTTACCATTGATCTGGCCGACGGTCTATCGGTCTGGAAGTTAATCGTGGACAATATATGCAGTGCCATGCACGGTATGCGTTTTGAAATAATCTAATAATCTGGTTAGATAACATTATTCAGACACCTAAATTATATGAAAACTAGTATTGTTTCGAAAATATGTTTAGGCCCGGTTTCTCGATTGTAACTGTGGTTTTACTGCTTTCCAGAAGTTATCTCTCAATATCAGGTCTGTGCCAAAACGGTGGTCACCGTTAACCAAAGAGTATTTGAAGTTTAACTACATAGTTGTAGTTAATCCGCAACCCCAAACCGTTTTTACTGAATTTTACTCTAGTTAAAAGTTTACTTTTGTATGGTTGTATCATCTGATTATAAGTTACAAATACAGGGTGACTTCGAAGTTGAGTCATTTATTTTAACAGTGAGTAGATCTGATCAAAAGAAATGTTTTTTTCCTTTAACATTTTTCTGGTAAAATTAAAGTAACATAGTTATAGCCCTTTAGAAGTTTGAGTACCGCCCTGTCTCAATAATAATATTATGTGCTCGTGTTTGGCAACAACGGATATAATCCGCCTTATCGGTTCATCGCATCGGAAACAAAACAAAGCGAAAGAATTTGAAACGCTTATCACGATGTTTTTACTACAATTTTATTCAGTTGTATTCAGTCAATGTGTCAGTCGGTAACGCGTGAGTGAATAGTGGTGTTTGCTGCGTGGCTCAAACGAAATAAAAAATGGCACATGTTTACGAAAATGCTGAACTTGGGGACACGATTCTTATTTAAGGGGGGGGGGTCTACAAAATGCTGCCGTGGCATCACGGATTTATGCGCATCGGTTTCCCAATCGAGTGCAACCAACCCCTCGTGCCTTTCTTAATGTAGTACAAAGGGCTCGTGAATCAGGTGACTTAAGACCTCACAGGGGAAGGCATGCCGGTGCTCCAAGACCGCACGATCAAATACAGGTCCGCACGGAAATACTTGTCGGGAGGACACTTTATAAAACAAGGTAACATTTTTTTTTTATTTTTACACACATATTTTGGTTTATCTTCCTTCTACAATCATTATCTGAAAATTAATGACTCAACTTCAAAGTATAGTATATCTAAAATCAAGAAAATCCAAATGAAAATATCTGTATATAAAAATATATGGTGCATATTTTCCATTAGACTATCCAAATAAGGATCTTTTAGATCGTTTTGGTATCATCAATCTTGAACAATACTGAAAATTTTTGATAAGCTGTCAGTTGCACAAGTTAATAAGCAATTAAATTGAATGTGGTAAAACTTTGTCCAACTTAAACTATACTGTGCCTAGGTAGAATAGTAGGAACCGCACTATCTTTTATATCTACCAAAAGCTTCATCAAACATAATAAAATGACATGAATAAAATACGCCCATTTCTTTCATCTTAATCTTTTATTGAAACTTAGAAATTATTTATGAAAAATATTATCAGACAAATGGCCGCCTCTAGAAACCGCGCAAACCTTCGGGAGGAATATTTTCAACCGCTTTCGTGATATTGTTCTTCAGGTGCTCTGCAGTATTAGTGTGTTAGCATAGACCCGATTTTTCAAAAATCCTCATAAAAAGTGAGGGGACCTTGGTGGCCAGTTGACATCACCAAATCGAGAAATTAAACGTACCCGAAATATCGTTCGCAAAAGATTCATTGTTTCCCTAGCTGTGTGGCAATTGCTCCGTTCTGCTGGAAAGTCTTTTTTTTAAATAGTGCATAATCACGTGCGACGAATACCTTGAGAACGATGTCTGGTAGACGTCTCAGGGCGCTCCACTACACGTTTACGAATTCTCGATATTCTCCGGAGCACCGGCACATTATTTTATCCGAAATCTGGTCGTTGGTTCCAAATCGTTGCAACAATCGACTCATTATTTAAGAAAAACGTTTTAACAATACGGACTCTTTGTGGGATCGTGTAGCGCTCCGTGGTGAATTGGACACATGTGCTTTAAACAACTACTACTGCGCCACCTACTGAAATGCGTGTATCAAAAATGGCGCGCAATTTAAATCAGTCAATTATATATTGGCCACCCTGTGTATTAACGTGTGCTACTACTACTCTGATGGGGCTCGGTGCTGGATTCCTGAAGTACGCACAAATTGATTTTTTGTATCATCAATTCACGATTCTATTTTGTGTATGGTGTCTATGTGTTTTTCTACATTTCCCCTATTTCATCGACTACGCATTTACAGAAAAGTGACCGAACATTCGTTCCACATCTGTGGGTGGCTTAGAGACGGAACGAAAACAAGAATAAAACAACGTGATCTTCTGTGCGACGGGTCGCAATCGTTAAGGAGCAATTCACCTCTTTGCTTTATTTTGGTTCATATCGTTTTTTAGGCGGTACGCAGGGGACCCATTTCTTTTCGGATGCTAGGGGCTTCTATCGATCCATATTAAAGGCGAACTGCCCGTCTACTGTCTGATCGAGCTTGGTGTTACCTTACAGGAAATATTCGTATTTTAGAGAGTAATTCCTTGGGAAAAAGTGGCTTATTTGTTTAGCGCTAAAAAGAACTTTTCTCCTCACAACCTTAACCATAACTTAATTCTTTACAGTTAGCCGCTAAACAGTCTCGCGGTGGTCGATTCTGATAACACTGGTGAACAGAATTAAAATAATTTTTTGTGACATGGCCAAAACAAGGTGGGGTTATTACGTAAAACGTACCCAAAAAGCCGGAAATATCATTCGGTATTCTTACAATAAGGCATTTTATTTGCTGCTTACACTCGTAAAATAAAAGGTATGTGTGTATGAGTACTAATAAATACTCGAATAAACATTAATCTCAGAATGTTGTTGTCGATGTTTTACGACGGTAGGTTGTTCCTGAAGTATCTCTTAACAATGTCCAGCAATAATCAGTAAGCAAATTGACACTCCATTTGCCTTGATACCGTTTTTCCATAGCAGAAATATCTTGGTGGAACCGTTCACGATGTTCATCACCTACCGCATCTAAATTTTCCGGAAAAAATCTAGATGAGAATCCAAAAAGTGAATTTTTAGACACTTGTTACATCCCACTCCTTTATAAGTATTAATTAGTTCATTCACAATATCTTTATAATTGTCCGCCTTCACATTGCCTAAAATATTTGCAGTAACTGATTTAAAAGCATTCCTAGCTCGTAATTTAGTTTCATTTAGAGCACTGTCATATACATCATCCTTCATGATTTTCCGTATTTGTGGACCCACAAATATGCCCTCTTCAATTTTTGCCTCACTAAGTCCCGGAATTGTTTGTTTTAAATACAGAAACCCTGTTCCATTTCGATCCATAGCTTTCACAAAATCTTTCATCAGTCCCAACTTAATATGCAAAGGTGGAAGCAAGACGTTTTTGGGATCAACTAGAGTGGTTCATGATTAATGTTTTTGAGGCCCGCAGTTAATACCTGACGTAGTTGTCGCTCCTTCTGTTCATAATGACGATCTCGCGCACGACTGTCCCATTCCCAAAGAAAACAACAGTATTTGGTATATCCCAGGTGCATTTCAAGAAGAAGGGCTACTACCTTAAAATCAGCACACATGTCCCATTCATATTCATTATAATGGATATGCTCTAACAGAACTCGCATATTTCCATATGATTCCTTCATATGAACTGCGTGCGCTATAGGTACGGATACTTTACCGTTGTGTACCAATACCGCTTTTAAACTAAGCTTATGGGAATCAATGAACAGGCGCCAACCATTTGGATCATGTTTCTATCCTAACGCGTCAAATAAATTGTTAACATGGGAGCAATATATCAACCCCCTTTCTTGACGGATACAGTGTGTGAGGTCTTGTTGCCGTTTTCGGTAAAAAGTAATGTTAGAATCACCGTGGAGAAGATTCAGTCCTTTTAATCATGACGCTAAAAGTTCTGACTGGGATTTTGACAGATTTTATTCTCGAACTAAGTCATATTAAGTTCGCTGTGTGTGATCAAATGCGACGCTGTTGAACATCCTGGCAGATCAAACCAAGGATCGGGAATTTTTACGCTTTCTGTACCACCACTTTCAGAATCGGTGGATTCTACTTTGTCATCCAAAGACCAAGATTCTGGTGGAACTGGGATAGAAAGTTCATCACTATGCAAAGCTGATGGTAAATTAAAATACTTAACAGTATGTTTCGATTTTGGTCCAATACCTTTAATATTTGTGAGGCAAAAATAGCAATCAGTAGTATGGTTTCTCGGTTCTCTCCAAACCATTGGTACCACAAAGGGCATTTTACGATTATCGCCTCTTAACCAACCTGTTAACAACGTTACACAAGTCTTACAACGTATATGAGGGGCCCATAGTTTATCTTGACGCCAACTTTAATTCCAAAATAAAGTCCGTATGCTTTCAACACAAGGGGAGTAAAAGTATGTTTTTGGGATTTAAAAGTTAGCTCTCCGCACACATAACAAAAACTGTTCGCAATATTTACATAATTCCTAGATATTGTCCATAAAGCTAATGTCGATCACAATAAATTAAAAACAACACACCGTTTTAACAAAAAGTAACAGTACTCAGAACATCTCAGTAGTCTTCAACACAGAAAACGTAACTGACTCGGCTGCTATTATTCCACTAATAAACGCAATATACTGTCTAAACATAAAGCTCGCATATAATAAACAGGAATAGACAGGTCTTAACATTATATATGTGCGTCATCGCATAAACGCCGAGAAATGCAGCAATATGAGATGTTACTTATTGTTATTCATAAAAGTAGATGTTACCGAATATCTGAGGGGTGATAGAAAAATTCTGTTTTTAGATTTGATTTAAGGGTCTCAAAATACATAAGATACACCCAAAAATTGTCATGTCGCAAATCCTGTGTTTATCAGTGTAATAGATGGCGCTTTGTGCTGGCATTTTTCTTTAATAAATGACTATTTTGAGAGAGATCAGGGTCCGTCTTTTAAGCAAAATACTTCTTCGGCCAAAGGTCGTATACGCTTAGATGAGCCCCGTTTATCGTATAAAGCTGAAGGCTGATACAAACGTAGAGAACAGAAATGCGCCCTAGGGTTACGGTGTGTGGCTGACGATGTTAGACGCGCTATGATAGTGCTGGGAGCTATATTGGGCATTGGCGTAGTCTGGAAACAGGAATCAACATTTAAAATAATGTAGGAGAAAATCTCAGTACTTTAAGAAAGACAGTCTATAATCATTTCACATCCTGTGTCACTGACGAGGAAGTATTGTAGTCGCGAAAAATTAGAATATGAGACATGTACATCACCATGTCACCTATTTCCGTTGGTCGGTCTGTCGGCCTGTCTATCCGGTAATCCTTGGCCCGTCGATAACTTGGGAAGTACCGCTCAGATTCTGAGGAAATTTTCACAGGAGGTGTTTTCGAAAATAGATCCAATGGCGGCGAAGATACAGTGGTTTCTTTGCTTTGCTTATTTTGGATGACATGGGGGGTAGGGGAGTCTAGATGATGATTACGTCATCGGTAGTTATTTGCTTTTTTACACGAATGGCAACCCTCACATTGTCTTTGCTTGAAAACGAAACGCATTTTCGGGGATTCCCGCAAACAATGCATACGTTTAGTGAAGAGCGCGCGGTAATTCCGATACTCGCTTTAGAACCGAGTAGAGGAATTACCGCGCGGTGTTACTTGTATAAATTTCCTCTATCAGTGTATTGTTTCGTTTGGATACTATAGCGAGTAGACGTATTGTAAGCATAGTAAAGCAAGTTAACATTTGTGTTACCATTGATTCCATTAGCGAAAGTTTAATGTTTAAATAAGATGTCGTTTCACATAGACAAATCCAAGTTATACCAAAAATTGTTTGAAAGTTTTAAAAAATCTCATACAAGTACGAAAGTACAAAATGTCCAAAAGTTAGTTAACGAAGTGTGGCGAAATTACAAAGTACAAGCAAAATCCGACAAGGAACTACGTAGTCATGCCATAAGTTCTGTCCCTCGTTTTCAAACAAGTGTAGACCTGTTAATACTTGTCCGATTGTTTACATTGTGGTGTCAGTTGATTAAGCGCTTTTCGGGTAATTACATATACCTCAGTTTGTATTGATCTCTCGAAGCATAACGATGGAGTGGGGCAAGGCAGAGAACCGTATTGCAGTGATAGCTTTACATAAGTGTAATCACAGTGCTAGTCAGATTTTTGAACTCTTACGCGGCCTTCAAATATCGCGTAAATTTGTGTCTAGGACCATTCAGCGGTACAATGAGACGTCCTCTGTTGATGACAGGCCAAGAAGCGGAAGACCTCGTCAAGTAAGGACTCCAGCAGCCATCAAAGCCGTAAAAGCCAGGATTCAAAGGAATCCACTCCGGAAGCAGAAGATCCTATCCAGGGAAATGAAGATTCCTGTCCGGACGATGTCGCGCATCATTAAACAAGACCTAGGGCTAGGGGCTTACCGGAGACGTACGGGCCAGCGACTTACGGCCACCTTGCGACACATCAGGGCGACAAGATCCAAGAAGCTCTTGGAGAGGTACGCAGCTGGGGCATTCCGAAAGATTTTGTTCACGGATGAGAAAATCTTCACCATAGAAGAAAAATTCAACCGACAAAATGACAAAGTGTATGCAAGGAGTTCACAGGAAGCTTAGGAGATCATTCCGAGAGTTGAGAGAGGCCACCACCCTGCGTCAGTCATGGTTTGGTGGGGGGTGTCCTACGAAGGGGTCACTCAGCTCCATTTCTGTAAACAGGGCGTGAAAACAAAAGCGGCAAACTATCAGAGCGACATACTGGATCCTATCGTCAAGCCTTTAAGTGGTACATTGTTTGCCAACCAACACTGGGTCTACCAGCAGGATTCCGCCCCCGCTCACAAGGCTAAGAGTATGCAGCGCTGGCTGGAAAGCAATGTGCCAGAGTTCATTGCTGCGGAAGATTGGCCCTCAGGGAGTCCGGACCTCAATCCTTTAGACTACAAGTTGTGGGACCTGCTAGAGCAGTTGGCCTGCTCCAAAGCCCACCGTAATATCGAGTCCCTGAAAGCGGATTTGATCCGATCAGCGGCAGCTATTCCTTTGGAAGCTGTGCGTGCAGTGATAGATGAGTGGCCCGCGAGATTGAAGCAGTGTGTGAAGGCCAAGGGGGGACATTTTGAATAAAACTGTTTGATTATGAATTCTAAAAATGTTGTCGAATAAATAATATCTTTCATATAAATATATCTTATCTTGTTTCATTTTTATCATGAGATTATCATGGGACAGAACTTATGGCACGACTACGTAGATATTATTGTATCTAAGAGAATCGAAGAAGAATTGCAAGCGGCGACTAAAAATAAATCCAATCTACTAATTTTTTTTTCTAAGGTGAGTGACGAAATCATTTTAGGTACCTATGGGTACTAGAAATATTAGAAATCGCCAAAAAGTTTCTCTTTACTGATTAGAAAATATTATGGCCTATCTCAAAGTATAGAGGTAATATTCATTATATTATAGATTTATTTCTTATGATTGATTCCGTCAATTGGTCACAAAGTACAGGATATTAGTTTTATACATATATACAGAAAACTAAAACCTTGTATTTTGTGACCGGAACGAATTGCTCGTTTAAACATATTATATTTAAAGCCATAGGGTTTTGTATTTACCATATATATTGCCATACTTTGTATTTATGTAGCTTAATAAGAGAATCTTTAGCAGAAGCCACAGAAAGTTTTTATTTTTAGGCAACCTGTAAACCTGCAGAAAAAACACAAATCATACAGTTAGCTTGAGATATTAAAAAGAGGAAGAAGATAAAATAATACCCGGCAATGAATCACAACAGCAATGCGAAATTAATGAAAATACAGATAAACAGAGAGCAAAACCTTCTCAGGAAGCTATGAAAAATAAGTTTGCCAGAGATACTATGCCAAGCCGTGCTGAAGTTGATAAACAGATCATTAAGTTGCGCGAGGAAATAAAAACAGCAAAACAGTCTTTAAACAGGAAGGTTCAAAACGCAGTTGCCCAGAAGAAACACAGGATGGTATGAAAAGAAAGTTAGAAGGTATTTGTCATGAAAATCCAGAAATAAAAAGAAGACTATCTCTGAGGGACTCAGTGGGACGTCCTAATCTTGAAAGCAATCAACATTCACTATTGAAAACAATCGCAGATATAGCCTTATTTGGGAGTGCAGCAGATGATAGAAGACGAACGGAATCAATTCGCAGCGTAAAAACTCTTAATTACACAAGAATTACGTAAAATAGGGTTTGACATTAGTCGCAGTGGGACATATCTTCGTTTGATTCCCAGAAAATCTAATTCTGCAGAGCGACGAAGACATGTATCGACAGTGCCTGTTAAGCTCATTCGGGCTCAAACTGATCACCACAAGAGCCACTTAGATAGCAAGTTAGCTGAAACATCAATCCATTATTTAGAGAACATAGCATCCATACTTGGACTAGATCAAGTATTTTTCATACCTCAAGATGACAAAAGCTCGAGTCCCTATTGGCGTAACTGCGGCAAATAAGCAAGCACCTCTTCTAATGCACATGGAATATAGAAGCAAATTGCGCTTGGGTAATCGCTGAGCGTCATAAATTAATACCATCTGTTTATGCTGGTATCAAAATCACTTCCAATATGCTAGGAAAACCGCAAGGCGTTGGATATTCTGGACCAACATACATCGCTATTCGAAGTGGAAAGCATAGTTCATCTACTGCTAATACTCATGCTCAGGATTTCGAGACGCTTCTCGAACTTGAAGAGTGTCGACCATTAGCTAAAACTGACCATGGACTAGTCAAACCAGTGGTAATCATGACGGTTGATGGAGGGCCAGATGAAAATCCAGGTTATCAAAAAGTCATAGGGTTTGCTACACAACACTTTAAGCGACATGATCTCGATGCATTGTTTTTAGCTACCAATGCTCCTGGAAGAAGTGCGTATAACAGAGTAGAGCGCAGAATGGCTCCGCTTAGTCGGGAAGTGGCTGGTTTAATATTGCCTCATGACCACTTTGGGTCTCATTTGGATGCACGTGGCGTTACAAACGATGAACATTTAGAAAAATCTAATTTCGAATTTGCAGGAAATGTATTAGCTGAAGTATGGAGTTCAATGGAAATTGATGACTATAATGTTAATGCAAAATATGTTGGGGCAGGTGAACAAGATCTTCCTGATTTTCCAGACATTAAATGGTATTCAGAACATGTGCGTGAGAGCCAATACTTGCTTCAAATTGTAAAATGTAGAAATACAGAATGCTGTCGTCCAAGAAGTGGCCTATTTAGATTACTAGACAATAGGTTTCTTCCACCACCTGTAAAAGTAAAACAGTTGATGACTTGGTTTTGGATGAAGGAGGGCAATTTCTTAATCTTCCAGTCAATTTAGCTCTACGCTTAAGTGCTTCACTCAAAGATTTCCTGAAAATGCCCTACGATTATTTTTGTCCGATGGTAAAATTGAGGCTATCAAGTCGAACATGCAAAACGTGTGGTCTTTATCATGCTTCCGTCAAGTCACTAAATCGTCACATCGAAAATATCCATAAAAAAGTAAACACGCACACTGATAGGAAAGTTAGACCTGTAAGAGTCGCTGCTCGTCGTGCTAATGAACTGATGTGCATTATTCAAAATTTAGAGCACCATGATGTTGAATGGCTCGATGAGAACGACGTAGACATTCCAAAATCTGATGAAAGCGAGCAAACTCACAACACTGAGCAGCAATCGAAGCAATCCAATGTCATCGAAAACTTAGAATCATGGATTCGGGTTTCATGGACTGAATACTGTTAATTTGAATTTAATATATGTACCAGAAATTTAAAATAAGTTTGTTATGTTAGTAAGATATAATATTTTTGTCCTTTACTCTATGTTGAATACCGTATCAGTAAAATATAATTTCTATCCTAAATCTATTTTCTTATTTTTCAAATTATAATTATAACGTTATAACTATAATATTAAAACAACAATACATTAATTGAAAAATGTTTACGTAAGCATGAGGGGAGGGGGTAAGAGCTTTGCGTACTTTTGCTGACAAGGGGGATGGGGGGGGGGGTAAATAATTGTAATAAATCTGCTTACGTAATACTTGAACGGCCCCAAACTACTTGACGCCAGTTTTTCTTTAATAAGCTTGGAGAAGATAAATGGTAAAATCAAATCTGGTTGCTGTTGTAAATGAGGCTAACTGACAGTCGGATGACAGAATTAATAGTAGTTTTCCGTATCCGGCGTTACCAGATATTCAGATTTCTCGGCAAATTTAGCATTGATACGTGGCCGAGAAAAACATTACGGAGGAATAAAAGTTCTCCCCTTATTGGCGCGGTAGGTGAAATATAGAGTGAGAATTAAGTTATATTTCACAAGTCAAATGTATTCGAACGGCGCCAATAGGCAATCCGTCAAACAATTTTTTCCTAAATGAATATAAATGTGTTCGCGTCGCTCCGACCCTATTCCCATTGCATGATTCCAGTAATTACTAGTGGCACTTTTTAAAAATATTTTCAGTCACGGAAGCGTAGCGAATCCAAACGTTCAACTCCCGATTAACGTCGTGAAATATGAGGTTGTGCCTCTCGTGTCATTTGTATCAGTCTTGTTTGTAATAGGTTATTTATAATTCAAAACGAACAATTTCCTACTGACAGTGCAGAGGGTATTTACTACTGTTTTTCTGTCGGAAAGGGTCTAAACAAAAAGTGCTAAGTCTGGTGTGTAGAGCACATACATCAGGTGCATAGAATAAGAATGGTCTAAATCCACTCTTTTGAAAATTCGCGCTATTCACATAAAAGGTATCAATCTACGTAGATCTATCAGTACAAAGCTAGTCTAACTCCTTCTTTCAGTCTCCGGTCAATAGATAGCTCCATCATATTCTTATTCTGACTCGAATTCAATATAGTTCAATGTAAAAATGGTATGATCATGCATTCAGGACAATATTCGAACATGGACTGAGGAGTTAGACCATTATTATTCTGTTCCTTATATATCAGTTTATCGCTGAGAGCGACTGGAGTCCTATTTTTTTAGTGTCAATCTAAATAACCCTTCCAAATTATGACAGTTTTCTGACGCTTATAGCTAAAGGTTATAAACATGTAAATTTTGCATTGAGGAACAAAGCTTGAAGAAAATAGAGTTGATACATTTCCTTATGGCTCCCGGTAGAATTAGCTGACATTTGAGTATGCTGTTTTTCATACTGATATGATCAAATGTCTTCATTGCACAGAAATTATAAAATCATGTTGATCTCGTATTTTTTATATATTTACTAAGCTTTGAACACCATGTAACTTGAAAATCATTGATATTGCAATAGAGACTTTTGATCAGATACACAACATACTAAAATTTTCCATAATGAATGCGCCATATTCTTTAAAAATTCTGTCATTTTCTGTCCATAAACTACATCTCCGAATTTCATGACCATAGATCAAATTGTTTTCGAAATTTCGTGACTAATAAGCAACTTTTTGCATTTACATGTATCTGCCTTAGCTCCGCTTAATATAACCCAGCCGTAAAATCTGTTCCTAGCTGATGCGGCCTGTCCATAAGTTCTCCTTGCCAAATTTTATATTTATAAGTGAAATGATTTTGTATATATATATATATATATGTATATCTGTCCTTAGCCTCCGTTTCAGCGCTGCCGCTAAATTTGTTCTGATCTGACATACCCTGTCCATAAAGTACTTCCTTGCTGAATTTCGTCTTCATAAGTGTCATAGTTCTTGACATACAATCCTATAAACTTAATTTGAAAAGTGATAAAATTCCGCGTAGAAATGTTCAACCCCCTCACTCCCCATCTTAAGGATATAGTTTCTCGAGTTCTTTGTTATTGCTTTTTATTTTAAAAATGAAATTATAAACAAAAAATAGTCCTACTTCTGGGCTGGCCTAATTTGAAAAATTCAACACTTTACCCCTCAGAGGTATAATTTTCAAAATTTCTTTGCACCTGCTCCTTTACATTATATTGAAGCACCAAATATAAAAACTAACTTAAAGAATAATAGTCACTTTTCCCCATATTTCACCCCTAAAGCTTTATTTTCACAATAAAACGTAGCCTATGTGGGTTTCCAAAGCTTACTCTATATCTGCGCCAAAATTCATCGAAACAGTTTTGTTCGCTACAAGCTACGAAAATAGTAATTTTGCATCAAAGTTTAAGGTAATACCTACAGTTGAAGAACATTTTAAAAAATTCTAGCTTATTTTGTAATCTCGGCGTCAACGCGTCAACACCTAAACCTTGGATAAATGAATAAATCACGAATTTAACACACATTTTTCTACTCTGGCTTATACATTTATATTCATAATTCTTCAGAACTCTCAATAACAAGTATAAGGAAACGAAAGATTATAATTAGAGACATTGTTCTGATAAACTTATTTCACCTTATAACCCAACTAGTTCAAATAAAAATATTCTCCTTCTAGGTTTGTTAACCTTTGCACGCGAAGCAATACACACCATTATTTTCCATTCCATGATGCACGACTTCGGTGCGGCTTTCGTTCATAATTAGTTGAATTGCCCCCTTATCAGAATCTGCTTTTTGACTTGTTGACCCGCCCAAATAAGTCCAAGGAAAAATGATCATTGCTGCCACCCATCTGATCTTCATTAAAAATCTCGCGGTGTAAATCGTTATTGGAGAATTGGAAGAGGAAACCCAGTGAATATAGACGGAACAATACAGTCAGTAACAATACTAACAAAATCTAATCGCAAATTCAGATTTTTTTGGAAGTGATCCACATACGGGAGGTCCTGAAAGTTGGCACTTTCCTTTTCAGAAACAACTACGTTTAAAACAAAAACATAAAAAAGGATTAGATTGTAAGTTAATCTACATACCGAGCGGCGCGCGATTTGGATCCTGATCAATCGTGCCATAAAACATCGTAGAATGCAGGGTTGGCTTGGCTCACTCTGAGTTTTTACTTACTCAATATCTCTCTCTCTCTTGGTAATTTTAAGGACTAGGTGTATATGAACTTTAAGGACTACCTGTATTTCTAAGGTCATCCGGTTAGTCGGAAATGTTCACTTCATGATACAAACTATAGTTTCCTCCTTTGTTCTCTTAACCGATAAGACCAGTTTCCAAATCTTCTTTCGTGGCATGTTCACAATATTAAAAAAGATATCTCAGCAGCTTTGTGGGAACATTTATTAGGCTAGAGCTAGGCTTTATTGACCGGTCTAGAATGGCCGATTCGAAAGTTAAGTAGCGCCATAGGAAATAAAGTTAACAAGTGCCGCGGAGAAAGTACAATAGCGGAGAGGAACAGGTATTTCACCTTTAACATTTGTAGGACCTGAAGGGTTTCGGAAAAGTAAGTAGTCCAGAGCAGAAAAAACTCGAGTACGGGTAGGTCCTTAACGGCCAATATCCGATTCGGACAATGGCGTACAAGACGCAAGGCGAAATTGTTGCTGATCTTATGGACAATTTGGCCAACCGGTAGACAAGTATATACGAGCGCCTTCCCACTTCAGTTGGCCCACTTCAAGATTTGTACCAAAATATGCCTTTATAAACTAAACATGACGAAACTATTTAGTTCTTAAACAATTTATTTTCTCAAAAACGTTTTAGATACACTCTAGTCGTAAAAAATACATATTTGAAATCACTTAGACCTATAACTAATAGAACATCTGAACAAATGAACAATGTGCGAATAAATGCGCGAAGTTAACAAAGCAACAATTGAAAGGTTACCATTGGGTAACATCACCTTTATTTTTTATTACGGCTGGAATTCTTTGGGGCATAGTGTTAACCAAGTTTTGGCAAAAATTTGGTGTAAAACAATCCCATATTTCTTGAAGCTTTCGTCTCAGTTCGGTGATTGTACGAGCAGGATGTTGTCGTAGAACCTTTTTCATCTCGTGCCACAAAGTTTCAATAGGTGACAGATCTGGACTGCTAGAAAACCCATTTCAAAAGTGGTACATTATTTTCTTCCATCTATTTTATAGCCTTTTTTGAGGTATGGCACGCTGCACCATCTTGCTGAAACACAAAATCTTGGCCGGATGTCAAACATTCTTCCATCACTGGTAAAAGCGATTCTTCTAAAGTTGCCCGATATTTGTTTGTATCCACATTTCCATCAATAAAATGAAGTTTTCCTACTATTTTTGATGACATACTGCCCCAGACCATAATGGATGCTGGAAATTTCACTTTTCTCTTCAGACAGTCAACATGGAATGCTTCATTTTTTTTGCGAATAACTCTACTGCGACTGTCACCAACACAAACTTTGAATCGGGCCTCATCACTCCATTGTATTGCACACCATTGTTGAGGTGTCCATTGTCTATGTTCTTTAGCCCATCTAAGCCGATTTTTCTTTTGCAGTGGAGTTAATAGTGCCTTTTCTTTGGCCTATAAACCAGTTGTGCAACTTTAGGGTTTTTACTTCACTTCTTTTATAAGAAAACTTACCTTGCAAGTGCTAAATCCCAGTTTGTGGGTCTCTCTATGAGTTTTGGACCTCGAAATTCTCCTTCCAACAGCGTCACTCCACAGAGCACTTAATTGTAAATAATTGGCACGCCTGTTTTTCACGATTATTCTTCTTAATGCTCTTCGGTCGGCATTTGTGATACTACTTTTTTTCACATATCGTGGCTTAATATTAACTGAACCAGTTACGTTATATCTTCTAACAATATTTCTCACACTGTACCGCGATAAGTCTAACAAAGTTGCAATTTCTGAGTTTGATTTCCCTGAATTAAAAAATTTAATTATCAGTAACCGAATTTTCTCACTAATAATCTTTCCTCTACCCATTTTGAAAACCTTAACTACCCAAAACTATTTTAAACGTATTCTGACAGCTGTGATTAATAAAAACAATTGTCATGGCTTTTAGTTTCCACAGCCAGCTATGCGTTATAGACTTATTTTGCATTGAAATGAAAATAGGTTGATATGCTGTAATTGCAACATGTGTTATTTTTATGCTGCAAATTTGATTAGGGAGTGATAAAGTTGGTGTTTTCTACTATATCTTATCAAAATTTCCATCGTTAATATTTTAAACCTATAACACCCTGCTACATTTTTATTATTTGTGTTTGATAAGAAAAAACTAGGATTTCAATAGTTGGGCCAACTGAAGTGGAAAGGGGCTCGTAAATGTATCTATGAAGATCAGCCACGAATTTGACAAGTAAAGTATACGAAAACAAAAACTGAAATTTCTGATAACCTAACTGCAATATAGTAAATGACATTCAAGAATGTAAAACATTTTTTTGTATACTGATACAGACGCGTAGACAGAAACCTTACCTAGGCACCAAGACAGCTATAACGTGTTTAAAGATGTCTTTTTTATCCGATTTTTAAGGCGTTGATGAACAAGCTAGCACGATGCAAAAATTAGTCACTGACTGGTCTCTGGTTTCAGTTATAAGTAAGGTGATGGAGAAGTGCATAAATCAAGAGCTTCTGGATTATTTTGACCATCAAGGCTTGATTAGCGACAGGCAGTCAACTTTCGAAGTACACTCGTCCAGTGATATGGTTCTAAAAATCGCCATCTCAAATATTGACATTCAATTAGGAAACATCCTGTATAGTTTTTGTGAGGCATTAATAAAATCTTTGAAAGATGAGTCACTTTTTCAAATGATAATAGTTTTTATATCAAAATGATTCTTCAATACTACAATATGTAATATACCTTTGTTAGTTTGAGATGTTTTTAAATTAAATTACTTCTATCAACAAGAACTACTACTACTATCTAAAAATCTACCAAAGAAACTAGAAATTACCGATTTTCTCAAATTTATTTTTCTGCGTTTACAAATCTTCCCCGTGTTGGAAGTAATCAGGGAATGCTGGGAATTTTGCTTCCTCTCTGTATAGCTAATCAAACTGGCTCAGACCATTTATTTAGCTTGTTGTTTATGTGCAGATTGGTTAATCGTATGCACATTCCAAGACCCGTCGACGGACGGGTTTCCGTGGAGGGAGGGGGGCTGTTTGCGTATCCGTACACACGTCTGTCGGTCTGTCGTCGAGTCGTATGGAGCTGGAGCTAGTGATGTATTTTCTAGTTCATTTCGGCAAACTAATTATAGGAACGAGTTCGCGGGCGAACTATTTTGGATGTTTGGATGGATAACCGCTTCGGAACACCTAGTATTGTTGATTTCTTTAGTTTATCACTTTTTTGTGTTAAGATGGAGGTTTCAGCTTTAAATACTCTTCGTAAACTGTCGCTCACATAGTAGAGGTAATTAGGAGATATACACGTTTTCTAACAAGCTCAAATAATGTGGGATGCTCTTTTGTTCATTGATTTCATCACCTGAGAAGATTTAAAAAAAAAGAATACATACCTTTGATCAGGGCTGCAAGATGTGCGCCCGAAAAGAACTGCTCGGATTTGGATGAAATGTTCACGCACAATTACTATTATGCCAAAGACGAAAAACGTTTTTGAAAACCGGACCAGGGACAAAAATCTGAGAAAAATAAAAATCGCTCAAACATAGTGTTTCGACGTTTCAAAGGCTTCTGATCATTTTGAATTTTTTGCTCATACACCGAACCCTGCCTTGCGTCTGACAGCATCGCCGACATGGATGTTATGGTATCGTGGCTGGCTTATGACGTGTTTGACTGGTGTGGGCCAACAGCGTTGCCAGATGGTTGATAGTTAGGACAGAGATGTTAGCTTTATCAAAATGATGGCAACTATGGAGTATGTACTAATTGTATATGGGTCCGTTTGGCTGACTTGACCCATTTAATTTTTCTTGTCATTCATGTTTGTAGCTAGCCTAACGGAACTAACTTGAGCCGAACATAGTCCTTTATGCACTGATGAGAGCGTTGCGTGGGAAGTGCAGAGTCAACCTACTTGAACCCATTTTTCAGTATCGCAGTCGTAAGTCAATCGGAAAATGAACCGAAAAATAAGAAAACTTTGATGATTTGATTTTGACCTTAAGTTAAAACAGCAAAAGTCTATCCAAGATTATTTGAGGTCGTTGAAAAACATTTGTGTCTTATAGAGACAACTGTACCACGCGGGCGGCATTTTCCGAAGTCTCTTCAGAAAAAAGAAATAGACTAGAAGCCGATGGAGTTTAAAAAATAACGTATTTTAAATGGAAATGTAATTAATTTACATTTTCATTTTACAAATGTTTCAATATATTTATCAGTCATAATGAATGATATACACGGTGTAAACATTATGGTAGTCATTATTGAAATGGGTAATAGGGGGGTTAAAACAAGTCAAAATGTTCATATGACCCATGGTCCAAAAGTCAATAGATTTTTGTGTAAACGGCTTTATAGTTTACAACTTTCAGTGCTTTTATCGACCACAATCACCACAATCTTTATTTTTATAATCTAATGTAAAATGTTTTTAAATTGGGTAATTAACAAATAAATGGCATTAAGTTTTTCTAAGTTAAGCCAAAATTTGTAGTCAGTAAGTAAGTTTCATTAAATTAAATATTTAAAAGACACATGACAACAGCGCGTCGGACATCATCACTCTTATCGAACCGGCAATCGGTCGCAAACGGTAACAGTGGTTAGTATGTTGTTTTGTTGTTGTTCGCGTACGTCGTCGTGTTTATTTACAATGTTCTCGAATCAAGAGTTCTCCGACATGTTGTTAGTTTACGGTGAAGCTCGTCAGAATTCAAATCTTGCAGCTCAAAGTTATCGCGTCAGATTTTGCCAACGGGTACACCCAGACAGAAGGACATTTCTGCAAGTGTATCAGAGACTTCGAGATACAGGAAGTGTTCAGCCCACTAATATTCGCACTCGTGAAAGACAGGTTACTGTAGAGCAGGAGGAACTATTTTTAAATATCGTGGAAATCAATGCAGATATCAGCACTCGAGAATTAGGCCGCTGCCTAGGACTATCGCATACCATAGTCCATAGAATCCTACGGCAAAATTTGTACAACGAGTGCAGGCCTTGTTACCAGAAGACTATCCTCGCAGACTATCATTCTGTCAGTGGTTTTTGCAGAAAAGCATTGAAAATACGGATTTTTTTAAAGACATTCTAGCGACGAACGAATGTACTTCTACGCGAGGCGGGATATTAAATTTCCATAATACTCACACGATTGCCCAAGAAAATCCTCATACCATTCGTGAAGGTCATGTCCATCAAAGTTTTAAAATAAATATTTGGGCGAGTATTGATGATCAGGTAATTGGCCCTTTCGAGTTACCCCCAAAGTTGTCAGGAGAAGAATACCTTAGCTTTCTAGCCGATAACCTACCAGAACTTTTGGAACAGATCTTAGACAACATGGCATTACAACGGAGACAGAATTTGTGGTTTCTTCATGACGGGGCATCACCACAAATTTTAGAGGCGTCATTCAGTATTTGAATGAACATTATCCAAATCGCTGGATCGGTCGAAATGCTCCTGATCCTCGAAAATGGCCAGCAAGATCTCCTGACCTCAATCCGATGGATTTCTGGTATTGGGGAGAACTTAAAGGGATGGTTTATGGGGCTGGTCCAATAACAACTGAAGCACAACTTCGCGAAAAAATTTTTAATGCTGCTGAAATCAAGAGTTCTCCGACATGTTGTTAGTTTACGGTGAAGCTCGTCAGAATTAAAATCTTGCAGCTCAAAGTTATCGCGTCAGATTTTGCCAACGGGTACACCCAGACAGAAGGACATTTCTGCAAGTGTATCAGAGACTTCGAGATACAGGAAGTGTTCAGCCCACTAATATTCGCACTCGTGAAAGACAGGTTACTGTAGAGCAGGAGGAACTATTTTTAAATATCGTGGAAATCAATGCAGATATCAGCACTCGAGAATTAGGCCGCTGCCTAGGACTATCGCATACCATAGTCCATAGAATCCTACGGCAAAATTTGTACAACGAGTGCAGGCCTTGTTACCAGAAGACTATCCTCGCAGACTATCATTCTGTCAGTGGTTTTTGCAGAAAGGCATTGAAAATACGGATTTTTTTAAAGACATTCTAGCGACGAACGAATGTACTTCTACGCGAGGCGGGATATTAAATTTCCATAATACTCACACGATTGCCCAAGAAAATCCTCATACCATTCGTGAAGGTCATGTCCATCAAAGTTTTAAAATAAATATTTGGGCGAGTATTGATGATCAGGTAATTGGCCCTTTCGAGTTACCCCCAAAGTTGTCAGGAGAAGAATACCTTAGCTTTCTAGCCGATAACCTACCAGAACTTTTGGAACAGATCTTAGACAACATGGCATTACAACGGAGACAGAATTTGTGGTTTCTTCATGACGGGGCATCACCACAAATTTTAGAGGCGTCATTCAGTATTTGAATGAACATTATCCAAATCGCTGGATCGGTCGAAATGCTCCTGATCCTCGAAAATGGCCAGCAAGATCTCCTGACCTCAATCCGATGGATTTCTGGTATTGGGGAGAACTTAAAGGGATGGTTTATGGGGCTGGTCCAATAACAACTGAAGCACAACTTCGCGAAAAAATTTTTAATGCTGCTGAAATAATAAATTGAAACTTCGAGGGTTCGTCGTAATGAAGCCTGCGTGGAAAATGGAGGACGACATTTTGAAAACCTTTTTTAAAAACAAAAACATTTATTTTAATGTCGCTTTTCTCTAAAAAAATGCCGTCTTGACCCCGATGTTATATGAAGCTTTTTGCTTCTTTTAACACTCTCTATCACCCATTTAAATAATGACTATCATAACGTTTACACCCTGTATTGTACAAGAGTTATCTAATTTCTTTTAGCTTTTAGTTGTAACAGCATTTGCTATCATTTGCAATAACTCCATTTTGTCCTGTTTGGTATCCTTGAACTAAACCACGACCGTATCCAGGCAACCAGTTATTCAACCTTCTCCTTACTTGGTTGTCTAGGGTGATGTGTTCCATCTCCTACATCAAGTTCGCTTGGATTATCGGGATCCTGAAATACCAGTCCTTCGAGGTGGATGAGTGAACGAGTTTTTCGAGGAATGATGAACTAGTGCACTTAGTTCAGTCGTAAGAATCATTCGCTTGAGTTCGTTCTCAAACTACTCATCACTAGCTGGAGCTCGATTGTTCGATGGCTTGCAGCCTGGCCGTCGCGCATTCCCGATTAAAGTAAATAGACCGGAACGCGGCGTACAGAGAAGCGGCGACCACTTCTTGCACCTGACGACAATGCTGGCATGGACATGGGCGCTCGTTTGACGAGGCACGGGACAGTTCCTTCCTGCTATATTTTGACGGTCCTGTGCCCCCCCGGAAAGGCTTCGCAAATGCAGATCTTCAGATTCAACTTTATTTTCCATTTGACTGTACATCAGTGTCACGCAAAAAAAAATAATACAAAACGATAAAAACAGAAAAAGTACAGATCAGCAAACAGATGGCATAAAACAAGATACACAAAAGAAACATAGTGGAAATAGCTGTAATGTTACGAACATGTTTGTAATTTGCCCTAATAAAATTCGTCAAGTGTCTAATACGGGCGAGAAACCAAAAAATTGTTAAGCCGTCTTCCGGAAAGTTGTATTATCATGCTGTCTGTAATTGAAGTTGATTATAAATATAAACCCTTACTGCCATGTAGCTTGAAGCATTATAACTGAAATTTAGCCTTATCTAGGAAGATATGCATACTAAGTGAAGGGGGCCATTTTCAACAACTATTGTAATCATTTCGTTGGTTTTAATGTTATGTTTATGTTGTTAGTTGTTGTTGTTCATTACGTCTAATGTATTTAATTTTACCAATTGAATTAATAACAATTCTGCAAGTTAGACAATAGAGCGGTTTTTATTTTTTTTACTCAAAAATGGCGCATCGAAGGAAAACAATTCAACAGAGGTCATTTGTTTTAAATTAAACGGGGAATTCAAAAATAATTTTTATTTGGCAAAAACCCATTGGCGTACCATTTTTTTCTTAAAAAATATAGAAGTCAATACCCGTACGCACACCACTGTTAGAGCTAAAAATTATTTTTGCATTGAAAAATATGAAACTTTATTAACTTTCACTACGTACTAAATATCAGTGAAATATCTAAAGCGGTTCCGAAAATATTAATTAATTTCCATTTTTTCCATAAAACTTCAACACCCCGAGTTTTTGTAAGGAAACATTTTTGGACCATAGTTTATAAAGCCAACTAACATTAATTTTCCATGTAGATTCACACCCTTAAATATTTGCATATCATTAAGGAACACCCTGTATAGACATCATAGTTACTATAATGTATTCTTAAGTCCCTATGCTATCTCTTGCGGATTAAATTTTTTTATACCGGAGCAGCTGCATAGACACAAAACCTAAATATCGGAGCACTCCGACTGCTATAAGGAGCTTAAACACATATTGCTTATCCGATCATTGAACTGCCCAAGACTAGTAGAACTGAGAAAAACCTCTTCAGGCAGATTGTTCCACAATCTCGACACCCTCGGATAAAAGAGCAGTCGTGACGTAACAGTTCTGCATTTGCAAAGTTCGACATGGTTGGGATGGGAGGCCGAAGTCAGGCGGGTCTATTTGGCAGGCTCATCGCGCGGTGACATCATAGAGTAGAGCTCTGTGGAGCCCGGGGCGTAGTGGTTGAAGTCGCCGATGGCCCGCCGGTGTGTAAGGGTCCCGAGACTGTCTGTTATAGAAATCAGTCGAACATCCCTTAGTCGGGGCGGCAGCACCTCTGGACCTACAGAGGGAGGAGGTCATATGGAGCAAAGTACTTTTTAGCCCTAAACGAATAATCCAGCTTTTTCCCAGTAGGTGCCGCTATTGACGAGATGCTTTCTTGCCAGATCAAGTCCTTGGTGATCTGGACTTCGACTAGCCGAAATGAGCGTCTCTTTGGTAAGACTCGGCAAACCATCGAAATTGGATCAATGTTATGGCGTTTCTTCCCAGTTAAGTTAGAAGCATTAAACTGAACCGTTTTAATGTGTTCTCAAACAATGATAAAGTCTAGATCTCTCGACAGAGACGAAATCGCTGCTAATCTTTTTCTCTTCACTTCACCAGCAGAAATTGTCATCGATATGTAGTAGAAACACTGTCGGAGCCAAGACCGATCCCTGTGAAACACCCTCGTTGACCTTGTGAGATGAAGAGGAGAACCCGTTAATTACGGCGGATACCTTGCGGGGGAGAAGTCAGCCACCATCCTCACTTGTTCTCTAGGAAGCCGTAGGATGGCAGTTTGCACAGCTGAGCGAAAGCTTTCGTGACGCCAAGAGCGGCGACAGTGATAACCTCCAGATCTCTAGTTACCCAGCAGATGTTTACCGCAGTCCGTAATTGATAAGTTATCATCTTCGTCCCACAACAGAAACGTGGGTGTTCTACGTCGATCGGCTTTAACATTTGTTTTTGTACCTACATTTGCATCAACAGTTTCACAGATGACAATACACAGAAACATCCGTAGGATCAAGCTGTTATCTGTGGTTGTGTGCTACATTTTATTACAGACTGATAACTAATGTCCACAGTTAATTATTTTGTTATGTGTTTTATTAATACACTCCAATCGTAAAAATCAATAAATAATTGATCAATAAGCTCTTCAGTAATGATTCTTGAACTTCAAATATTCACGGAAACGCCTACAATTTATTTGTTTTATGTCATGCTATTTTTCGGAATGCCAGAATTTTAAAGTTTTTTGAGAACTATGTAGGAACTGAATAAAAAAATGGAGCTAAGTAGGTTGACTTGGTACTTCCCACACATTTGTATCCATATTTACAAATACATGTATTTTCCAATTTTTTTTTGCCGAAATTGGTCAAATACAACTCAAGGGCATTTCAGGTACAAACAACTCTAAGCATTGTTAGCGATGTCTGCAACTATGAAAGTCATTTTGAATTAAACATTTTTGAGTAAAAATACCAAAAACAGATTTTTAGGTGTTGACCACCCGAAGTTTTGTGCCACGCTCAAAAATGATTAGCAAGTTCAAAGCATCGTAAAATTAAGGCTAGCGGCGCTTTCAAAAGTTTCGTTTGCTGGCGCTTAGTCAGCTCCCGTTATACTGTTGCTCTGTGTGCTGAGAATGTGCTGTGCGGTGTGATCTGTCAAGGCTTTGTTTTTTCTAACTCATTCAAGCTTCATACTTTGATCCGGTACGATTTCTCTTTTGTTCTCATGCTATTGATAATATGGAATGTTATCTACTGCAAGAGACTTCCAGTTCTTATGACCTCAGCGTGTCTCATACTCGTATCAGCTAGATTTCTTCTTTATTTTTGCATCCGGGGTGTTTCATATAGAAAAAATAAACTGCAAAATGTCGTAGTTAAAGAAACCTCTTTTAAACTTGGTTGAAGTTCAGGGGGTTTAATGCACGAATATCAAGAATAATTAAGCGCAACTGTGCAAGAATATCAAGAAAAACTGATTTTATCTGAAGTCTTCACAAGTGCCACAACTCAGACAATGTTAGCCTGCAATATAAGCTATTCGGTAAGCAACCAAGGTGTAATAAAACGCATGGTGGGCTAATAGTGTAATCATATTAGACGAAAATACCCATGGTTTACGAAATAATTGTAAAGTCTGGTTTTATTGCTGCAAGTTGTTCAAGGGGACATATACGCATAAAATGGGAACACCAATTTTTGTGGGAAAACTTTTTATTCGACAACAAAGATTAAGAAAACGTGTTTTCTGAGATTTAGTCGAAAGTGGTTGCAGGAACGGAAAAACTCTTTATATAAGATTTTTGTCTATTTATGAGACCTACAAAATGAGACTACACGTGAAAAGATCCGACTAATAGCAAAAAAGTTATGGCCGAAAACCGACACAAACTGCAGGTTTTGGCACTTGTTGTTAATGCGACGATGGTTTCTCGCAGATATTTGAAATTCTTCAAATTCGTAGGATTCCTACTTCTAAATAACCACAACAGAATTTTAGTGGATGGGTCAAGTAGCTTCTGAGAATTTGTAATTGTTTAGCCCAAAACACCTGTTTTTCGGCCATCACTACTAGTTTATTGAGCAATATACAGGGTTAGTTCAAAGGGCATTTTATAGCTAAATACACTAGTTTACCTTACCGATATGAATCACAAACCATTCCGGAAGATAAATGTTATTTTAATGCAAAAAAGGATGGGTTACACTTTTTCTTCTAAAAAAATTCAAACATTTCGTATTTGTGAGTAATTCGCAACAAAAGATGATAGATACATCCGCTTTGCTTCAAAATGTGTATTATAACGTAAGTTTTTCGAATATCGTAGCGTATTTGTTCAATTACTCACAAATACGAAATGTTTAAATTTCTTTAGATGAAATAAACGTAACCTTTGTTTTTCGCATAAAAATAACTTTTATCTTTCAGAATGGTTTGTGATTCATATCGGCAAGGTAAACACGTGAATTTTGATATTAAATGATCTTTGAACGAACCCTGTATATTGCGCAATAAACTAGTGATGGCCGGAAGACAGGTGTTTTGGGATGAACAATTAGAAATTCTCAAAAAACTACTTGACTAATGTTGTTGTTGTTATTTAGTGCCTCATTTTTCGGTCATAAAATGTTTGCTATTAGTCGGATCTTTTTACGTGTGGTCCCATTTTGTAGATCTGATAAATATCTGAAAATCTTATATGAAAAGTTTTTTCGTTTCTGTCAACACTTTCGATTAAATTCCAAAAAACGCGTTTTCTCATTCTTTGTTGTCAAATAAAAAGTTTTCCCACAAAAATTGTTGTACCCGTTTTATGTGTCCATGTTTCAAACATCCCCTTGAACAACTTGCACCAATAAAACCAGACTTTATAATTATTTCGGGGAAATTTGCTAATATGATTAGGCTATAAGGAGGTATAAAACCTGGCAAAAAATCCCCATTCATAAACATGGGTAAAAGCTACAATATGTGCACATAACACTGTACCTGAAAAACTACTAGTCAATGCGGTACTCAAAAATTTGATAATTAGCTCAACTTTATTGTAAGAATAGTTATTAAATTGAAGTTATACTATGAAAATTTCATTACTACGTGAATATTACATGAGGAGGGACGAGAGTCGCTCCGGTTTGACGTCAATAAGCTTTTTTGTCCCAGGTGAGTATCAATCTAAAAAACAATTCCTCCACGGTGGCAACCCAAGATATTTTAGGAGCTCCGTGCTCACTGTAAACGGATTTTACTGGTTTAGCACAACGATATACCTCTGTTATAAGCCGTTTCCAATACCCCCAAAAAATATTCATGACGTCCTAAAGTACGAGGAGACGATCAAGGACAAAAGTTACAGTCGCTAGGATATTGAAGGGAATGAACGGAGATAATGATAATACCTTACCTGCAATACCTGATATTACTATTTCCAGCTTCTGAAGTCTTCTCAGAATAAAATCCTACGGGTAGATGTAGATTGGATATTATATCTGTACAATGAATGAGCAGCATATGGTACCAGTGGTACGCCTGCTCAAAAACATATACAATTGAGAAACTAAACGGATTAAGTCATTCAAATAGGTTCATACAATTAGTCGATAGACATGCATTTCTCGACGTACCGGTAGTTACTGTCCATCTGGCAACGTTGTTCCTTTCCACATTTGCACAGCAGTACGGATAGATTAGTCATCCAGACGGGTTCGCCGGGCGGTAAGCTTAGATAGGAGGAGTAGGCGGACCGAAAATATTTTTGATATCAAGTTTTAATGGGAAATCATCATGTGTAAAATATAACTAATAGGTGCATACAATTGCCGGGATTGGGAGCGCATAAATATAAAAGGATCAAACAATCCAACCCCCAAATTTCAATCTCTACAAATAAAATTCTGAAAACAATGTTTGACGGGTTTTTATTTTATCGTGTTTGGCTTTTTTCTCTGGACCGATTTTCAAAAAAAAATTATAGTCGAGCTCAATAGTAGCGGACAGACAGACATACAGACCGACGGAAATGAGGGACATGGTTTTTGGTGATGTACATGCCACTTAACATTCAAAAAGGACAATATCTCATTTTCGAAAATTTTCGCTAGGCAATGCTCGCTCAGTGGCGTAGGAAGTAAGAATTTCTAGTGTATACCCTCTAAGGCTAGCAACGTGCGGTGTGAATGAACTGGTAAAATCAAGTGACTAAACTTGCTTTGCGTAAGTAAAGTATGTAGATGACATTACTGAAAGATGTTCATAATATTTCTAGCTCTAGGATTCGGCAATGATTTTGCTTAGTATTCCCAATAAATCACTATAAAAGCAGTCTGTCGCTAGTTACACAGAATACAACTCCGTTCGAACGGATAGAAGACTTTGACGACACATTTAGAATAGAATAGAAATTTATTGGTTTCTCAGTTATAAACAAAAAACAAAGAAATTTATAACGGAGATAACACGTCATTGTGATACAGTGTAAATAACACACATTTTTTTAAAGTACATACAAAAACAAACATACATAGACAACATATAACAACAGCGATATTAATGCTTACGGTTTCACTAGAGCACAGAACTCTTTAATACTATATGGTTCCATATCGCATATATATTTATGAATGCTTTTTTTTGAATATAGTGAATGCTGAAATGGATTGAAGATGTTGAGATAAAGCATTGTAAAGTTTCAGTGCAGAGTAATGTGGACATTTTTCGGTACAATTTAGCTTATGTAATGGGTAGAAGTATTTCTGACTTTTGCGAGTATTGTAACTCTGGTTGAAGTCGTTTTTCCAAACTTTTCTTTATGGTTAAAGATAAATAGTAGAGTGTTATAGATATAAATTCCCGGTAATGTTAATAAGCGGTTGACTTTAAATATACTTCTCTACATGACTCTCTAGGTTTCGTTTTGAACATTGTTCTTATTATCCTCTTTTGTGTGATAAAAATTCTATTGGCTGCGGAGCTATTACCCCAAATTGTTATTTGATAAGACATAATAGAATACGCAAGTCTATAATAGGCAGCCTGCACAGCTTGCAAGGGCAGGTGACAAGAGCTTATCAAACTTAAGACAGCTATCGTATGTGACACCCGGGAGGTTTGTATCGCTTTTGATAATAGAGGTTCATTAATTAAGGTTAGTTCTTTGGTGGCATGGCTTGACTGAAATAGGACACAACACGTTTTTTGTATGTTGAATGCTAACTGATTCATCTGCAGCCAGTTTTGAATATGGTTTATTTGGGTCTCTATCAAGATTCGGATATCAGACGTTCCTTTATATGGTATCAGAATAGTTATATCATCTGCATAGATGAAACTTCGTGGTGGTGGATATATTATTAAAATAAATAATAAACAATGTTGGGCCCAGTGTACTGCCTTGAGGAACACCAGTACTATATGTCCGAGGACTAGATGTTATTCGTTTTTCAGTTTTGTTCAAAATTACTTTCTGTCTTCTATTACAGAGATAAGATTTAAGCCAATCGTACGCATTCCCGCGTATACCATATTTATATAATTTGTTTAGCAATATTTCGTGACCAATGCAATCAAATGCTTTTGATAGGTCCACAAATAAACCACATGCTGCTCCTTGATTCTCTCGATATTCATGGATTGCTGTGGTGAAATCGAACAGTGCCGTGTTCACACCTCTACCTTGCACGAAGCCATGTTGGTTATTGGTGATGTATTTATTTGAGTGGAAAAAATTAATAAGACGGTTGTTATAAGCAATTTCAAAGATTTTTAAAAAATTTATCAGCAAGCTAATAGCACGGTAGTTGTCCATATCATCAGGATCGCCTTTTTTATAGATTGGTAATACAAGTGCCATTTTTTATGCTACTGGGAATTCTCCTCCACTAAGAGATGTATTTAGAATATTAATTTATGTCATAAAGCTAGTATTAAGGATGATGTTATCTAAATAAATATAATCTCCGAAGCTTTGCGAGCAGAACGCAACATATGCATAACATTGCCGGACAATTTTGCTCTCTATTTTTACCAGGTTTTGACCCACTGTGTAACTGCGCGCATTCGGTGAACAAGAACCTCCATAATTTCAGTCTGGCTGCATAATAACGCGTATCGATAATAGATGTAAAGGAAGGGACACCGGGGGCAGCATCGGCCAATTGATTAGCCCTGAACAAGGCACGCTTCGGTTTCCGGACGTTCGACGATCGGCAAACCCTCGCTCCTCGTTATTGAGAGGATGTGCCGGAGTATCAAGGAGCAAATTAATTACACTACACTGTGTCGCTGATGCAAAGTGGTTATGGAGTTGGGAGTTTTGATTGGGCATGCATAGTTGTTATAATTATAATCAAAAGGCAACAGCTGATTTTGGTGTTGTGTTTTTATCTGGCGGTCAAAGATGAATTGAGTTTTATTAAGGTTTTAAATCCGAAAAAAATGGTGGCGACAGCATGAGTAAGACCTTCCAAGAAAAAAGTTAGCTAGAAACATGTATAACAGAGAAATTAAACGAATGAAGTCAGTCAAACAGGCACATAGTCCATAGATATTTTTCCTTACCCTACCGATATTACTCTCCATCTGGCAACGCCGCCCCTCGCCCATATCTCAACGTTCGCCGTAATCACTCGTTACCCTCGGCAGCACGGCAGTCACGGCACGACACTCATCGGTAAGACTATGACGCCGGTGTACCCAGAGTTCAGAGACGCGTATTGAAAACATTTCTCCATCAACTTTTAAAGGCAAATATACGGGGAAATGTATGATTTATTGAATATGTTTCCATACCTACCCCCACCCCTTATAACCACCAATCCAAAAATTTTATTACCTACAGTTTTTTTAAAATGATCAGGAGCCTCTGAAATCCATCTTTAGAGGATACCTATAAACGCAGACTATACCTTTCATAAAAAAAAACAAATGGAACACCTTGTATATTTTTACGGTTTTATAAGTTTCATCCGGTTGTGAAATTTTTGGGGGCTTGATTACCCAATTTTTTGTGTGATTTGTAGCTTTTAAAAAATTCCAATTTAAATAAACACATACCACATGATACATTGAGATGGAAGATTTTTGATGTATAGGACGTAATCTCATCGGAGGCTTGTATCTATGAATTTAAAATATTCCCTTTCTACGAACAATGCGGTATTTATTTACTTTAAATTGTAATTTCTGGAAAACTGCAAATAACTCGCGAAGAGGCAAGCAGTTTCCTAGTTCGATACTGGAGAGAAGACAAAATAAGGAACAAGAGTATGATGTAATATACATATCTTGTAGATGGTGATAATATTCATAGCACATGACAAAGGCTGAAAAAGTCCCACCAATTCCCTAAAAGCATTCCTAATAGAATAGTGGTTACTCAAGAATAATTGCACATCCAACTGTCGGATACAGCGACCGCGACTTTCCGTTCTGTAATTACAGCAAAAGGGAGCTCTTGCGAGCATCCGTGGCTGGTAGCCTGCTGTCTTTGACTTAGTCCAGTACGTAGAGACATGGTGGAAGCCGAACATTATTCGGAAAAGTTATAAAAGCACTTAAAGGTAATTTAACACCTGAAACTATCGATAAAACTCCATAATTTTTTGTCCAAATGAAATCACATGTCTATCAATCAGTTTCTACTGACGTTTTGGCTTCCTTTTTCAAAGCACAGACAACGAGAATGACAATATGTTCTTTATTTATTTGTCAATGGTAATATATTTTATATATTTTTTTCTATATCGAAGCAGCCGCGCAGGCCCAAATGCCGGAACACCGCGGCTGCTATGATGATCCCAAAGAAATTTTATTAATACGATTTTTGAACTGCCTAAGGTTAGTAGAACTGGGAAAAGCTTCCTCTTGTAGATTGTTCCACAATCTCGACACCAGGCGGGTCTGTCTGGCAGGCACATCGCGCGGCGGCATCATGGAAGAGTGCGCTCTGAGGAGCAAAGCCCATTGGTGTAGCGATAAGACTTCCATGAGTACATTTGTTTTTCCTTTTCTTCGCTACGATACAAGATGTGACAAAGGCCCAAATGGTTCTGTAACACGCCCAGATCCGTCCGGCACGTGTATTATGTAAAAAACCTATAAAATGTCCTGCAGACTAGGTAGTTTTTAGGGTGCAAACAGTCATTCCACGATTGCTCACTAGGATTGTTGTGAGCGGCCATCTATGGAGGAATGACTCAACTACATGCATTGTTGGTTGCATATGTGTTGCAAATCCAAGTAGTCTTTAGTTTTCATATCTGAGAAGAAAGTTTGTTGAATAGCTAGATCGCATCTGGATGATTATGTGTATTGATCTGCATGTGTATATAATCAGTGCTATTTGCTATGTGTGAAAATCATTACTGAATATGCTGCCAATAAAGTATATCTATTAGCTGTGCCCGACGGGCTATTTATATGTGATCCTTTTTGAAAACAGGTTATGTTCAATGTCATAAATTACGTTTTGTGTTTTCAAAAATGTACCAGATACACTATTTAACTGTATATCTTAAGCGTTTGAAGTGTACCTCATTGAAAGTGCTAAGTACTAAAACAGTTTTTCTTTACAAGTATGTTAGTTAACAATATTTATATCTCATGGTGAAGTACAAGTCTAGGCAGCAGCGGTGGCCGCAGTAGTAGACTCTTCGGTCTTCTGATCAGTCGCCGTGCGCTGTGCGGGTTCGAATCCCGCTCCAGGAGAAATTTTTCTATTGGCTATGGTTGTTGTAATTGTCCGTAAGTGGTAGACGGTCTCTGACCGTCGAACGCGGAGGTACCACCCGGCGGATCTCGTAGGCACACGTGTTCCCTCGCCAGAGTCCGTGTGGCGTTCCCCCTTTCCCATGTATTCCCCTATAGCCCCACAGTACCCAATGGGTGCTTAGGCCTTAAGCCTTCGTGGTAGTTGGAGTATAAAGAAAAATCACTGTAGCTCATCGTCCTGAAAACGTAAAAACCCACCCAGAACTGTTATAAAAGATCACCATGGTGGCCCAAACGTCAGTAAAATTTATTACTTGAATTGGATAAAAAATCATGGAGTTCTAGCAGCTAAAGTGTGGGAAATCGTAAAAAGTATGCTCAACCAAGACAAGCATCATTTTTCAAAATTTTGTTTACTTAAATCGAAGATGCATGATGGTAAAATAGTACGTCTAGTTGTTCTCTTCTATGGTATCAGGGCATGGGTAATGAAAGCAACGGCAAGGAATAGGAGGAAGATAAATAAAAGTTAATGCTGGAGGACAAGAGATGAAACGTCCTATTGACATTTTAATTATGCCATCTTCTGGTGGAGTAAAGTGCTAACACGCGATATATTTTGGAATCTCGTCGCAAATAAAGTCAGGAAAAGATAAAAGTTATTTTGGGATAAATCTTGTAGGCGAAACAAATGACTATCTGATTATTTCAAGGCCTACCTACATAGATAATTCTGCTTTTTTTTAAATAAGTAAGGTTTGGCAACGACAATGTATGACGTATTATACATTTTTAGAATTAAAAATCCGATTCATCTGTGCAAAAATTCAATATGGCGAAAAAATAAAGTTGACGCTTGTAGACCAAAAGTGGCAAAGTTAATTTGCAATCTATTTTGAAATCCCACTACAAATGAAGTCAGGAAAAAATTAAAACGATTTTGGGAAAATTCGATTTTGCCATCTCTCTCTGGAAGCATATTGAATTTCGAATCTTTCTGAGCTGCATTTTGTTGATTATCCAAATGCGCAATTTTTCCCTATTCAAGCGACTTCGTATCTCTTAGTTTCCGATATACCATTGGTGAGGGTCGAATTTGAAACGTGTTCCTTGTGGAAGATCAGTCAGCGGTCTACTGCTTAAGCGATGTGCCGTGTATCGCGGCTTAAGTGCTGAAATATTGGGTACTATGGAGTGGCTGAACATCTTGACCTTCATTAGAAATTAGAACGTCATGTGAGTTTGATCAACAGATTGGCAAAAAGTACCAAGGGCAGCCTAGTTTTCAGGATTCAATGAACACTAGCTTCTACCTACCAGACTATCGCGACAAAAAGGTTGGCTGGAAGACCGCTGTCTTCAAATGGCGGATGGCGGCTGTGCAAAAACCACTGTTCTTGTTCGCCGTGGTGCTCACGTCTTTAAGTTCGCGGTGCACAGAGTCTGGCCAGACGACGTACGGACGACGTTGGTTTCCTATCAGATCTGATGTCACCTGAACCGACCGCACAGGGCCGCAAAAAGCCCATTGCAGCGGATAATTACTTGAAAAGCGCACGACGGAATTTCGTGAGGTCTTCAGTGGCGTCACATTCCAACGGAACGTATACGTAACATTGCTACTGGGTGTCCAGTGTGAAAGTTTATATTTAAATTTGAAATACGCCTCAATTGTATACTCGAGGAAGTGGGGAGAGGTCTTGATCGACGCGATCGGCGTGCGGGATAAATAGTCACAATGGAACGTTGGACCGGAGCGCAACGTGCTTTTGCTATCGAGACTTACTTTAAGAGTGGTGATTTATACGCGGCTATTCTTCAGAAATTTTGTACACTATACAGCATTCGCCGATCAAGAGATGCGATACAAGGATATGATGACACTTTTTTTTTATTCTGGGCCATTAATTATGATTGATTGTTCGACCATCTACTACTGTAATATAAACTGCTTGTAATTAAAAATTATTTTCTACTTTTTAGTTCGGTTAGCTATAAAAGCGTGTTTTTAGGTATTTTTAGGGTGGATTCCACCAGGATTGTCAAATCAACAGTCCTTTATTCTCCACCTGTAGGGTAACAATCCGTCAAATACATTGAATGAGCTTCAAGTTCCAATCAACAAATTTTAGCAACCACTAGCTATGAAATGTTGAAAACAAAATACGATGACACTTGTCATTGAAACATTACCAGCTTATTGAATATTAAGAAATTACATATAATTCAGTCAAAATTTAAAGAAATGTTGGATTTTTGAATAAAATTCATGTTTTTATTTAATATTGTCGATTGCTTATTCATGTTTATATTATTTTCTTCAATTGATATGCGATTTTACTGATTCAACATCACCTACCGTGTGTTTTTTCCTATGAACCTCCTGCAGATAGCCATTAAGCACCTACTTGATAACAGGCTCTACCAAAAATATCATAGATATTGCTCGTTTCCAAACATTCATTCATTTACTTACCGTTCATCAGTACCATTATAGCACCGTCGCCGTCGATTGATATTCGCACAAAACCATTCAGGATTTTTGATATCGATACATCCATAGTCAAATACTGTTTGGTTGTTCAGGAACTGTTGTAAAGCTACCGGCAAACTTAAAACCTGGAAAAAAATAGAATTTGCAATATCTTTCTTGTTCCACTGAGTACACATTCTAGGTTACAGTTATATTAGACATTATTTGAATAGCAGCTGATTATTACATTTTAAAACTCCCCAACGAGTGACACATATTTGGGATCCGTCAACGCTTGGTCCCAGTGGAGTAAGCTCCGCCAACTACTCTACTATGCTTTATAAGACTATTCGTGGAATTTTTCCCAAAATCGTTGCCAAACACTTGAAAAAATGCTAAATGAAAATTTAAAATAATTTCCATGACGTCGCAAAATAGCTCCGTCGGTACCTCGGGTTATTCATCTTGACAGTAGGGATGTTCGATACGATCCTATATTATTAGAAGTATCGATACTTTTGCTTCCCATACCCGATATTTTGGATCGATATTTTTATATACGACACTTGGGTGTAACGATACATTTCACGAGTATCGTAATCTTTCGATCCGGACTGTGTCAGAAAGAGTGACTTACTTCAGATTACTTTTCTTCTTTGTTTCCTTCCGCTGGAGCTTGATAATTTTATTCCAATATTTTAGAGTATCGACACTTCCTAATACGTTTAGGAATCGATACATATCGATACTGTTCGTGGATATAAACATCCCTAATCCTGACAGCTTGTCGTTCTTGTCAACTGGGCTGCAGGGTGCGGTGTTGCCTTTACAACCTTACATATTCCTAAAATCTTATGGCAAATAAAAGCTTCAAATGAAATATTGATGACTCTGAACGGATATGCATAGAATTTAGAATATAAATGCATATTGCAAATTTCAGATTGTCTATGCATGGACTTGAACCGGATTTCTCGGTATTTTTACCGAAAAGAGAATATTTACCGGTAACATCATTCCCCGCGATTTTTCAAAATAATTTAAATATTTCTATACTTGCGTAAAAAGAGCTGAAACCAAAAATAAAGCCAAAAGTTAATTTTATGTAGTCTCAATAGTTTCATGCTCCAAAGCAATCACTGGTAGATTACTGTCATTACCTCATCGCCAGACAAACAATAAAGAAATCGAAACCTGTTTGTTTTCAAAATAAATATGTTTTCAAAATAAATATTTAAAATGAGAGGTGAGTTCATGAGTTCAAGGGTAAAACAGAAAAATATTCACAATTCTATAAGCAAGAATCGAAAAACGAGTTTCCAGAATGGTTGCAAAGTACTTTGAAAGAGCGACCAGTATGCACATTGTAGAAGTTGTAATATAGAACTATGCCCTCAAACAACATGTTGTGCGCACCCCCAATACAATAACAGACGTTTTTCATGACTCAAAGGTCCTTGATCTACCCCTGATCTTAGGATGGCATTTACCTTATACCGAATTCAACGACACTATTTACCGATTCTGGTTTTTGTTGCCGGTTCGTCAACACTGCAGATGTGCGGATCATTTTAAAAGCAATTGATATCCCAGACGTGTTATAATAATAGAAATACTAAGAAAATACAATAATGTTTGGAGATACATTTTTATAAATAGGTATTTTTGATTCTAACTTATAATATCTAGACGATGAATAAATAATAGGTGGATGCGGATACTTTTACAAATATCGATGTTTTAGGACCCGGAAATGCAGAATGTGCTGTTTGTTTACATTTCGTGTGGATTTCTAGATCATAAATTGGCAAAAATTGTTTTTGATGTAACAAAAGATGATGAACCAGTCGGAATACGTTTTATATCCTTTTTTTTTGCAAAACAGCGAAAATCGGTAAATTTCTACAGGTACGTACTATGTACAACACCCTGTACGTGATATACAGACAAAACTAGATTGCCATGCATGAACGTCGTCAGAAACAGTGAAAACATCCTACTGAATATAATAGCTAGAAAATCGACCTATTATTTCTCTCATTTTCATTGGTCCATTTAAATAACTGACCGTCTTTTGTGAAATGATAAACATTTGAAATTCTATGAAAGTTATTCTAATTCTAAAGCACAAAGACATAATATTACATCTATAATGTACCCTTATTTATAAGGCAACCGTTTTTTCACGACTTTATTCAACATTTCAATAGAAATCACTGATATTCGGAGAGCTTTGACAGCTTTCCTCAAATTGTATTTCGATAAGGTCTTTTCCTATTGGTCCAACTGACCGTTAAATATTAATCTTGGTGAAACTGCCCCTTAAGCTATTATTTATTTGATGTACTTTCTGTTCTAGTTTTCATTGCCTTTTGAATCTTATATCGTGAACTGACTCATATGACTACCAATTGTTCCTAGGGTATCCGCCAGGTCCAAACTGAAATATCTATAACATCACAGTACATCAGTATTTAGGCTTTACTTTAACGACTGTTCTAGAATAAAAATGACTAGGAACTGCATGATACTTATAAGAACTTTATTCATAAATCGATTTTTTCACTAAGGAAATAAAAATATGCTATATTCGCCTCAATGTGGTATATAGACAAAAGCCGCCGATCTCTCGCTGAATGAAGGACAAAACTGGTTTGTTGTTTCATTACCTAAAAACAGTGCACGCCCATGGAGTGAGTGCGTTGTGCAAAACTTCCGCCGTCGTCGCTTTACAATTACGCTTGTTGGAAGCCATTCGAAAACTGAAATTGGCAACGGACAGTGACCAAAGCAATAGCCGAAGTTTCGGTTAGTTGCCGCCGATGAATTTCGTACTACCGTACATCCGTTGATGGTTATCGCTTAACAATTTACAGACCCTCCACGTGCGATATCCTAAATCTACGAGTAGAAAAGTAATGCTTTATTCGAGCAACTCAGTGGCATCAAGTAGATTGACTTTGTAGGTGCTAGATGAAACCACAACTAATTTCAGTATATTTGAAATAGATACAAACGTACTGTTGAATGATTAATAACGAAACAGCTTCACTAAATCGAGGCATCTGAATTTTTTTTGTCTAGATTGTTACATCTCAGCTCACATAAAGTCAGTCTCCAAACAGGGGTAAAAAATTCACAATTTTTGTTAAAAATCTGATCGGGTATGAATGAATTTCAAGAATTTTGATACATTTTCGATCCCCTCTTATCTGAAAATTGAATTTGTTTTAAAAGTCAAGATACCATAACAAACCTTGCGACGGATGTGTGTTTAGTACGGTAGAAGATTGACATAAAACTTTTATTATATGAACTTCTTAACCTTAAGACAGTATTAAAATCCTGGAAGCTGCATGAAGATAATTGCTTTTTCAGTTCACTGATTTTCCTCATTCACTTTGATATCAAAGGCGATATACATACATACCTCCTCATATACCTCCTACTATACATAGAATGTAGAACGAGTATCCAGTTACGTGTTCAAAGGTGGCATGAATTCGTATTCCTGCTGCAGCTAGGAATGTTCTCTCCAATTATTATGCCACAGAGTCTGCACGGCTATAATTGCACAAGCCATTCATGAATCATTCTATTTCATTTTGCGACTTATGGTAAAGGTGATGGACACTGGCTCGTGTAATTACTTCCACGAAAAAGATGCGGGAGAACCATCAGTCTCCGTATCGGGCATGAAAAGAACAGAAATTCTCTACGAAAGTACGAGGACCATTTTTCCACCAAGAATGACCGATGTTATTGTCATGTTTGCCGTGATTAATATTTCATTGAATACAAACTTGGTGAACAACACTGAAATACGTTAAATAACGTCCATTACTACAGGATATATACTGGGCACTATTTGCGAAAGTGATATTCTCCATATTTATCGCTATTTGCAAATTAATGACGGCAACTGAGAATAAAATTAGAAAGACCTGCACAAGTAAACCGAAACAAGCTCATGAATAGTGCAAAAGGTTTTTTAATAGTAATTTGTGCAAAAAGTTAATCTGATGCTGCTTCAACGTGTCAATAAAACAGCTAATTCAAGTGTTTCACTATTCACGCGTATCTAAAATTTTTCGATAACGTAAAATCCATCTAAATTATTCAGATAAAGTTCGAACTACAGATTTTGCTGGCAATAAGGTTGTCACATATTAACAGGGGCTTACAATTATATGCACAATAGTAACTGCTGCGCACTGCTAACTCTATTTTTTTTTACTATATGTCTGTATAACCTGAATCAAGTAGAGACTGTGAGATCAATCATTTTTTATTCAGCAAAAACTTCCATCGCAGAATCCAAATTGAGTGTATTTGATATAGAGGTTAGAGAAGTTGTTGAGTGTGTCTTTAGCCAAAGAAGCTCGACGGTATTCTTTAATAATTTTCAAAGACCTCATGACACGTTCAGCACTAGCTGAACCGATAGGCAAAGTCAAAAACAATCTGAATAAACTGCAGCTCTCTGGAAAACTGTCTACAAAATTGTTTGCAATCATGAACTTCAAATAATCTAGCGGGCTGACCTTAGTAAAATTACGATTTTCCGAAAAATACATGGACGTAAAACTAGCTAATTCATATTTTAGATATGCAGTGAAAAATTCCTAATATTGTTCCATCAAATTAGTGACGCTCGTTTCTAATTCGTTTTCTTTTAGATATTTAGATTGACTAATTTATCTGTCATCAAAAAACCAAATACATCATTCACGTCACGAAATCCGTCAGTACGTTCTTGCAATTCGTTACTCATTGAATCCAAAACTTCGTAGTAATTTACTCGATGTTTTTCGTGTGTTTCCAGTGGCGAGTCAGCAGCTTTTTCGTCGAAAATGTTTATGATTTTCCTCTTTCTGACAAGGGGAAAACCAGGATTTTCCCATTCCATCTCTTCCCATTTATTCTTAGCCTTCAGAACAAAATTATCGTATGTGCTTTCGCTCCTCAGATCATTTAATTTTTTTTAATGCTGCTGAAATGCACCTTTGAGCCATCATCAAGTCTATTTCTTTCTTTTGCATTTGAACCTGCACAGTATTCATTACGCTCAATACTGAATGCCACCATAACAAATTGAAAAAAAGATCCAGTTCATGGAGGAAAATTTGAAATTTCATCTTCTATGGAATTGATAATACATTCAAAAAATTTCCTCCACGATATTATCACGAAGAAAATAGATATGTCATCAAATAAAAAAATTCACAGTATTGTGAAAGTTTATGGTTATAAGCATTGAAGACTTGAAAAGACTGTAATAGACGCATTAGAGTCTTTATTAGACTAAACGAGGCTGATTCATACCACGAAGATATTTATTTACTGAACATTATATGCTAGGTAATAATATCACTGTAATCACAAACTGAAAAAATAACCGTTTGAGCAATAAAAGGGTCATTCGGTCATTTTTTTAGAAATGAAATAGTCATTTTTCAAAAAATTTCTTAAGAAATGAAAGGGAAATTTCCTTATTCAAACTGAATGCTAATGCGCTGTTTCATAAACATCACGCAGATGGTCATTAAAAGAATATAACCACTCTGATTTCTTGTTATTAATTTTACATTCAGACGCGCTGAACAATATAGACACTAGAGCTGATTTTTGCTGGGAGGCTCTGTGATCACCCTTCCTTGGGGGGCCCAGGTGGCACTGTCCATTTTGCCATTACTTAAATCCGCCACTGTGACTTACAAAACCACAAAAAAGTTGTTGCACTGGATTCAGAGGAGATGGTAAGTATTAATATTAATCTATTCGCAGGAAGACGAAAAAGAAAAATGACTTTTGTTATTTAGCAATAAATTGTTTATTTTTAAATTAGATTTAATATTTTAATCACTTTTAGGCTGCCATCTGCCATCCATCCGCCAGTCAAGCTTTCAATTTTTATGTCAGAGGCACTGATGTCACCCCCACCCCCTCCCCCCGAAGATGATAAGAACATCTTCCTGTACATGAAGTTTTTTGACCACCCAACTAGCAAAGTAGTGCTATAAGCTTTTGGTAAAAGAACCGTTCAGCCATAAAAGCTCTCTATTGTTGTTGCCTGAACACCAAAATGCTGGCTTAATGTTGTGTGGAATGCAAATTTGCTTTCTGCAACATATTTGCTCGAAAATGAGGTGTTTAAAATATTCTTATAGCATAGTTATACAACACCTTATAGGACAAATTTTTGACTGTTGCATAAACGTTTATACAACTATTTTATACGGCATATTTGCACGTTAGTCAAAATGGTTGTGCTGTGGCATCCATGGTAACGTTAATAAAACAAACCCGAGCCTGTTGTTTTGCTGTGCAAATTTACTACTTTAGCCAACAAATTGCTCCCAACGGAAGCACTTACACAACTGTTGTTTAGTAATTGTTAAAGGCTGTACATATGCAACAATATTACAACTTTTGTAGTACAAAATTGCTGTGCTCGGCATACATTTGGTGCTAAATATGTTGGTATACAACTTCACCATAACCTAATTTTCTGCTGTCATATTTTTGTTAAAATGCCATAACCAATGTTTTAAGACAAACAACGCATGCATATTGGTTCAAAAGGTTTTATCAACTGTTCAAACTGAAGATATAGATCTGGTACAAATTCTGGGTGAATCATTCGACTCTGTCGGTATCCCAACTAGCAAAGTAGTGTTATAAGCTTTTGGCAAAAGAACCATTCAGCCATAAAAGCTCTCTATTGTTGTTGCCTGAGCACCAAAATGCTGGCTTAATGTTATGTGGAATGCAAATTTGCTTTCTGCAACATATTTGCTCTAAAGTGAGGTGTTTAAAATATTCTCATAGCATAGTTATACAACACCTTATAGGGCAAATTTTTAACTGTTGCATAAACGTTTATACAACTATTTTATACGGCATATTTACACGTTAGTCAAAATGGTTGTGTTATGGCATCCATGGTAACGTTTATAAAACAAACGCGAGCCTTGTTGTTTTGCTGTGCAATTTACTAATTTACTACTTTAGCCAACAAATTGCTCCCAACGGAAGCACTTATACAACTGTTGTTTAGTAACTGTTAAAGGCTGTACATATGCTAAATATGTTGGTATACAACTTCACCATAACCTAACTTTCTGCTGTCATATTTTTGTTAAAATGCCATAACCAATGTTTTAAGACAAACAACGCATGCATATTGGTTCAAAATGTTTTATCAACTGGTCAGACAGAAGATATAGATCTGGTACAAATTCTGGGTAAATCATTCGACTCTGTCGGTATTTCATTTCAGACATTTGTCAAATTGTTGTATAACACCTGCAGACAACACCAAAATATTTTAATAAACTAAAGACAACATGGACGATGCCATGATTATACACAACCACCCGCCATATTTATTCCTCTATTTAATATTAAATAATTATGTTTCAGTTTGAAATTACAGATATAAAGTGATAAACATTAGTGTAATTGTGTCTAAATATAGCATTTGTAGAAGATTTAACGCAGATAAGATCAGTTTTCCATCTTAAAAATCTAGACATACTTTTGATCATTATTAAAATATGAGTCAAATACGAAGCCCGTAGAAATTTCGTAACTACTTTGCACGATAATCACAATAAAATTTGCTGCGCAAGTAATTCAATAGCCCTATATCACAGTGTACTGTAATGTGTTAGTTATATATTCTTCACTTCGTCTATACAATACATAAGAAATAGTTTGGTTGCAATAAAGTAGAATCACCTTACAGAATAGTTGTATAGTTGACAAAAACTGAATCTTGCACTGACGCAAATGTCCTATAGCGGCTGCAAGAGGTTTACACTTTTGTTGTGTACCTGTTACCTGCAGCCGTTATACCACCTCTTAAATGACTGAAGTGTCCTATAGGTGTGCCCATTCCGCTTGTATAGCTGTTGTAAGAGGGTTTTGCCAATGTTCTTACAGTATACAATGCTGTGTAAGGAATACTGTATAATCATCATTCTTGCCACTCTAATAGGAGTGTTAATTGTTAGTTGGGCAGTGTGACCCCCCCCCCCTCTAGACACAAATCCTGGATCCGCCCTTGCTCGTATCAAACCGGGTTAAGACCGGACAGTTTATCAAGGAATCATTCACCGGGTCCAAAGTGTTTCATATTCCTTACTACTAGCTGAATCAGCAACGACACCAAAATCCTTGTGGAACACCTATAGTAATTTCCAGCTGCTACATTCCAAATTGCAATTAAAATCTAATAATAAAGCGTTATAAATCGTGACATCCGACCACTCACCGCTGGTGCATGGCTCTTTATGCCTGCTTACAGTTGCATAAAATCGAGAGTGCGGCGGCGGCGGCGGCTCGGCGTGTCTGGCGCGTTGGGCGGCAAAAACAAGAGCGCATCGCCCCATCGCCGTGCCGCCTCATCAAGTTAATCAAGGGCGGCCACTGCGCGGTTGCTGGCCGGCCGGTCGCCGTTTCCCGCGCAATGCTGCAGATGTGCAACGGCAGCGGCGACACAGGCGGCGAAGCGCGGTTCAATTGTTTCAGCCATGGGAAGAATGCGCTGCCAGTGGCAGTGATGCCGGATTGTTTGGGATAACGGCAATTTGTAGATGGTTTTCATATATTGGAATATGCCTTAAAAGTAAAGAAACAGGCATAGGTTGCAGGTTGTCATCTCCGCAAATTTCCAGATATAGACCGAAAAACCGGATTTTTCGGAAAACGTTTTTATTTTTCCCCGACTTCTTTAAGGTGGGATTAGAAAATAAATTGCACATCGACATTGTCACTTTTTTTTTTCATCTGCAAGGTGGCATAATTAGAATTTTAATATGATGCTTGGTTGCGTCTCCTCTATTATCAACATTATTTTGTCTCATGGTTTGTTCCGAAAGTGAATAAAGTTTTTAAGTATGACTTCAATACAGTGTATAATGTTATACATTGAAACTGCAAAATATGAATTATTTCAAAAAACTGATATTTTAGTAATCTGTAATGACACCTTATCACTTGATGGTAGGTGGAGATCCTCAGATTTATCATCTGCTTGCGCACAGTAGCTTATCACTTGTTTATTCTACTACGTCACCAATTGAACATTGCTTTAGTTTTTGAGAGGTCTATTAAAACGACATTTAGATAGTTTGCCCCTTTATTGGCAAGCGTCATTTTACCACGACGAAGCCTCTCTACATGACACCTCAACTGTAGATTAGTATTATTTAATTGGAAAATGCGTATATCGATTCAGGTATGGTGGATACATTCGTTCAGCTACTGACAGCACTGTCGAAGCTTTTCAGCTTTATATTAGCAACCCTCATCATGTTATTTATACCATTAACATCGGAAACTGCAACAATTTATCTATGCCCATTTCATGAAAATTGAAAAAATGCTTGGGTGATGGGTAAGGTAAATTTACTGGTTATAAAAAAGTATACTATTTTACGTTTATCAAGTTTTGAAAATAATGCTTAAGCAATACACTGCTTGGTACGACTTCTCAAATTATGAACAGTTCGTTTACAGGTATTACCGGAAATAACATTCACTTCTCCAACAGTCCGCTCTAATAGGGTGTGAGGAGGATGATTAAGCGCCTTTTTCTCCAGATATTCCCAAATCACCCTTCAACGAGACGAGGCATCCTGGGAATATTTCTTTCAAAGCATTCATTAAATACTGAACTGTATGAGCTATACATATTTTACAAATAATAGATTTCCTTGTACATTTGTCTTTAAAACTTAGAGAAATATTTTCAACAAACGCGTCGCCTATCGGTCCCAATCGCACGGCAAGGTGACGAACGTAGACCTTTGTGCACAAATCCTTGTCTGTACCTGACCCGTGACCGTTCACTGCTGGGGGGAAGACATTTCTAGATTGCAGCGTTTCCAAATAGATGGAGACTACGGACTAATTTTATGGGCCTGATTGGCTGACTTGATTCAATAATTATTTTTTTGTTATACTCTGTTTACAAATTCTTTAGATTCGGTCAATTTTTGTCCGAGTAGTGAGTAAGATTACTGTATATAATCAACATTATTATTCAGCAATGAACATTCACTTTATTTTAAAAAAAAATCTATTGATAATAGGAGGCACACCTTTACGGTCCAAATCCTGCTGCGTATTCAAAGGTGCAACTTTGTATCCGAAATACTGCTATATATAACTAACATTCTTACTGACCAATGACTGAATTAACAGCAAATTTCAAAGAATCTTTTGAAAATAGGCCGCTAACTTTACGGTCCTAGTCGTGCCTAGTGTTCTAAGGTACATAAATCATATTTTTATCAGCTCACGTAAGTGTCAGAGCTGATTCATCATTGCTATCATATTTCCACCACAATGTAAGAAAGCGTCCACTTCATTATCATTTCGAAGTGTCCGTTTCTTCATGGAAAACGATAAGTTCAGTCACGCCAAGGAATATCCTTTTTTTTTGCAGGAATGTGAATTCATGTAGCAGGGCAACACTATTAATATATAGTAAAAATTGCGAATGCCCTCATACCAGAAAAAAGGTTCATGTTCACTGTTATATCTATATACAGGGTGTTCATTTGAAAACATCCCACCACGGTTTAAAAGAAACTTTGCATCCAAAAACTACTTTCACCCTCGGCGCCCCAGGGACATTTCCTGAAAAATTTTAATGACAAGGGGTATCGAGTAATAGCTTGTTTGAAAGATCTTTCGAAGTCCTTTATTTTGACGTTTGATTTTTTAAAATCATTATTCGTTTTCGAGAAATTTAGAAAAATCTTGCTCAGATAGAAAACAAAAACACACGAAAATATCACTTTTAGTTCAATAAGTGTCCAAAATGGGCTTGCCAAATCTACAAATCGTTTATAATTTAAAACGGAAACTACCAGCATTACCAGCAATTCGGAAGATTAGCGTGGCAACAACTAAATAACCCGAATTTTTTCCGCATTCTTTTCATATGTGACTTCGAAGTTGAGTCATTTATTTTAACAGTGAGTAGATCTGATCAAAAGAAATGTTTTTTTCCTTTACCATTTTTCTGGTAAAATTAAAGTAACAAAGTTATAGCCCTTTGGAAGTTTGAGTACCGCCCTGTCTCAATAATAATATCATGTGCTCGTGTTTGGCAACAACGGATATAATCCGCCTTATCGGTTCATCGCATCGGAAACAAAAAAGCGAAAGAATTTGGAACGATGTTTTTACAATTATTTTATTCAGTTCAGTTATACATACAGTCAGTGTCAGTCGAAGGGTTTATCTCTGGTCAGTCGGTAACGCGTGTGAATAGTGTCTGTTGCGTGGCTCAAACGAAATAAAAAATGGCACATGTTTATGCGGATCGGTTTCCCAATCGAGTGCAACCAACCCCTCCTGCCTTTGTTAATGTAGTACAACGGGCTCGTGAATCAGGTGACTTAAGACCTCACAGGGGACCTCACGATCAAATACAGGTCCGCACTGAAATACTTGTCGGGAGGATACTTTATAAAACAAGGTAAAATTTTTTTTTAATTTTTTTTTATTTTTACACACATATTTTGGTTTATCTTCCTTCTACAATCATTATCTGAAAATTAATGACTCAACTTTAAAGTCACCCTGTATATATATATATATATATATATATATATATATATATATATATATATATATCCTGGGCGAACTATATTTATTGTTATACCTGTTTAGTTATTTGTTGCTAAGGGAAAGAAATAATTTAATATGCTGTCAGTTACCTTTGTGACAACCTTGGGATATTGAAAATTAATTTATTGATTCAGATTTTACTTCCAAAATGGTTTACATATGAGCCGAGAGAGTGGAAATGGATTTGTTAATAAGCATAATCGCAGGTGTTGGAGCAATGAAAATAAACATGCTTTTGTAGAAAGGTATACCCAGTACCCCCAAAAACTAATGTATAGGCAGGTATTTTAGGAAACAAACTGACGGACCATTGTTTATTAATGGAAATTTGAATGAGGTCATTTATTTGGATATGTTAGAAAATACCATTAAATCCGCTTATCACTGAAACCATTGAAAACCAAATCGAAGAGAATGTAAACCCTATACTTGATGAGGCTGGAATATATTTCCACCAAGACGGTGCTCCTCGTCAGTATGTTCTTCCGGTTCGGCAATGTCTAGACGACGAGTTTCCAGATAGAATCGCCTGCTAGATCTCCCGATTTGACGTCATTAGACTTTTTCTATGGGGCCATTTGAACATGTTTTTGAAAATGTCCGTCAGGAACATTGCCTATATCAGTGTATGGCCAATAACGTGAAACCTTTTGAACACTTATCGAAACAAAAAGTATATATATATATTTTCGTGTATTTTGTCTGAACAAATTAAGATGAACACATTTTTCTTGAAAACGATTCGACCCATTTTCAAAAATCAAAAGTCAAAATGAAGGTCTCCGAAATACATTTCAAACAACCTATTACTCTATACCTCTTGTCATTTAAAGGACATGATCCTGGTGTTCAAGGGTGGAAGGGGGTAACGTAGTGTTTGGTTAAAAAGTTGTTTCCCTTGACAAATTAATATATTAATCAATGGTTTTTGATAAATCCGTGGTAGGAAACTTTCAAGTGAACACCTTGTATAATATTTTGTGTTCTGTTACCATTTTGTTGTTTTACAGAAGTATTATAGTTTCTTGTTGTCGTTATGTTAATACTTTAGAATTATTTGATTGTTGTCCATTGGAAAGAACGGTACTGAAAACCATTGCGGACCTTTTATACTATATTTCCGTATCATGACCGATACCAATTAGACCAAAAGAAGGATTTATGGCCTGCTCGAAATGAGGATCAAACCTACAGATTGATACGACAGCAATTAAGTAAATAAATATCGTCTTTATTCAGTCTAGCCGCATGGGCCATTCAAACTCACTGAGCATTTTATTGAAAATAACCGAAGTTATACAACGTGTACATCACAAAAACCTATAACCGCCTATAACTTGAGAAGTAAACTCGGATATTGATGAAATTTTTACACAATGTTTCTACTATGCCAAGGACGAAAAAGCTTTGTAGTTGTTCAAAATCGTTCTGGTGACTGCGGTAAAAAAGGCAAAGAAAACGGAAAAAAACTCGCTCAACTTTCAGAGGATCCCGACCATTTTAGAAAAAAAAAAATAGCGAGTGCTCCGGTATAACACGTATCACTGCCGCGTAACAGCGTAGTGTTTGGTATCCGGAAGACGCGACGTTGTCAGATTGTCAGATGTATGTATAATTGTATGGACCTGTTTGACTGACTTTTCTCTCAGAGTGTCTAGTTTGTACTGAACATAATCCTGTATGAACTGGTAACGGTATTGCGTCGGAAGTGTAGAGTTAACCTACTTAACGTCATTGTTTGTCCGTGCTGTACAACATTCTGCTTAATAAATTCTCTGAAAATTACAGAATGCGTATATTCTTTAATAATCATTGAGTAAATCACTTGACTACCGTGCGAAAAACTCTGTTTCTTTCTAACTACTTTTATGGTCACCAAGTGTTTAGAGCTAATTTTCCTGGCTTAACAGCTTGACAGGAAAGCATTGATACTGCTCTCACGCCATCTACTAGACGGTGGAATAACTACGCGGTACGTTTAACTGTACCTTGCCATGTAGTTGTTCTTCCTGAATAACTCAATAATCGCTCTAAAGTTTGGAAACAGCTTTTAATGTTAACAAAAAGATAACATTTGTACTTTACTCCCCGTGGGTAGACCAGTCTAAACCAAATCGGCTGTCTTTAAGGTTCATCAATTTCAGTTTGGCAGTTTGATACTAGGTAAAAAGATATTTTACAGTATTTATCAAATGAATTGGGAACATTATATTATTATCCTTAGCTCTACTGAGCCGTTAAGCTACTCAGCTACTTAGTTAACACATAAGTTATTGGCCTCTTATTAACATTTAAGTGTGCGGTATATGTGATCGCACATCATCCAAAAATGTGTTTCAGCCTTAACAGAACTGAAGTTGACTGGAGTAACATAGAACCTAGTCCTATAATCAATTTCGCAGCGACTCGCGTCTCGTAGGTGTCATTTGAAAAATTGTTCATTAAACGATAAGGGTCACGAAAGAGAAACTTGCTTGATATAAATGACCCGTTCTTAACTCAGAAACATTGCAATTGCCTTAAAAGGCCCTATTTCCAACCCTTTTCTCACGCGTAATCGTCCTGTCGCATTAACGGGTGAAATGGCTGAAGGAAAATATACAGGGTCCTTCAAGAAAAGCAGAGTTATTTATGATAATGACGATAGTCCGGACATTAAAGCTAATGACGTGAATGCCCAGCCAAGTTACGCATTCATGTGTAAAAAATAAAAAAGACACTGCCACCTATGAGTAGTTCGCCAATCGCGATACTTTCCCGATTGTGACTTGGGGGTTAGTTCTTCTCCTGGCAAAGCTGGTCTCCACACAGGGTGGAATGGCAAGAGAGTTGACCCTAGAGGGGGACTGCCCCCAGAAAGGGAACCCTTCATGTGAGAGCTTAACTAGTTTTTATAATCAACACTATCCCCACGTCAGCTGATAAGAACACTCCATTGCTAATGCTACCCATCAGGGGATGTGGTTTAGGGTATCCGTTCGCAAGCTAGCGAGCTGGTGCATGTAAAGCTTTACAGTGCGGTCACTCGTAACAATACGTCGCTGGAAAGTCAAAGAGGCGTAACTCCAATTTAGCTATTTTACAGGAGACGCGATATACGCCCGTTTGTCCTTTTAGCACTAGTAAGAATAAGAGATCCGTCCACATACTGATTTGCCTCATTACGTTAACTATACTAAGTGACATATAAATCCGAACACATAGTTTATATGGTTTTATTTTAATAAAAGTTGGTGAATGTATTTATCTTACTGTAAATAACAAGTGTAAAAAATTTTCAGCCTTATCAGTTGGACATTCCGGTTTTTATACTGCTTTTTTTTAATTCACTAACGCTCTAAAAATGAATATTTCAGCCGCAGTAAAGAATCAACGTTGGCGGATTTTGGTTCTTGACATCCTTTACGATCGGTTACGATGCCTAGAGTATGGAGACCAGTACGATTTCGTCAACTTAGTGAGTTTGATAGGGGCCGTATAGTGGGACTTCGGGAAGCTGGACTTTCTTTTTGAGCAATTGCAGTTAGAGTGCAAAGAAGTGTAGACACTGTGGTTAGGTGTTGTCAGGCATGGCTTCGTGAAGGCCGTACGCAAAGAGCAAGGGGCACTGGACGACGCCGTAGAACAACAGACCGTGAAGATCGCCGCCTAAGATTATTGGCCTTAAGGGACCGTTTCTCCACTACCAGGTCCACTGCAAATGAATGGTTTGCAGAACACGGAAGACCTATTGGCATGCGAAGTGTTTACCGACGAATGAGAAGTTTTGGCTTGTTATCATACCGGCCACACTGGGTCCTCCCTTTAACTCGAGAACACCGACGTAATCGCCTTGAGTGGTGCAGACAACGGTCACTCTGGGATCAGGAATGGAACAGTATTGTCTTTAGTGACGAGTCTCGATTTTGTTTAGGCATGCACGATGGTCGTGCCAGGGTTAGAAGGCGACGTGGTGAAAGGAGGAATCCACAGTTTTTTGTTGAAAGACATGTTCATCACACTGTTGGAGTTATGGTTTGGGGTGCTATAGCTTATGGTTCCAGGTCACCTTTAATCTTCATCAGAGGTAACATGAACGCACAGCGTTATATCCACGAAGTTCTAGAACCCCATCTTTTACCCTATCTTGACATCCTGGCAGATCCAACTTTCCAACAAGATAATGCCCGACCACATCTTGCAAGAGTCACAATAGACTTCTTTCAACATAATGATGTCACATTGTTACCATGGCCACCAAGATTTCCCGACTTATCCCCAATTGAGCACGTGTGGGATATGATGGGTAGGAGATTCCTCAATTTGCAACGTCCTCCTCAGACTCTAGAAGCACTTCGAGAGTAGTTGGTGGTTGCTTGGAATGAGATACCACAGGAGGACATTGACCACATGATCAGAAGCATGCCTAGGCGCGTTGGAGAATGCGTAGCACATCAGGGTGCATCCACACATTATTAAAGGTCGAAGGGCTTTAAAGCAGTGCAATCATTTTGAAATTTTTATCATTTACTTATTATGCTTCATTAAGTACTTATACAAAATTTTATTAAAATAAAACCATTTAAACTGGGTGTTCGGATTTATATGTCACTTAGTATATAAGGAGGAGCGATACACCACTTCGTCATATCATAGATATCCACTTTTAGAGATTTCTGGTGGTGCTAACTCCAAATGAGCATTTTCCGACTTACGCCCCTATGTCTTTCCAGCGACGAATACTGCTCGCTCCTTCGTACCGTAGTAGGAAAAAAGTTCCAGGGCATCTCTGGCTTACAGAGCCTGCTTCTAAGTATCCGGTCAACGTTGTCCACCATATAAGCGTCCCATCGACACTCAGACAAGTAGTAAGTGCTACCGTATGCAGTCGTCGGTACTACCACGATTGGCGGGACTAAAAATTGAGTATTTTTACTGCTTTCTGTGATGAGTATCTCCAGCATCACAGCTTGATTAGTGAGGCAATACGGTTTCCGGAGCGATCAACGGGGAACCTCCTGACTAGTATTCTCCAAGAAGATTAATACACATCTGCATGCGCGCGAACCAATTTTCGAAGCAGTTATTCCACTCGCTTGCTGGCAGATCCAAAACGGCATTTTTGGCTGCTTCTTCTGGTGACTGGCACCTTTGACCACGCAGTCTGTTTTTAATTTTCGGGAAAGTAAAGAATTCGTTAAGACTATATGGAGGATGGTCCAATAATTCCACGTTTTCTTCCGTTAAATACTGCCTTGTTTTTTGGGCTGTGTGTGAGCTTGGTGGAGGATGATTCTTCTTTCGGGGTTGATTCTTCGAAGCGCGGTAATGACTTGGCAAACAAATGGTGGTATACCAATCCGCAGTAACAGTTCTTTGCTCATTAAGAGGAATTGTTGCAATATGACCCGCTTTTGACACAAATGTCGCAACCATCTTTTTCGAAACACTTCGAGAACGGATGACTTTTGTTGGCTTTTCTTCACCTTGGAACACCCAAACAGCCGACTGTCGTTTATTTTCTGGTTCATAACAGTAAATCCACGATTCATCACCACTAACAATGCTGCCATATGGCCGACATAGTTTTTAGAACGTAAATTTTGTTTTACTGAGAAAAACGGCATGTACTTCTGAGTATTTTGATATGACAAAATATTTTCCCATACTTATTTTGACTGTACTACTCATTTAAAAAACATGCGTTCTTTCTGACGGGCCCTGTATTATTATTAGATAGGATTCTACACTCAGGCTCTCAGTGCAGCAAGCCGAACTTTGCTGATGAGCTGTAGAGATGAAGACTCCTTCCTAGTCACTTTCTCCCTGACTAGAGATCAGGGATTTAGTTTAGCTTGGGGATACAATAATCTATTTCCAAATGTAAGACTATAAACATGAACACAACAAACCTGCCTTAGAAGATTTCGATGTACCACCCCGTACTATTTTATTTTATTACAAGGGCAGTACGTAAACGTTTGATATGGGCAACAGTGTCAGGATAATATAAAAGCTACTTACTTAGTGACGAAAATCCTGCTTTGCCGATCAATAGGGGCGAAAGGAGCACTTATGTTTTGAAACATGTTTTGAGTAATATTCAGCTGACTTCATGGCATGCACAACCTCAGGGTTATGTTAATTATTCGCAGTATCACATAGGTTATTTATTTATGACTTATCTCATACCCGTCCGCAGAACTTATTTACTGAGACGCACAAGCCTCTAAGAAATTAGATACCATATAAGGACATAATTTAGGATTTAAGCGGATGTTGATCCTTTGTGTATGGACAGGTATGCTGAGACTGTTACGAAGAGCAGTCCAGAATGCAGGATATCACGTTGTCGTGTTAATACTCAAAATCTTCGACGTTACCTCTGATCCAGTGATAACTGAGAAACATGACATATTTAAAGTAACAATCCCTACACACATCCCGTCATTAGATTCCAGCGATCGCCAAGCGGGGGGAGGTTAAACGATAACAGCCTTGGAATATCACGTGTCAAGATCCAAAACGCTCCAAGCTTTTCCTAGTTCTGCTATCGTCATGAACTTTAAACTTAGGATTAACAAGGTATCTTTACGTTCCTTATAGCAGTCGCGTTGCCCGGGTTTCTGCCTACGCGACTGCATCAAAATGAAAAAAAATAATATGAGAAGAGATCAATAAGACGGAAAATTCTCGTAAATTGGTTAAGATTTGATTTTTCTGACTTTCGCGAATTGTTATGCAATTTCTGCGTGGATAGGAAAAAGGAACCTCGTCTAGTGAGGATCATCGTATCCAGAATTCATGTGCAGTGTAGACAGAAAAGTCTCGGAAAGTATATGTGCACGCACATTGAGAAGCGACGCGAAGCCAACCGCGGCGACATTTGCACGTGTCAGACGTGACTCTTCGCTACCCTTCGTAATCCTCCGAGTTTGCTGTCATTTGTGTAGCGGAACCCAACGGAAGAGTTTCTCTGCCTCTCGACCCATTGAGCGTGCGTATTTTACTTTTCTGGATACTTTCCAATTTGTACTGATTGTACCTACCGATTTTCCCGAACAGAGGTGTCACCCGGTTTGCCGGATAAGAAAAAGGAAACCCGTCTAGCCCGGATTATTCTATCCAGGATTCATGTGCAAATACGTCTTTCCAAACCAAATTTGCTGTCGCGGCATTTCGCACATATCCTCCTTGTACTTCACTCTCCTCCATTCCAACGGGCGGAGCGGCTGCAGCCGACGTAAATCTTTTCGGTCTAGCGTACCATATTATTGGATACTTCCAGCTATAACTCTTCCTAGTAAAATCGAAATAGAGATTTATTGGAAAGATATGCACCCCGTGAACAATCCTTTGCGGCACAAAGCGGCGACCGACGTCGAAGTCGCAGACACACAAGGGCGTTATGCAATTGCACTCGATGCCGCTCAAGATTGAGCGGCACGGTTAAGCTGGGTTCACACCGTTAGCGACAACGGTACAGTATTTTTCAGGACATTTCGTTACGCTTTAACGTATATTGAAGTGGATAGCTGATCAGCAAGTGACAACTTTGTATTAAAGTCCGTACTGTTGATAATAATGAATAGGGTGAAACTCAGGACCGTATTCAGAGCTTATTATTCCAAGCACTGATGTTTTCTTATTTTCCACGCCGCACTGGCTACGAGGTAGTGTAGTCGCGAAAATTTCGAAAATTGGTTATTATACAGAAGTCGACGTCAAGCCGAAACCGGGTGATAGGCAAAATCATAACAGCTATCAGAAAAATATTTAAAAAAATTTTATGTATGTGTTTTGAAAATTATAGGTCTTTGAAAAACATATAGAAATTTCACACCCTACGGCAGTCTGTCAACTCCTGTTACTACAAATATTAACTTTTTTTTGGATTTTATTTTTACAATGTAATGATGAATAATGCATCTTCAAACTGGTGTCTCAATCTTACTGCCAACTTTTCTCGTTCAGGAAAAATTGCCACTTATTTCCCAACCAAGTATTCCAAAGTAAAACTTTGCTCAACTTTAACTGGCTGTACTGAAAAAAATGTACTACGAGAGTTTGGCAAGTAACCTTAAAAGTTGGCGCATTTAATAAGGATTCCAAAATGGTATAACACTTAGAAGATTACTCGTTAACTTATGCACAATTTTTATTTGAAGAAAAACTGATGAAAATTTTTCAAAATTTCCTAATTAAACAGCGATTATGAAAACGCACAAGGACCCTTACGGATACAATACAGGCTCGACATCTTCTTAAAAAAGATCGGGTTATTAAACGAGCGAATCCACGGTTATTAACAAACTCAGCTGCTTTCAATAATCTTTGCCGTAGCACAGCTACATTTTGAATCGTCTTGAAATACACTTTTTCTTTTACAGTTCCCCAGTAAAAAAATCTAAAGGATTCAAATCAGGTGATCGGGCTGGCCACGGTATTGTACCAGACCGCCCTATCCATCTGCCTGGAAAGTTTTGATCGAGATATTCTCACTGAGAGTGCATAGTGCGCTGGGCAGCCATCATGCTGAAACCACATGTCGCTGTAAATACTCAGTGGCACGTCCACCAATAAATTTTGTACATGATTTTTCAAAAAATCCAAATAAACTTCAGCAGTCAAAGTCTCTGGGAACTCAAACGGACCGATTATTTTACCATTTAAAATTCCTGTCCAATAGTTTATCTTGAAGCGATATTGAGATTTATCTTCTCTTATCAAATGTGGGTTTGCTACATGCCACTCGTGTAAGTTCATAGCCCCGAGTTGCTTTTTGTCGCACAATGTTAGAAAGACACAGGGAAGATCCACGGTTCTTTGAAAAAATTTTATGGTCAGATGAGACCACATTTAAGAAAGATGGGTACATGAACCTGCATAACTTACACGAGTGGCACGTAGCAAACTCACATTTGATGAGAGAAGATAAATCTCAATATCGCTTCAAGATAAACCATTGGACAGGAATTTTAAATGGTAAAATAATCGGTCCGTTTGAGTTCCCAGAGACTTTGACTGCTGAGGTTTATTTAGGTTTTTTGCAAAATCATTTAGAAAATTTATTGGAGGACGTGCCACTGAGTATTTACAGCGACATGTGGTTTCAGCATGATGGCTGCCCAGCGCACTATGCACTCTCAGTGAGAGTATCTCGATCAAAACTTTCCAGGCAGATGGATAGGGCGGTCTGGTACAATACCGTGGCCAGCCCGGTCACCAGATTTGAATCCGTTAGATTTTTTTTACTGGGGAACTGTAAAAGAAAAAGTGTATTTCAAGCCGATTCAAAATGTAGCTGAGCTACGGCAAAGACTATTGGAAGCAGCTGAGTTTGTTAATAACCGTGGATTCGCTTGTTTAATAACCCGATCTTTTTTAAGAAGATGTCGAGCGTGTATTGCGGCTGAAGGAAAACAGTTTTGCTGTAAAGGTAAATCATCATTCGCAGCATTTTGACGCCCACTGTTGTGCAAACAGTTATCCTTAAGGGTCCTTGTGCGTTTTCATAATCGCTGTTCAATTAGGAAATTTTGAAAAATTTTCATCAGTTTTTCTTCAAATAAAAATTGTGCATAAGTTAACGAGTAATCTTCTAAGTGTTATACCATTTTGGAATCCTTATTAAATGCGCCAACTTTTAAGGTTACTTGCCAAACTCTCGTAGTACATTTTTTTCCAGTACAGCCAGTTAAAGTTGAGCAAAGTTTTACTTTGGAATACTTGGTTGGGAAATAAGTGGCAATTTTTCCTGAACGAGAAGAGTTGGCAGTAAGGTTGAGACACCAGTTTGAAAATGCATTATTCATCATTACATTGTAAAAATAAAATTCAAAAAAAGGTAATATCTGTAGTAACAGGTGTTGACAGACTGCCGTAGGGTGTGAAATTTCGATATTTATTTTATGTACATTTTCCATGATTTTATATTTTAAAAATATGGATTTAAGGATTTTTTGTTAAATAAGATGGGTTGTATACTTTTATAGAAATTTGTTAAGTAACTTATTTAATGTTATTATTAGGGATGTAACGGGTGCCCGGCCTACCCGGCAAAAGCCGGGTACTCGGCTAATTTGACGAGGTACCCGGTGTTGCCGGGTAATCATTCTACCCGGCCGGGTAGACCGAATTTGAAAAAATAGAGGCCAAAGAGCCTGTAAAAAACAACGTAATACATAATATATTAATAATATAGGTATTAAATAAAAACTAAATGATTTAAAAAAGTTAAATTGTACAAAAAGAAAACAGAAAACGAATTTACGCGTACATAATCTAATATTTAAAATTAAGTAAAGGAAGATTATGATGGAGGTAGGTTAGCATTTCGCCATTTTCTGCGGTTAGCCGACTTCGTTTTTCTTCGAAAATCATTCCAGCTTTTGAAAACAGCCTCTCACTGAATATTGTTGAAGCCGGAGTTGATAGAAATATCTGAACAAGATCTGCTAATTTTCGAAAACTCTTATGATTAATTTGCCACCATGAAAGAGGGCATGAAGTACGATCAATAAGTGGCAATTTCAAATAAGAATTGAATTGAGTTTCCACAGTTTCAAAATTTTTGGAATTTCCTGCAATACTGTCGCGGCTATGTGCAATATTCGAAAATATATCTCAAACAGACTCGTTAGGTTTCTTGCGTTTTTCCGGTATCTTAAAGTGCTAAGCGGAACATCATCGTCAGATTCATCAGAACTGAAATCTACTGACGTAACGCAAGCTTTGTTGTTGTCAATAGGTGTCATATCCACAGTTAGACCCTGAATATATTTTAAAATATCAACTGCTGTTTTATGTTTATCAGTGAAAAATGCATCATTGAACCGGGGATCCAAAAAAAGTAGCGCTATTAAAAAATTATTGTTATTCTCAATTTCACAAAAACGTTTGGTCAAATTTTCTAGCAAACTTTGCTGTAAATTTCCTAGTCCAGAAATCTTAATTTCCATTAAAAACCTTCTTATGACAAAACTGTAGGAATCACTTCTGATATTATACATAATTCTCTGCTAAAATGTTTGGTAGTTTGCTAAAAAGGTTGTAAAAGTTGTAAAAGCTTTTCCAACGAATTCCACTGACTTGATGTCAAAGAGGGAACCGCATCAACTTCCGTGGCAAGCAAGTTAATGGCCCTATCGCTGCTCGATAAGTCTTTCTAATAGATAATACGTGGAATTCCAACGTGTTTGAACATCTTGAACCATTTCTTTGATATGTAGGTTGACGTCTTTCTGAATTTCTTCTAATTTTGTTCGAGATGGAGAGGAATGGTTTATATGAGTCACTATTTTTCTTGCAATAGATACAATTTCCATAAGGGATGTTTGCTCTTTAAGAGAGTTAACTACTACAAGCTGCTGAGTATGTATAAAACAGTATTCATTATTGACTCCCATATCTTTTGTAGCCTTCTTAATATTAGCACCGCTATCTCGAAGAACCAAGTGAACTCTGCCCACTTATATGTTATTTTTTCTTAACAATTCTAGTAAAGCATTTTTTATATTTTCACCAGTATGACTGCCATCCAGACCACGAATACTTAGCTCATAATGTTTTTGTTCAAAACTTCTGGAAATCCAATGTCCAGTTAAACTTATAAAGCTCTTATTGTTCACATCAGAAGTCCACATGTCTGTTGCGAAAGAAATAAATCCTGCATCTGCTAACATTTCAGCTACTCAACTTTGACACTTTTCGTATATCTCAGGAATGACAGTTTTGCTGAACTATGGCCGACTGGGTATACTATACTTTCGTTCCAGGATAGCAAATAATCTCTTGAATCCTAAAAATTTATTCGCGATAAGTTTATATGGCAACTTAAAAAGTACAGCAACTCGTTGTGTACTCGTAGCTATATACGTTCAAAATAAAATGACACGGAAAACTAACCTTATTGCAAACAAAATTTGTCAACGAAAAACCTTTTTTCGTTACTTAAAATTTAAGTGCAAATATCATATAAGAATAATATTAATAATAATATGTAGCTACCTTCATTTTACCTTTATTCTCCACAACAGAAAAAGGTTGGTTATCGAGAACGATCATTTCTCCTATAGCCTGGTGTATTCTTTTTGCCATTGTATCGTTTATGTCCCATTGTCTTTCGAAGCTCTCAGTAATTTTAATTTGTCTCAATTCTCCTGAAGATTCTGAACCTGAACATTGCTTATTTTTGATTTTACTTTGATCCTTTAATGTAAGTGGATGCTTATCTTTTAAGTGTTTCCACAAAGACTCGCTTTTTTTCAAGACCGCGAAGAATTTTTGTGCCACATAATCCACACACTGCCTTTGATTCGTCTTCATTATCAATCATAAAATGTTTCCACACTTTGCTCATTTTTAAATTGGCTAATCTCGCTCGATAACTCTCTAGTAACACTTTTAAGTTTTATCTTAAACAATATAATAGTAAGCTCGATAGTAAGTAACTAGAGTGAAAAAGTAATAGTCAATAACTAACGCATAGAACAATACACCTGTTCTCGGCGCGGTGATTCGCGCGACAACGTCGGGTCTTCCCCCAAAACATCCACGTTGCTCCATGCATTTGTTCTACGGCAAGCTGGTTTTCGCAGAGTTGCCAACGCTTTAAAAAAAAAGATTACATATTCTAATTTTTACCCGACAGTTTCGCAAAAAAGTGTAAAAAAAATCGTTTTCAATTTGAATGTTTTGAGTTTGAGTAGTGGGAAATCCGAGAGCGTGCAAGCAGGAAACAGGTATGAAGCCGGATCCTAAAGTTTGTTAAGTTCACTCGTTCGTTAAGAAACAGATTTTTTTCTCACTAGTATTAGTTCCCTAGTTTGATGTTTGATTAATTAATAAAAAATAAAGTATATTTTTTAGTACGTGTGTTTTAACCTATGGCCCTTTTAGTTTTGTTTTGCAAAATAAAATCAATTTCAATCATACTTAAAAAATATAAAAAAACTAATTCGCAAACGACAAAAAAAAAACAGTGTTTAAAACATCAACACCGTCGTTGTTTTAAACAGTGTTTAAAACGCTTGTTTTAAACATTTTGAGTTAAAACATAACAACCCTGCCTGATAGTTTTTGGGGGTGTATCGCAATTCTTAATTGTTAGTATATTAATACAATTACAACCCCGGTAATTCAACGCGCCTATTGGAGATTTTACACACACCACATATTTCCCTGTACCTTTGTCCTTAAAACGTTATATTCTTGGCAGGTCACCTATCGCATATGCCGTACGCCACGGGGTTATGTATAAATATTGCAACATACGAGGTGGTCGCGATATTATCTATATATGAGCGTTATGCTTAGAATGTAACTGAATGTTATTTGATTTCATGACGTGGTTTTGTATAGGTTATTACCTACGTATTTATCAAAGGCTATTATAGTCGGTTATCAGGCATTGTTGACAAGCAGTTTTAGACCATAGATCCGAACAAAATATTTTTTTCGTCTATAGTGCATTACTGATTCTGATGAAACCTACATCTTTTTGATCGTCGACAAGGCTTGCGCTGTCTCTGGTTTGAAGCTAAATACCCGACCATATGGCAGAAGCAGTCAGTCACAGCAGAAAATTCAAGCAACCTGGAATGTAGTAGTCTAGTAGCACATAGTTATAAATGTGTCTTAAATTAGTTGCAACTGTTATGAATTAAGATAAAAGTAATAAATTAGACGAATAGTAAAAACGGTGTTATCTTTACAAAGTAATAGAACATTGAGTTGTGGATCGACCAGTAGACCTTTTTATTCAAAATTTACCAAGTTGGAATATTTGACTTTGTAAATCTATAATAAAACAGACTAAGATGCAAAACATACAAAAATAAAAGTGTTGCTCCAGTGCGCAGAACAAAAGTTGAAATAAATCCGTACGCAATTATTATGAGACTTCAACCTTTGTTTTCAATGTGAGCTCAGTGTAGCAGCACTTTTATTTTTATTTTATTATATGTTTATTATGCTTTAGTTGAGTATTCGAAAATGGGAGACTTTGGACAAAAACAGCAATATTGCGAACTTTAGGCGTGTAAAAAACAATCAAGTACTAGAATAAATAATATCGATGAGAGTTTAAAATGCATATATTCTGAATTACCTAAATGCAAACATTTCATAAATACGATCATTAGAATTTAAGTAATTTTCGGGGCCGCAAATTCCTGCTCATAGACCCCGGAGACTTCAAAGCTCAAATGTCGTATCCCAGGCCGATGCTTATATGGGCTTTGTATAAAGTGAGGCTGTTGTTAGGTAGTAAAAATGAGAAGTACTTCGCACTTCTTAAAAATTCCTGGACTGACATCGTCCGAATCGGAAACGGACACATGCGTGAACCAACCTTAACACAAGTGCACTTGATCGCTGGACGTTGAGCACTTATTATTACGGCATTCAGGGCCGGCAGAAGGATGATTCAGCAAAAACATTTTTTTGTGTAATGATGAACCAGTGCTGCGGCGTTTCTCTCATCAAGTCAGCAGGCTCTTTGTTAGCGCAGCTGATGACTTGTTCAGAGACTTCTTCATATTTTTTGTCTCATATTTCGTAATCACATTTCGGAGGTAATTTCCTTCATTCCAGTATAAGGTGAGAACGGAATGTCTTCGAGAAGTATGTCGAATGCTTTTAAGTAGATTTCTTAATAATATAGTTTCTTCTGTAATTCTGGAGTCGGTAAGGAGGATCTTGTATGAAGCTCTTACATGTCTGAAAGCTGTAACTGCTATTAAGTTGTGTAGGATTGATCGAAAAAAAAATTACATAATTTTTAATGTTCGTGGCTAACTTTCTTCTCAGAAGAGATAACTTGTGCCAAACATATGCTAATCCTTTACAAACTGATGACAGCGTAGCGTGATAAGTACAGAATCAGTGAAAAGAAGTAATGGGTGATTTTTTTGCTAGTATCTTTTTGGCAACACTGTTTTTGACAGATGACGCGTGAATCGTGACTTGTGTCATTGTCAAACTTGTTCAGTTTGGTCTATAATTTAACCATGAATCGACTTACGAACGAACAACGCTTGCAAATTATCGAATTTTACTATCAAAATTCATGCTCGGTTAAGAGAGTGCATCGAGCACTGCTTCCAATTTATGGGCAATTTGGTCGGCCTACTGAGGGAGCTATTCGGAAGCTTGTGACTAAATTTCGAACCCAGTTTACATTATTAGACATTAAACCACCAACATGCAGACGTAGAGTGAGGACTGAAGAAAATATTGCGGCTGTATCCGCCAGTGTTAGTGATGACCGTGAAATGTCGATTCGCCGCCGTTCGCAGCAATTGGGCCTCTGTTACTCCACTACGTGGAAAATTTTGCGACAGGATTTGGGTGTAAAACCTTATAAGATACAGCTGGTGCAAGAATTGAAGCCACACGACCTCCCACAACGTTTCCCATTTGGTGAATGGGCGCTGACAAAGTTGGAGGAGGATCCACATTTTTATCGAAAAATTGTGTTCAGCGACGAAGCTCATTTCTGGTTGAATGGGTACGTTAACAAGCAAAATTGCCGCATCTGGAGTCAAGAGCAGCCAGAAGCATTGCAAGAGCTACCAATGCATTCCGAAAAAATCACTGTTTGGTGTGGATTATGGGCCGGTGGCATCATCGGGCCGTACTTCTTCAAAGACGACAATGGCCGGAACGTAACTGTGAATGGCGAGCGCTACCGTGCGATGCCCAAAATGGAAGAGCTGGACTTGGTTTCAACAAGACGGTGCCACATACCACACCGTACACGAAACAATGGCCCTATTGAGAGGCGAGTTCGGTGAACAGTTTATTTCACGTTTGAGGCCCGTCAATTGGCCGCCTAGATCGTGTGATTTAACGCCGTTGGACTATTTCTTGTGGGGCCATGTTAATTCTAATGTCTACAGGGATAAACCAGCAACGACTGACGCACTGGAAGCCAATATTGAAGCATTTATTCGTGAGATACCGGCCGATATGTTGGAGAGAGTGTGCCAAAATTGGACCTTGCGCATGGACCATCTAAAGCGGAGCCGCGGCCAACATTTACATAAAATAATTTTTAAACATTAAATTATATCGACCGTCCTATCGACTCAAATAAAGATTTAATCGTTTTTTCAAATTTTTTGTGTTTTTTTTTTTTGAAAATCAAATCCTATACCTCTTAAAAAATCACCCGTTAGTATCAGGAAAAATTGGATGACCGGCTTTTGAAAGAACCGATAAGAATTATTTAGTATTTTCCAGTTCTCACTTATGCTCATGAAATTATCCTGCTACATATTGTGCTTAAAAATCAAGTTTAAAACCGGGTTCTGAATATTCCTGGGTTGCTACTAGTTGGTTTTTTTCGATACTTACAAACCCTATACTTTTTTTCCCCACTCCAACTGGCGAGGAAGTATTGTAATCGCGAAAAATTTCTACTGTACCACCAGAATCGGCGGCATCTAGTGGTCACAGTGGTGATCCTGCTGAAAATGAAATGATGTTGCTCTTTTGTGTCAGCCGGTCTGCTTGTCAGTTTGTAGCTTGGAAAGCACCGCCGCTCAGATTTTGATGGAATTTTGATACACCTCAAAGTCGGAAAAATATGTAGCTTTCGAACATCGATCCAGTGGTGGCGGACTACGAGCAAAAAACGAAAAAAAAAAAGAATATCTTTCTACGTTTTTTTGACGTTTTAGAAACTCTTGCTCATTTTTGGACAATTTAGTGGTGGAGATCGTAGAGGTAAAGGAGGGTTTACCTCATTTTTTTGCATTAGTTATATTTATACTCTTCCAACCTCTGCAATTCTATGCACTTAATGGACATGTTTTAAACATAGATTTCACCGATTTACTCTCAAAAGGAAAGGAAGGAGGAAAGTCCGTTGACAAATCGGTGGCAAAGAGGTAGATTACCGACCACCCATCGAAGAAACTTAGGCTTGAGTTCATTTGTTCTGATGATGAATATCTAGCAAACATCGTCTTTTAGTAGCGAAGTGTAATTTTTTTCAATATTCAATATAATACAGACTTTTTTAGAAAATCAAATAAATCGATTTCCGAGGGTAATCATTGATATAGTTTTGTCTTCTAGGTCTGTCATTTCCTCTAGAGTACCGTAAGGATTTGTGCTTGGACCGATGCTATTCATTTAATGTATCTCAGATCTATAAGCCACTGTAAAACATTGAAGTATGAAGCTCCTTGCCGATAATTCCCAAATCTATAATCATTTTCGTAGTTGCAACATTCAAACAGTCGAATCAGAGGTCATTGAGGATCTTAAATCTATTAGTGGTCATAATCTCTACTTCACCTTCAGTAAAACCACACAAAATCAAAAACTATTATTTTTCACCAAAACTTTTTAGAAACGATATCAAATAATTTTAATATAAACCTAAATTGACCTGCTATTGAGCTAAGTGAATTGGTAAACAAATTAAGTATTACTTTTGATGAGTGTCTCAGGTTTATACCACACGTAAACAATATAAGTAAGACTTGGTTTTAAATTCTACGCTAATTATACCTTAATAAATAATTTCTGAACTATAAAACTAAAAAAATGCGTGAATAGTTATGACTAGACACCATTCTGCCGCAGTTGCTTCACATACAACGCAGTTATTCATTATAGCGAAACTCCACAAACCCTAAAATTGTTAACATATGATGAATTGCTAAAAACATATATATTCGTCTAAATATTCTTCATGATTTGCTCATTTCACAAAAATGTTTCAATGCTAATTATATTTCGTATGTTTGTATACAAATCTGTTATTTTTTATATTTTCATCCAAGACATATTTTTTAAAAAATTTTTATTCGTATACCTATGTTTAGCTAATTATTGTAACAATGAAATCTTTTATGTTTGATGTTATTAATTCGTTGTACTTATATTTTTGGGTTAAGTGGCAGAATAGCACTATGCCAAACTTCATCGCTAATAAAGACGATTATTAGTGTTACTGCTCATCCTATATGTATACTAAGTGACATATAAATCCGAACACCTAGTTTAAATGGTTTTATTTTAATAAAAGTTGGTGAATGTATTTATCTTACTGTAAATAACAAGTGAAAAAATTTTCAGCCTTGTCAGTTGGACATTCCGGTTTTTATACAGCTTTTTTTTTAATTCACTAACGCTCTATAAATGAATATTTCAGCCGCAGCAAAGAATCAACGTTGGCGGATTTTGGTTCTTGACATCCTTTACGATCGGTTACGATGCCTAGAGTACGGAGACCTGTACGATTTCGTCAACTTAGTGAGTTTGATAGGGGCCGTATAGTGGGACTTCGGGAAGCTGGACTTTCTTTTCGGGCAATTGCAGTTAGAGTGCAAAGAAGTGTAGACACTGTGGTTAGGTGTTGTCAGGCATGGCTTCGAGAAGGCCGTACGCAAAGAGCAAGGGGCACTGGACGCCGCCGTAGAACAACAGACCGTGAAGATCGCCGCCTAAGATTATTGGCCTTAAGGGACCGTTTCTCCACTACCAGGTCCATTGCAAATGAATGGTTTGCAGAACACGGAAGACCTATCGGCATGCGAAGTGTTTACCGACGAATGAGAAGTTTTGGCTTGTTTTCATACCGGCCACACTGCGTCCTGCCTTTAACTCGAGAACACCGACGTAATCGCCTTGAGTGGTGCAGACAATGGTCACTCTGGGATCAGGAATGGAACAGTATTGTCTTTAGTGCGAGTCTCGATTTTGTTTAGGCATGCACGATGGTCGTGCCAGGGTTAGAAGGCGACGTGGTGAAAGGAGGAATCCACAGTTTTTTGTTGAAAGACATGTTCATCACACTGTTGGAGTTATGGTTTGGGGTGCTATAGCTTATTGTTCCAGGTCACCTTTAATCTTCATCAGAGGTAACATGAACGCGCAGCGTTATATCCACGAAGTTCTAGAACCCCATCTTTTACCCTATGTTGACACCCTGGCAGATCCAACTTTCCAACAAGATAATGCCCGACCACATGTTGCAAGAGTCACAATAAATAGACTTCTTTCACCATAATGATGTCACATTGTTACCATGGCTACCAAGATCTCCCGACTTATCCCTAATTGAGCACGTGTGGGATATGATGGGTAGGAGATTGCTCAATTTGCAACGTCCTCCTCAGACTCTAGAAGCACTTCGAGAGGAGTTGGTGGTTGCCTGGAATGAGATACCACAGGAGGACATTGACCACCTGATCAGAAGCATGCCTAGGCGCGTTGGAGAATACGTAGCACATCAGGGTGCATCCACACATTATTAAAGGTCAAAGGGCTTTAAAGCAGTGCAATCATTTTGAAATTTTTATCATTTACTTATTATGCTTCATTAAGTACCTATACAAAATTTTATTAAAATACCATTTAAACTTGGTGTTCGGATATATATGTCACTTAGAATATTAAAATAGTATGCTGTCTTCCGGACTAAAACGCGTCATTCAAACACAAATAGCATGCGTGTGTCCTTTCCGAGTTTTGTCGACATCCTCATAAATAAAGATTGACAAAATATATACCGGCCATTAACGTTTTGTGCAGAGAGACCAATGGCTCGTGACAGTGCTAACAGCTCTGTTGGTCGATTGCCTATTGTGTTGGGCACGGGGCATCTCCGATAAAACGTATTGCATTCTTCCTTACTCAGGTAGGCTTTTTAGTGACGGTAATAAAGCAGCTTATGAAATGTTACTACGAATATTAAAATTTCTACAATTTCTGATAATAAAGTCATATGTGCGATACGCATTACTTATAATTTCACTGATGTGTTAGTTAAAATTAAAATAGATGCCCAAATCTTTGAAAGTTTCCAATACAGAATCATTCATTTTGTAGGGGTAAGTTAAAAATATGGCTTTCCAGGTGAAGGTAAAAATGCGGCATTTAGAGTTCTTCCAATACACACTGTTATTGATAAACCATATTTGTAAAAAAAATGTTTGTTGTTGGAGGTTTTCATAATCCTGGCATCTAGGCACAGATGTGTAGAGCTTCATGTCATTAGCAAACTTAAGCTTCTTGCATGATGAACTGCGAAGATCGGTGACGTATACGGCAAAAAATAGGGAACCCAAATTGGAACCTCGAGGTACACCACTAGCCTATATTTGTAAGAACTAAATCCATTATAGAATACATATTAAACTCTCAAGTCTAGATAAGATTTGAGAAGATCCACGTAAGTTCTGTTGAATCCTATGTATTCATTTTTTTGTACAAGTAGTTGATGGTCAATTTGATCAAACGCTTTTGTAAAATCACTATATATGACATCCAATTGCCCCCTATTATTTACCGTTTCGCATAGATATTGGCTGAACGTGGCCAAATTTTTTATAGTGAATCTCTCCTTCATAAAGCCATGCTGACAGGTGGTGTTTAGTTGCTAAGTATATTTTGAGGAATACAATATTCAGTCTAGTATTCGCCCTATACATAATTACTTACTAAGGTTCTGTCTTGCGATTTGAAAATTGGGCAGACTTTGGCAACCCTCCACTTATCAAGAAAAACCGATGAACGTAGAATTAAACTAAAAATCGTCAAAGGAGTTGAGAAGAGCTTTGCACAGTCTTTGAGAATAACAGAAACAATGTTGGTCAAAACTGATCTCTGGCTTAAACTAGAGGTGGATATTGTTGACTATACTGGATTTATCGCCTTTTTAATGAATCGGTATGATAATAGCATTCTTTAGTCTTGATGGAAACATTCCTTCACTAAAAGAGAAATTGATTAATTTCGTTAGAGGATCGGCAACGAAATCTGATACATTTGCTAATAACGAGCAAAGAAATTCATCATTCCCACTTTATGTATTTTAGAGATGTCGTTAATAATATTTATGATTTCACTAGGACTCATTGGATGGAGAAAAAGCAATTCGATGTCAACATTTTGCGTAAATAGTAAGTAACTGTCAGATGGCATCTAAATGTTAAAATCCGCCCAAAATAATGTACGCACTGTAAGAACCTCACTGACCGAATGTTAAATCCTCCCTGGACCGTTACTCGCTGTTGCTAGTCTGGAATCCGAGAAGACATCGCTTCTCCAATGGCACTCAATCCTCAAGCGTTATCCTACGTGGTCTTAGTCTGTATACATTGGCTGCGTCGACAAGCTAAATAAATTTTTTATCATCGAGCGTTGATCAGCTTCGGCAGCCTACACCACCGCTAATCATATCGAAAGCCACTTGCGCTCCGCTGTGATTACACGTTAATCCGACAGCGTTTTGACAGCAGAACGGCTTAATATACAACTCTGGTGTGGTGGAACAGCCAATGCTACGGCCAACGGAGGATTATTTTCAATAAAAATGCGGCTTATGTACAAATTCGATTAACTAACACTCAAATAAATATCCGGCTTTTCGTGCAGTAAATTGGCCGATAAGTACAAAGGATGATAGATGAAAATATTTCCATTTATGGAGTTTTCTGCAAGTTAAAAGCTTAAATGCTAGTTTTCTGTGATGTTTATCACGTTGCTTCAAATACTTGGTATGCACGTACGCGAAATTGGATCACCAAGATTATTCTGCAGGAAAAATAATGTGTTATGAAAGTAAAGCATATACGTATATAAGAAACAGTGGCAGTAAGTAAGATAATCATTAACATCAAACAAGCCCTTTATTTACAAACATGCCATGAAAAACATTTTTGCATATTTGAAAAACCGTACTATCGTCCATTATAATAAAATTGCAATCAAAAGAAAACTCTATAATGTAAATATACTAGGTGACAAAAAAAAACACCCAGTAATATTAAATTTTAGGGTTAGATAAGTTATTTATCGATATCTCAGAAAAATTTAAATGTTGAAAAAAAATGAAAAAGAAATAATGCCGAAATACCGCTGGAGTCTGCGGAAAATGGAGTACGGAGCAATCCCATAATGTCCCAGACGTGTTCAATGGGTGAAAGATCGGGAGATGTAGGGTTCAAGTCAACAAGTCGACCAACGTAGTTCTGGCTGTGGTTGAGTACTATCTTTTTGGAGAAGTGGGTTGGTGAGCGTCCTTATAGGTTGTCCAAAACAGACGCAGGAAAGTAAACGCATATTAAAACAAGAAAGATTGATATTCAAATCAAGTTGGGTACTTTATTTTGAAGGTTCATTTATACCATTTATGTATGGAAAATAATATCGCTCAAATGTTCATCACGACTGGATTTACAGACGTCCACGCGATGGTCGAAATTTTCAATGACATTTTGCAACATGGTCGGTTCTATGGAATTTATCTCGGCAATGATGTTGTTTTTGAGTTCTTAGAGGGTGGCTGGTTTGTTGACGTAGACTTTGCTTTTCAAATATCCCCATAAAAAGAAGTCCAAGGGAGTCAAATCGCACGATCTTGGTGGCCATGGCACATTTCCTCTGCGCGAAATCACGCGATCACCGAAGAAGGACTGCAATCGATGGATATTGACGTTGGTTGTGTGGCACGTTGCACCGTCTTGTTGGAAATGAACATCGTCCATATCCATTCCTTCAAGTTGCGTGATATCGCTCAGAATTGACGGTAACGGCGTCCCCGGCCGCAAGTAAGGTCCGATGATGCCTTTTGACCACAATGCACACCACACAGTCACTTTTTGAGGATGCATCGGCTGCTCTTGATACTCACGGGGATTTTCGTTCGCCCAGATGCGGCAGTTTTGCTTGTTTACCGTCCCAAAGTGAAATGCGCTTCGTCGCTGAACATGATTTTTGATGAAAAATTGGCATCAATTTGGCGGTGTTCAAGGAGCCAATCTGAGAACGTTCGGCACGAAAAATGGTCGGCCCGACGCAGCTCTTGCGTCAATTGGATCTTGTAGGCGTGTACATTCAAATCCTTGTGGAGAATGCGGAGCAAACTGGTTCTCGAAATGCCCAATTCTTGGGATCGACGCATTGTTGATTGTTTCGGATCGTCTCTCATACTCTCCTTCACAACAGCAATATTTTCCGGTGTGCGAACGCTCCTTGGCCGGCCAGAGCCTGGCAGATTTGCCACAGAACCTGTTGCCTTGAATTTACGCACCAGACAACCGATGGTTGTTTCGATTGGGCGGTTGTTGCGACCGAAATGTTCACGAAGCTCGCGAAACGTGTTTTTTATTTTGCACCATTTTTGTAGTGCTCTTGAATAACTTTAATGCGGTCTTCAATCGAATACGACTCCATAGTGATCAATGGTAAACATTCAACTAACAAAATGACATGTCGGTGACAGAAAACAAAGATGGCGTCTATGTCAAATTGACGTTTACTTCCCTGCGTCCCTATTGGACAACCCATATAAGGAAAAACCTAAGACGGCAGTTTTGGTGTGATGACGTTCTTCTGAGATGTCCTGTATCCCGAAGATTTCGTGCATGGCCTTCCTGACAACAAGCCACCATCGTATTTAGACTTCCGTGTATCCTGGTGGCTATTTCTCTATAAACGATCAACCTACCTCTCACAAGCACACTATCTGCCCCCTGTCAGATTCGCTAAGCTGTTGAACATTTTCTTTTCTTTTCACTCTACGTACCTATACTGAAAAGATCAAAGCAGCCCTTCACAACATATTGTACGATGATCTAATGTCAATTGAAGCTACAAAACACAAGTATCGTTTACTTACTTTTTTGTAAGAGCAGACGATATCACAAAAACCACTTTATCGACTTTTGAAACGCTTATTGTTTTTATCTTAACCTATACTAACATATAACTATATACCTAGAAAATATTTAAAATAATTTCATTACTACTGGTTGTTCTTTTTTCTATGTGAGTTAGTACAACAACAATACTGCTGGTCAAACAGCTTTTTGGCCTACATAGTGTGCAAGTCAGAAATGAGAATTTCTTTAGAACAACTTTATCTCGGTTTTTCGTCAATTTAGTTAAAAAATGCTGCTGTTTGAGATCAAATAATTATGCTTTAAAATAACTCAAACAAGTTTTGCGAAAACGCCACGATTTATCAAATGGAGACTCGTTTTTCAACAAAAGTCGCGTAGAGTAGGTTGACGATGCATTTCTCGTGCAATGGTGTTACCATTTAATGAAGGATTATGCTCAGCACGAGTTATCCCCTCTGAATAAACATTAGCTACGAATATGTATAAGAAAAAAATTAAATGGAGTAAAACCCACAAATATAGTCCATAGTCTTGACTGATTAGACAAAGACAAAGATGTAAAAACCTCTCCCCTGCCCTACCGACAGTGTCGAACATCTGGCAACGTTGCTAAAGCACGAGTCTGATTTTGTGTACATACGTATATACGTACGTTCGTTGCGTAGTCGTGCAACCGATACGCGACGCGTCTGTTGTGAATATGTGAATATGGGCAAATTTAGGGGAAAATCTACGATGCAGGAAGGATGTACTAATAAGTGCAAACAATTACCGGGGTTGAGTTATATACTAAAGCAAAAAAATGAAGATAGACCCTCCCCGCCACCAAAAATGAACATGAAACGTCAAAAAATGAATTTGCGTCATTTATTCTTATCGTTTTCGCCTCTAGAGCTGCGCCGCAACTGGATCGATTTTCAAAACCTAAAAAAGCTTTTTCGTCCTTGGCACAGTAGTAACCTTTTGTGAAAGTTATATCAAAATCTTAGCGGTACTTTCAACGTTATGCCGGAACTAGGGGACACGCAGACAGACGGAAATGAATGACATGGTTTCGCGTGATGTACCTGTGATGTCAGTTTCCCACATTTATAATACTTCCTCCCCGCGGGAAGTGTTTCGAATGCTGGGAACCTCGAAAACTATCAGACTATAAAACTTTTTCTAAAACAATTTTTTCCATATAGTAAGTAGGTCATGCCGTGTCCTATTTGTAGTTTCAGGATTATCCCTCGTTCGCTGCTTCCTACGTTATAACACATTTTATTCGCTTGTCAGATGTCAAACCCGTCCAAGTATGTGACATGCTTTTTGTGTTACTTTGTGCATTGCATATTTACACTCGGGCTTGCACTCTGGAATTCTTTTATCGCATATTCATACCTATACGCGCATGCGGTGGGATAGAAGCAGCATTGAGACTCCCAAGAATCTGGAACGGAGCCAGAATGCTCTTGCTGGAAGCATGTAATCCTGAAATATGCAATAATTTTATGTATACGAGAACAGTAACAGCAGCCATTCAGACTATACAGCTTAACCTAACGCTCTGCGGAATTCGATGGTCGGGATTAAATTCCACTGAAATGCCGACGGTTAAATTGTTAAAACGGAGTAAAGACACCTAAATAAATAATATACGTTTGTATGGAACGCCAGCTGAACCTATTTGCGCTCACCGCTATCCCACTGTTCAAATGCTTTGTTGAACACAGTTCCGCATAAATAGATAATGTATTTCATATTCGGTTTAGGCGGAAGTTTAAAATATAGGGGTTCAACTGTATGGATTCCTATTTGATGGAATTCGGTAATTTTATCTAGAGATGTTAAGAATTTATTTCCAAACCAGTCATAAATCGGGCTTTTTTTATACCGAAGCAGCCGCGGCTGCTATGATGATCCCAAAGAAATTTTGTACAGTACTGTATTTTCGAAGCATTAAACTGTACAAGATTGTTGCGTCCCCAAGCAGTGATAACCTCCAAGTCTCTCGTCAAAGAGGAAGTCGTCGCTGGTCTTCTATTTTCCAGCTCAGCGGCAGAGATCGGCTGCCACTCTGAATTCCTGCATGTAGAGTGCTGTCATCAGCGAAACTGTGGATTGGGTTGATCGTGCAGGAAAGGAGGTCGTTGATATGTAAGAGGAACAGTGTCGGACCCAAGACCGATCTGTGGAGAACACCCGCGTTAACGTTGTGGAATGAAGAGGAGAACCCATCAATTACGACGGATATCTTGCGGACAGAGATAAAGTCAGCCACCCATCTGCAAATCTTTTCTGGGAGGCCATAGGATGGAAGTTTGCTTAAGAGCGCAGCGTGCCACAGCGGATCGTACGCTTTCGTGATGTCAAGAGCAACGACATGAGCCTCACCATAAGAGTGGATGAGTTTGCTCCACAATTGCGTGACGTAAGCTAGGTCGTCCCCTGTGGATCGCTGGTACTGGGAACCATACTGCCTGTTACTAGCCAAGCTGTGACGTTCGAGGCAGTCCTGAATCTTGCGATTTATGCACTTCTCCATCACCTTACTTATAACAGAAGGCAGAGCTTAGATCCTTTTTTTGGTATGGTTGGACATGAGCAAATTTCCAGTTTGCTGGGAAGGTGCCGGATTCATAAGATATCTGGAAGAGACGCAAAAGAACTGGGACGAGCTCCGCTGCACACCTCTTCAGTACAATGGCAGGAATCAAGCCCGGACCAGAAGCTTTGTTGATGTAGAGGTCTTCCTAGCTTACGTTACACAACTGTGCAGAAAACTTATCCAGTCATATGGTGAGACTCATGTCGTTGCTCTTGATATCACGGAAGCGTTTGATCAGATGTGGCAAACTGCCCTCTTATGCAATTTTTCATCCTATGGCCTCCCCGAGAAGCTTTGCAGATGAGTGGTCGACTTGTTGATGTTTGCTGATGACTGCACTCTACATGCAGGCTAAACAAGCTTTGCTCCTGAGAATTCCTCCGCGCGATGAGCCTGCTAGACCCCGCCTGGCTTCCGCCTTCCATCCTAACCGCGACGGACTTCGTGCAATCGATCTGCTATATCCAGTCTTCATGATTTTACTATAATGGGAAAAGGCTTGATATATCGATTTCAATAACTCTGTAAAACGTATGAATTTGAAGAATCTTCAGCTTCAGAGCGTTTGTTTTGCTAATTAAGTAACCAACTCTGAAACCACCGCAGCAATGCGAAATTCCATGGCAGCTGGGATTAAATTCCACCTAAATGCCGCCGTTTAAATTGTTAAAACGGCGTAAAGACACGTAAATAAACAATATACGTACTATAACATTTGTATGCAACGCCAGCTGAGCCTATTTGTTTCCCACAATTTCAGTATGCAATCGCTTAGTTGCACACGCTCTGCATAAATACACGTTTCATTTCGTTTACTAGATGCGTTTAGAAGTTTATAATTTCACATCGTGGTTACATGAACGGTCCTCGATTTTGACCACCGTCAAGTATGTGAATTTATGCTCTTCTTGCTATTCCATTATGTAAGCAAATAATATACAACAAACGTACTTGTTAGCAGTGCTAATAACTATCTACTTTTGTAGATATGACCTTGTTGCGAAATGCTAATGAATTTACCAGTTAAAATACCTAATATTCGTGAACGGTACTATTGAGGAGTTTTCCCCATTGGTTTAACTTAGATTGACATCTCCTTTTCAGATATGCACACATTCGTTTTCAATGTATAGTAATGCTATTCAGTAATGTTCTAGCAACACATTTCGAACGGTTGAAATCCGATTATGAACTCCTTCAACGCGGACGCGTTGTCAAAAGACTAGTTTCAAACGGTTTCAAATTTGTCTCTGTCACAATACGTTTGATTTGACAGTGACAGCATCGTATTTGGCATTTAAATCAAATTCTGTTTCTTTCTTCAGTGTTAGGCCATTGAGTTATTCAGATATACTAAGTTCTTAGACTTGACTAAAGTCTTATTATGTAGAATAAACAAATAATCGTTATATTAAATGAAGAAAAAATGCATTATTTGACAAAAAAATAAAAACATTGTTTCTTAGTAATCTTTATACACACCGTGAAATGATCATATATTTATAGCATATATTTGGCTACAGCACCATCTATGAGACACTAACCTTTTCAAAGTAGATTTCTAGTTAGTGTGGAGAGAAAAAGCACACTTGTTATAATTGTCATAGAATGGTAATACGTTGCTGAATATGAATTTTTCTCAGCAAATTACTCACTGGCTAGCTAATTTATATTAGATCATAAAAAACTTAACACAAAAAAGCAATTTACTGTTAATTGGAAATAGAAATTCCTCAGAATCCTTTTTTTTACAAATATTCAAAATTGTTATCATGATTCAAACAAATGTTTTTATTTTGTTGCAGGTATGGATCATCATTCAACTATGTATCAACATGATAATTCGGATGGCAAGCGACCTATACACCTATACAGTTGTTTACATGAATAAGAACCTTCTCGATATTGGAGATTGTACGAAAGTAATTTTTAAGGTAAGAACCGATTGCGCAATGTGCCCGCGCATCCTGTCACGGGATGTCGATTTAACCTCAGACACTCTTGGACAGTCTCTCCCTACGACGCCATCACATTTCACATCTGTGCCGGTGAGCTATCAGGCGAAAGTGAGCGTTTTTGTACATTGAGTCGCTTTTAGCTCAACAAGCAATCATCAGAACGCTGGAGTATGTTATATTAATTTTCTTCTCTTATATGTAATAAAATATGGAACATTCTATTTGAAAAAAAAATGTCAAAATCTATATATATTTTTTAATTTGAATGTCCTGTATCTTATTGCTTATTCTGATAGATTCTGTCAACACAAGAAGACTGATATGACATACAGGGTTTCTCCGGAAAGTAATAGGACTCATTTTCTTCCGCCATGACTGTACTTCGGAGCGGACGCGCACCAACTGGATTCGGTAGAGGGCGTTCCTAGCTAACGCATGAGCGGCTGGTCAGTTGTCTCCGAGCACTTGGAGAGTCAGGACAGGCATTTTCGCGCGACGTGTTTCTGTGAGTCGTGCAAGCCGAAAATGCAGCGTTCTTTAGAGCAGAGATACGCGATTAAATTCTGTGAGATACTCGGTAAATCTGCGACAGAGACGTTTGATATGATCAAGCAGGCTTACCCAGGTGTTGCTTTAGCAAGAAGTGGTGTGTTTCGGTGGCACCAGGCCTTTTTGGAGGGCCGGGAAGAGGTCGCTGATGAAGAACGTGCTGAAAGACCTTCGACTTCGACAAACACCGATAATGTGACTCGTGTACGCAAAGTTTTGAACTCAGACCATCGACTAAGTATTCGTTTAATTGCCCAGATGTTAAATTTACCAAAATCTGTGGTTCATGACATTGTGACACGGCATTTGAACATGCGCAAGGTGTGCGCGAAGATGGTCCCAAAAGTGCCCACTGACGACCAGAAATTGCGGCGAGTGGAAGTATGCCAAGAAAATCATAAGTGAAAGTGACCCTCAATTTTTGAATAACGTAATCACAGGTGACGAGTCGTGGATCTTTGAGTATGATCCCGAGACAAAGAGGCAATCTTCCGAGTGGCACACGACGGCGTCTTCTCGCCCAAAAAAGGGAAGAATGAGCAAATCCAAAGTGAAAACGATGCTCATTGTCTTTTTTGACATCAAAGACATTGTCCACCATGAATTTGTTCCTCCTGGACAAACCGTCAACGCCAAGTTTTAGTCAGTCGGGTCCGACAAGACATCGCAGCTGACTGGAAGTTGCACCACGACAACGCCCCGGCTCACACCGCCTTTCTGGTACCTGACCAAGGCCGGCATCCCAACGCTTCAGCGGCCGCCCTACAGCCCAGATGTGCCCCCCCCTCCCGGACTTTTTTTTGTTTTTGTTTCCTCGCCTGAAAAGGCCGATCAAAGGCAGGCATTTTGAGACGACAGAGGGGATCCAAGTAGCATGCACCGCGGCTCTCAAGGCTATTCCCAAGAATGCCTTCCGTGACGCCTTCAGTGCTTGGAAATCGCGCTGGCAGCACTGCATCGACGCAAAAGGAGCCTATTTTGAAAGTTTTTAAAGAATTGTAACGATTGGCTCAATAAATTTTTTAAAATCGACTCAGTCCTATTACTTTTCGGACAAACCCTGTACTACAACGTTTTGATGATTAGTTGTCCAGTTATAAGCGATTTAATTTTCAGAAGCGCTTAACTTTGTCGGCCTGTCAGTTGCCAATTTGAAAAATAGTGCTTTCATATTCATTCCATGGTTATAAAGCACTTATGAGGATCAAAATTAGGTATCCCATGACCCCCATTCCATTAAATTAAATAAAAGATGGCGCCCAGGCACCATTTTGTAATTTTCACTTGCTATTTTCGCGTTAAGATATAGTATTTATGTATCAATTTTACTATATCAGATGCCTGCTTACTTGACCTGTTCAAAAAATAAGGAGCTTTCTGAAAGGCACTATAAAATATTTTATTTCCGTATTTGGAAAAGTATGTTTTACTTCGATTTCCCTGCGATTATCGTACGGGAAAACCCTCGGGAAAAAGCTCGTGTTTCGTGTTTGAAAAAAACCGTAAGTGCCTGTGGCAACAAATCACTGTTGAGACGGCAGGCAGAATGGCCGAAGAACCGCAGGAATGGCGAACAGCACAAACGGGCCGACGGCTTCTCCATAACTCGCTTCATTTAGTTTCATGCCATCGCCGCAACCGCACTATGCGCCAACATAACGCTACTCTTTGTATATTTCGGCCATTTAGGAAGAAATGCTGCTGTAATTTCGGTGGAAATTGCATTCGCGATTCCGTTCCTATACCGCCATACCGCGCCTGCCAACCTGGTTCAACGTGCTGCTGCTTTGGTTACGTCATAATAAAGGGGAAAAGTTTGCTCTATCTGGGTATCTGGAATATAGTCGTGGCTGTAGTGTCAATAAACACATTTTTGATATTTGTTGAAAGTTTTCTCTACGCTGCATCCATCACCACCTTTTTTTGCGAACCATGCATGGAATCGAATTGGAACATCAAGGATGACTAAGAACTTTTTGACTGTATCCATTGCACTGCACTGATTCAACCAATGGACCAGAATATCATTCAATTTGTCAAGCAAGACTATAAGAAAAACCTACTTCTGAGAGCCGTATCAAAAGACCAACCAATAGAAAAAACTTTGAAAGAATTTAATATGAAAGACTTGGTTTTTGCTCTTTGTCAGTCGTGGAATGCGTTACCGTCATCAACTATTAAATCGTCTTGGAACAAGTTATGGCCAGATATAGTCACCACTCCTAGCAACGTTCCACAAATCAGTGTTACTTCGGAAGTTATAGAACAAGTCGCTACTGAAACACAGATAAGTCCGGAAGATTTGGAAATCTGGTGCCGTGGAATGGATAAAGAGGAAAGCGTTTTTCATGTAATGTCTGACGAAGAGATTATAAAAGAAGTTTCTAATTATACAACAAACAATCAGAAAAATAACGACGATGTGATTGCAACTGCTCCACAAGTCACAACACAAGACGTAATTAACGCCTTTGAGCTAGGTTTACAATGGGCTGAAGAGAATGGTACGTCCTACAACGAACTTTTACTTTTGAGAAGACTGAGGGACACAGCTCTGATCTCGCGTTATAACAACCTTAAACAAAAAAAAAATTGATGAATATTTCCAAGCTTCATAATTTGATAAATTCATTAATGATTTTGATTAATAATTCTTGATTATTTTGGTACATATGTATGTGCATTTATGCTTAATTTTATAATAAAACGTAAGCTCTCTATTGTTATTTAATTTACTAAATTCGACATACATAAACTATATATGATTTGTATTTCAAAGTACAAACATATACATAACATATATAATCTTACCATTGGATATTTAATTTGTCGGATTACAAGGTACTCTTTTGTAAAAAATTCCGGACTATAGCGGGTCTTAGGCAGTGCTCTATAATCCGACAAATTCGATAGTCCGACACTGCCCTGCATCATGTTTCTCGGATTACCGGAGGTCCACTGTATTGCAAAAAGACAATAAACATTAACAACCTGTATAACCAAGATAAGCAATATTTTACTAAAGCATGTTCAGTTCAAATGCTTTATTTTGGTTTCAGTTTTCACTAATTAGCGTATGCTCAGCTAATTATGACACACCAACCAAAATACAAAAAATCTTATTCTAAGTTACAAACCTTGAGCTTTATCATATTTGTATTAGTCTACAAGACAGAATTAATCCCATTAATATGATTATATTCGAGTTTTAAAATAATTAATACTAAAAAATGTAGACCAAAAAAACTGCTAACCATATACATTAAATTTTATTTTTGTCACGACCATTAGGCATTATTACGGAACTTTCTTAAAAAATCCCACTGTTGAGAGTAGGCAGGCCGATATTCAGTCTAAAAACAAATAAAGCGAAGCTATTCGCAATGCCAATGACCAGCACGTTGCAAAAAATGGGCACGGGATAAAGCAGATTGAAGGAAACTTCTCAAGAAGTAGTCATCCACCGGTTACATGCCGGAATGGAACAAGTGGAAATGATCCTCAGGATAAGGCGGACAGGTTGTTAAAATCTTTGCTGTCTAGCGTCTTTCCCGACACCTGAGGACCGACGATTTCAAGGATTCCTTACACTATGCGGGAAAAAATGACTTTTGAGCGGATATCATATACCTTACAAATGCATCCGTATAACTTGACTTGAAAAATAACAATAGGTATATCGCTTTCCAATGACATTATATAGCTTTTTTAGGAAACATGTTACCTTGGAACTAGCTGTCATTCACATCGTGTTCACTTGCAGTAGCTGTTGTAGTTGACGCTTGAGCTGTATGGTTTGGCTATGATGGAATGTACCATTTGCTTCAGAGATTGGACTAATGAGGGCTATTCATAGCTTCTATAGCCTCAGCTATATTATATATATATATATATATATATATACAGGGTGTTACATTTTATTGTTCCATAACTTTAAAATTCGATAGAACTTTTAAAATTATTGCATAAAGTCTATATAAACATGGGTCGAAAAATGCGTGGCTTCCGAAATACGCGGTGTTTAAATTTGCTTTTTAAAATAGTTTTTTTTTTAATATTTCGAACAATATTTGATGCATAACAGTGAAAATTGGTATACAAGGGTTTTGTGGTACGACAAAACGAACTATGGGCATAGTTTTACTGTAGCCGCTAGAGGACGCTCTCTACTGTACCTGTAGTGTATTAAAATTACCGAAAATTTATTCTTAGTGCAATTTTTTGCTTTTTTAATAAAAAAACTGATTCTTCGCACTTTTCTGCATAAAAAAGCTCTCCTGTGAGTTTTCGTTATAGTTAGCCGTTTTTGAGATATTTCGATTTTTAAGGTTCGATGCATTTTTAATTATTTATGGGAAAATAATATTTTTTTTTACATTTTCGATTTGGGCATTACAAGTAATTAAGATGATCGTTTAGATTGTGTTTTTAAACACAGCAATAATTCCTAACTCCAAATAAACACAAAAAAAAGAATATTAATTTGTTTAATTTTCCAATATTATTTTTAACAAATTAATTATTTACAACTAAAATGCTATTGGATAGTTAGGACAAACATACAAAATCTAAAGTAGTTGCTCGAAATGTAAACCCAATTGTTCAATACACAATTCACATCTACGAATGATCGAACGTGGTATATATAGCATTATTCAAATAAGGCCTTATTTCATCACATGCATTCCTGATTCTGTCTATTAGCATATCTCTTGTTGTTACGGGAGTCTGGTACACTTTTTATTTTAGAAATCCCCACACAAAGAAATCTAATGGATTTAGGTCAGGGGATCGTGGAGGCCAGGTGACTGGTCCTCCACGGCCGATCCATCTTTCTGGATAATTTTCGTCCAGCCAGTTTCTAACTATTCTCGAATAATGAGCTTGACAACCATCAAGCTGGAATCAGGCCAATCTTCTTAAATCTAACATAACATCATCCCACATATTTGCATGTTCAGACTTTAAAAATTCCAAGAAGGTCGCAGCATTTAACCTTGCAGGCAAAAGGTAGGGTCCAAATAGTCGATTACGGTAGATACCAATCCACACGTTCACACTAAATTCATGTTGAAAATTTCTTTCCCGAACTGCATGCGGATTTTCATGCGACCAAATATGTTGAATATGAAAATTTACCACTCCACGTCTAGTGAAGCATGACTCATCGGTCTTAAAAACTCCCTATTACTATCAGCTCTATCAAGAATCCACTGACAAAATGTGATTCTTCGTTCTCCGTCTCCTGGCTGTAGTCCTTGCACAGGTTGCAAATGGTAAGGACGTCTATGGTCCTTTCTAAGAACACGGTGAACATGGCTTGCTGAAATTCTCAAGTCACCAGAAACTCTCCTAACACTTGTGGTCGGATCTCTATCAAACTCACGCAGAACCATACGGGTAAATCTGCGCTGACGAACATTTATGTTTTGATCCCTTTGGAGATTTCTAAAACCATTTTCAATTATTTGGCGTTGCACTCTTACAAATACTGAGCGAGTTGGATGTCGTCTGTTTGGAAATCTTCGTGCGTATTCTTTGGCTGCTTCTGCTGCGTTTCCATTTACAAAGCCATACACAAAATGAATATCCGCTAACTCTTGATTGGAGAATAAAAATGGCATTTTTATAAAACTTACAAAAAAAAAACAGGTAAAAGAAACTAAATTTCGTGCATTCACAATTGCAAAAAAACGTTTCAGGTTTCAACAGACAACAAAACTAACTGTCAACTAATTGACGTTTAACCTTATTCTGCTTTCAATTTCAAAAATATTTGCAGGCACAGCCTACTTCTAAAAATTATCGAGATACTGACTTTTTAACGTTATTTTATTATAAATAAAAATGCATCGAACCTTAAAAATCGAAATATCTCAAAAACGGCTAACTATAACGAAAATTCACAAGAGAGCTTTTTTATGTTGAAAAGTGCGAAGAATCAGTTTTTTTTTATTGAAAAAGCAAACAATTGCACTAAGAAAAAATTTTCGGTCATTTTAATACACTACAGGTACAGTAGAGAGCGCCCTCTAGCGGCTACAGTAAAACTATGTCCATGGTTCGTTTTGTCGTACCACAGAACCCTTGTATACCAATTTTCACTGTTATACATCAAATATTGTTCGAAATATTTAAAAGAAACTATTTTAGAAAGTAAAGTTAAACACCCTGTATTTCGGAAGCCACGCATTTTTCGACCCATGTTTATTTAGACTTTATGCATTAATTTTAAAAGTTCTATCGAATCTTAAAGTTATGCAACAATAAACTGAAACACCCTATATATATACAGGGTGACTTCGAAGTTGAGTCATTTATTTTAACAGTGAGTAGATCTGATCAAAAGAAATGTTTTTTTCCTTTAACATTTTTGTGGTAAAACTAAAGTAACAAAGTTATAGCTCTTTAGAAGTTTGAGTACCGCCCTGTCTCAATAATAATATTATGTGCTCGTGTTTGGCAACAACGTATATAATCCGCCTTCATCGCATCGGAAACAAAAAAGCGAAAGAATTTGAAACGCTGATCACGATGTGTTTATTCAGTCAATGTGTCAGTCGATAACGCGTGAGTGAATAGTGGTGTTTGCTGCGTGGCTCAAACGAAATAAAAAATGGCACATGTTTATGCGGATCGGTTTCCCAATCGAGTGCAACCAACCCCTCGTGCCTTTGTTAATGTCGTACAACGGGCTCGTGAATCAGGTGACTTAAGACCTCACAGGGGAGGGAATGCCGGTGCTCCAAGACCTCACGATCAAATACAGGTCCGCACTGAAATACTTGTCGGGAGGATACTTTATAAAACAAGGTAAATTTTTTTTTAATTTTTTTTTTATTTTTACACACATATTTTAGTTTATCTTCCTTCTACAATTATTATCTGAAAATTAATGACTCAAAGTCACCCTGTATAAACCTATGTCATCGTTCTTAATATCTCTAAAACTTTCGATCAGCTGTAGCATGCTGTTCTCGTATGCAAACTTCCATCCAATGACGTCCCAGAGAAGCTTTGCAGGTGAGTGACTGATTTCCTCTTTGGCCGAAAGATATCCGTAGTAATTGACAGGTGCTCCTTTCGATCCCACAATGTCAATGCGAGTATTGCATGTTAACTACACAGACATTTCCTAGACTTCTTTCAGAGGCCACGTGATGAAAGTATACGTAGGAAAATAGCATGCCACAGCTGATTGAAATCTTATGTAATACCGAGATCCTCGTCATGGAGGTCTATACAAATGATCTTATTCACCCGTAAAATGGGAGCGTATGAGGATGAAAAGACAAACTGACTAACAAGTCGCAGTTTGTATGTGAGTATAAGTTGTATTAAACTGGAGCCAGAAGCGGAGCGGTGGTCCACATTACCATTCGAAATGAACTTTATTCGGATAGAACCGCGTCGCTTAACAAGGGTAAGTTTAAAGTTGGAGTCCTCAAATACACGGAATTACACACTTCGAGTGTAAGTGAGAGAATGGAGTCGTCGGCGGTCGACATGTACAGCAATGCCTTCATTGCGAGAAATGCTAGTAGTACGGTAAATATGGACATCACATATGGATAGATCAACGGACACATCGAAATTCTTAGGAAATTTGAGTTCGACCTACCTCAAAAAATGATCGAAGATATGTTCAGGCAAAAATAGGCCAACGGATTGAGAAATTAGCGCCCCACTATAAAAGCTTCTCCTTATTTTACTTAAGAATGCGTCGTTTTGACTAGAGGGGGTCAGATTGCTTACTTGAATATTTAGGTTGTTGCTATAAGTAATCGCGTAGATGACAATATTGACTTTTACAGCATACACTCCACAACAGCACGGAAGCGATCCCGACGATCAGCCGGAGCACGGCGCACTCATCGACACGCGACTGTTTAAGATATTTCTAACTTTTAAGGGTAAATATACGATGACTGAAATATGTCCAAAAGTGTGCGTACAATTACCACGGCTGGAGGCGTATAAGTAATGCCACTGTGGGAAAAAAAACAGATATACATTCCCCCATCCTTCAATTTTCCACCCCTTAGTTTTTTTTCAAAAAATGATCAAGATTCTCAGATACGTCAAAAAACGAATGTTGAGCGATGTTTCCTTGTTTACTTTCTTGCTTCTCCGCCACAGGATCAATTTTCATAGCTTATAAGGATGTTTCGCATAGTAGTAACCTTGTGTGAAAAATTCATCAAAATCCTACTGATACTTTCCAAATTATAGATGGCTCAATGGCTAGCGGACGGTCAGACAGACCGATGGAAATGACATGGCTTTTCGTGTTTTCTATAAGTGAAATATTTCTAATAGGAGGAGGATTGGAGGCGTATAAATATACTAAGTGGCATATAAATCCGAACACCCAGTTTAAATGGTTTTATTTTAATAAAATTTTGTATAAGTACTTAATGAAGCATAATAAGTAAATGATAAAAATTTCAAAATGATTGCACTGCTTTAAAGCCCTTTGACCTTTAATAATGTGTGGATGCACCCTGATGTGCTACGCATTCTCCAACGCGCCTAGGCATGCTTCTGATCAGGTGGTCAATGTCCTCCTGTGGTATCTCATTCCAGGCAACCACCAACTCCTCTCGAAGTGCTTCTAGAGTCTGAGGAGGACGTTGCAAATTGAGCAATCTCCTACCCATCATATCCCACACGTGCTCAATTGGGGATAAGTCGGGAGATCTTGGTGGCCATGGTAACAATGTGACATCATTATGTTGAAAGAAGTCTATTGTGACTCTTGCAACATGTGGTCGGGCATTATCTTGTTGAAAGCTGGATCTGCCAGGGTGTCAAGATAGGGTAAAAGATGGGGTTCTAGAACTTCGTGGATATAACGCTGCGCGTACATGTTACCTCTGATGAAGATTAAAGGTGACCTGGAACCATAAGATATAGCACCCAAAACCATAACTCCAACAGTGTGATGAACAACAAAAAACTGTGGATTCCTCCTTTCACCACGTCGCCTTCTAACCCTGGCACGACCATCGTGCATGCCTAAACAAAATCGAGACTCGTCACTAAGGACAATACTGTTCCATTCCTGATCTCAGAGTGATCGTTGTCTGCACCACTCAAGGCGATTACGTCGGTGTTCTCGAGTTAAAGGGAGGACTCAGTGTGGCCGGTATGAAAACAAGCCAAAACTTCTCATTCGTCGGTAAACACTTCGTAAAGGATGTCAAGAACCAAAATCCGCCAACGTTGATTCTTTACTGCGGCTGAAATATTCATTTTTAGAGAGTTAGTGAATTGAAAAAAAGCAGTATAAAAACCGGAATGTCCAACTGATAAGGCTGAAAATTTTTTCACTTGTTATTTACAGTAAGATAAATACATTTACCAACTTTTATTAAAATAAAACCATTTAAACTGGGTGTTCGGATTTATATGTCACTTAGTATATACAAATGTCAAGATATTGATATATACCTTCCCTCACCTCTTGCAACTCTTAACCTTTAATTTTTAACTCCTACAAAACTTTCCAAAAACGATGAGGAAACTCCGAACGCCAAAAAACTATGTTTGAGCGATTTTTATTATTTTCGTTTTTGGCCTGTTTCTCTACCGCCACTGGACCGAATTTCAGAAACTACAAAGCCTTTTCTTCCTTGGCATAGTACTAACATTGTGTAAACAATTCATCCAAATCCGAGGGGTACTTTCTAAGTTATAGTCGGGATAAGAATCAGGGGTCACATAACACCCAAAAACTTATCTCATTTTTGAAAATTTTTGCGATTACAATGCTTCCTCGCCAGTAGGCGTGAGAAGTAAAAGGGCATCTACGGATTTCCAAGAGGATCCAAGGAAATTTGTTACAATGAAGTGTTTATGGCTGAAGCTCATTGAATTTCAATGCAGAAGCTGCAATACATTGGAAATGACCAAGTAAGCCTTCATGACAACATTGAACTTTGCTCACTTTCTGTGATGAAAAGAATATATGGCAAAAATAAACCCCGAAATTTAACGATATCGTACGCAGTTGGACGGAAATATTTCAAAGAAGGTAATTACGACTTTCCACAACAACGTCTAGTTAGGCCATATCTTCAACACACATTACACTGCAGGGATCAATTTGTAAATCTATACACGGAAAGTAGTGGTTCACTAGTTTGAAAACATACTGTGACTTTACTTTTTCCTAATAACGGGTAATTATATCTAGATACTGTTCAAACCCTAAAACACTAGAACACTTGCAAGCTCTCGCCAGGCGACGCTCGTGTGACTGGAGGTCAAACTGTCAAAAATGGAAGGAAAAGAGATAGATTTCATAAAAAGGTTACCTACTCGTATTTTCACAATACTCCATCACACTTTGACGTCTATTGACCATCAGTAATTGACCGTCAACCTTACTAGTGCCATCTACTTCTAGCTTTCCAGATTATTCTCCATTGGTGCCAGTTATTTCCAATTCAATCTACCACAAGCTTTACAGATCCCCTTCCCTATTGAATAGGGAATTAGTGGCGCCAATGGGGGTAGTCTGGCAGTAGATGGAACTAGTTAGGTTGGCGATAATGATATGCGAATATTTAAGGGTGTGAATCTACATGAAAAATTAGTGTTAGTTTGCTTTATAAATTATGGTCCAAAAATGTTTACTTACAAAAACTCTGGGTGTTGAAGTTTTAGGAAAAAATGGAAATTAATTAATATGTTCAAAACCACTTCAGGTATTTCACTGATATTTAGTACGTAGCGAAAGTTAATAAAGTTGTATATTTTTCAATGCAAACATAATTTTTAGCTTTAACAGTGGCGTGCGTACGGGTATTGACTTCGATATTTTTTAGGAAAAAAATGGTACGTCAATGGTTTTTTCTGAAATAAAAATTATTTTTTAATTCCCCGTTCAATTTACAATAAATGATCTGTGGAAACCGTTCTATTGTCTAACTTGCAAAATGATTATAAATTTAATTGGAACAATTAAACACATTAGGAGTAATGAACAACAACAATTGATAACATAAACATAACATTAAAATCAACGAAATGATTACAAAAATTGTTGAAAATGACCCCCTTCACTTAATATGCATGTTTCCGTCCTCCTCCCTGGAGTGTTTTTTACTCTGCACAAGCCTCAACTATTCTTTATCTTAATTCCTCTACAGTGTTAACGGGACTTTTGTACACTAGTATCTTAAGAGAACCCCACAAAAAGAAATCTAAACTGTCGAGGTCTGGGGACCTTGGTGGCTATTCTTGGGGCCTACCGCGGCCAATCCAATAATTTGGATAAACAGTTTTTCAATAATTACGAACCGCTACACTGAAATGCGCTGGTGCACCATCATGCACGTACCACATATTGTTTCTTATTACTAACGGAAAATCATCAAGCAGCAAAGGCAACTGTTGTTGAAGAAAATTGAGATAAGTCTGTCCGTCAAGTCGTCCCGGCAAGAAGAATGGACCAATAAAGTGGTTGCCAATCATTCCTGCCCATACGTTAACCGAAAATTGGTGTTGGAAATGGGTTTCGTTTACGACATAGGGATTTTCTTCTGCCCACAAATGATTATTGTGGAAATTCTGAATGACATTTCGAGAAAAATTAGCTTCGTGAACAGAATCATTGATTCAAATTGCGGATTTTGTGTAATTTTTTGAAGATACCACTGACAAAAGGTCACACGCCTAGGAAAATCAATGGGAAGTAATGCCTGTGGCAAGGGTATAACAAAAAATCCATTAAAACTCTCCAAACAATTTGATGGCAAATATTTAAGCGTCTAGCGATCTTCCTTCTGCTCGTTCCAGGATGTTCTTCGACTTCGTGCAGCACTGCTTCCTCAATATCAGCGGTTCTCGCACTTAGATGTTCCTTTTCGGACAGAACCAGTTTCAATAAGACGACGATGAATATTAGAAAAGGTTCGACTATCTGGCAAAGCACGATCGGGATATCTCTGGTGATAAATCCGTCTGGCTTCCTCACCATTACCGTCGGCAAGGCCATATACGTAATGCATTTCCGCCATGTCTGCATTTGAATAATTCACCGTTATTAACAAGATTGTAAAAACTAAATAATGAAAAATATGTCACAGCGAACAGATTTGAATAACAGAGACTTGTCAGATGTCAAAAGCCAGTGACATATTCCAGAGCAACTAGATATTTATTGCTAAATTGCATTTTTCAATTATTATATTAATTTTCTCGGACAATAGAACGGTTTTTATTTTTTTACTAAAAAATGGCGCGTCTAAGGGAAACAATTCAAGAAAGATCATTTGTTTTAAATTGAACGGGGAATTCAAAAATAATTTTTATTTGGCAAAAAACCATTGTCGTACCATTTTTTTCTTAAAAAATATCGAAGTTAATACCCGTACGCACGCCACTGTTAAAGCTAAAAATTATTTTTGCACTAAAAATATGCAACTTTATTAACTTTCACTACGTATTAAATATGAGTAAAATATCTGATGCGGTTCTGAAAATATTAATTAATTTCCATTTTTTTTCCTAAAACTTCAACACCCCGAGTTTTTGTAAGGAAACATTTTTGGAGCATAGTTTATAAAGCAAACCAACATTAATTTTCCATGTAGATTCATACCCTTAAATATTCGCATATCATTAAGGTACACCCTGTATAAAGGTTATAAATATACAAAGATTTCAGCTGTTCAGTTAGAAACGTGATTGACTATCGCGAATAAATGCAATCAAATTAAAAGATAAGAACAAGCTTTCATTTATCTGTTCAGAAATGAACTAAAAATGAAAAGATAATTTTCCCGATTGGAAATATTTGAAAGATAATGAAGCTCATCCATCTCAAGTTTTCAAATAAAAGCACTTCTAATACCCTTCGTATAGGAGTGACCATGCAAATTATAGATCGTCATCTCGCGGTGGCAGCCATATTGGATTCAGAATGATATCGCGTTTCTTGTATAGTTTGATCATATCATAAGATATATTGTATTTAGATTAGCTTGCTGCATTTCTCTCATCAAGATCTCTTATTTGATACCCATATCATAGGCGGGTGACTATGAAAAACTTAAATCGCCATTTTGTGGAGGCCTCCATATTGGATTCAGAATGATGTCACTATGAGTATTGCATTTTTTTCAGAAAGCCATTCTATTTGATACTCACATCGACCTTATGACTGTGGAAAATGTAAAACGTCATCTTGCGGCGGCTGCCACATTTGATATATAATGACGTCACTCTGGTTTTACGTCTTTTTTTGATACCCAATAGGATACTTTGGAAAAGACGAATCACCATCCACCAAATTTTATTCAAAGTGGCGGTAGTTAATTTATCTTGTATTGTCATGCTAACCAAACGTGTGTGTAGCTCAACTGTTTCAAAATTCAGATTTGTCGCAGACACTTACTAACATGCAAACAGGTCAAGTTAAATAAAAGCTTGTAAACATAGGTTGTATTTTATCAATTCTGTCTTTTACCCCATTTAATTTTGACATATTGACCTTCAACCACAATACAGCCACTTGGGAGCAAAATTGGACTTTGCCGCGATTGGGCGTTTGACATCCTTTTCTATGTATGTTCTGTTCTATTAAAATGGTATTTTTAGGATTTTTAGGAAGCAAATAGTCATTATCACTGCACTACGAAAGCTTACCACGCTCTAATTTGAATACTAATTTCAGTACATGGCACATGTACGGCACAAAGCCGCTGTAGTATAATTGTATTTTTAAAATTCAGCTCGTATGAAGAAGCTACTATGCGCTTTGCGGTTGAAAGTTTTTTCACTTTTAGTACTCTCACTGAAACACCCTTATCCTGCTCGCTGGTTTAAGCAAAAAATTAGAATTTCGGGTACAATGACATCCCTTTATCCTTACGTAGACGTCGGGTTCGGGCTTGGATTTTCAGCGAAATGGATAAAATAAGGTTTAGGAGGAGCTGAACATATTTATGGCTATTCACTGAATCTAGCATAAAGAATTATACAGATGAATCAAACGTACAGAAAGGGAATGAAAGAATGAATTTGCTAAGTCTGGCATTGTTAGTGAAATGTAGATTGAAAGCTATAACATTCTGAAAGTTTTTGTCGCTCTCCGAAATTTTTTCGACTTTTTTGCGTCTACTGTGTTATATTGAAATCTAATATGCAGTCAGTTTCTCCCCATCACCCACATGCTTTTAGAGAATATAAAATATGAAAATCCCAAATCATAAGCGATCTAGAGGTTAATTTTCAAGAATTCAAAAATATAAATCCACTTTTTTGAAAATATACTACTACTATATAATTTATTTGGTTGTTTTTTTTCGCTTGTATCCGTCAGGAGCGGTTTCACGTTAGATGGTCCAGCAGTAGTCCGCCATCATGTTTGGGGTCAATTTTCCGGTATAGAGCTTCTCCATCTGAGTATTTGCTGGTGAATTCTTTCACCGTGCTCGTCTGAAACTGTACCCAAATTGTCAGGGAAGAATTCTAAATGGGAGTGAAGAAAATGCAGCTCAAGTGACATATTGCAACCTAAGGCCTTATAAGACTGGATAAGTTCTCATCCCATGCTCTTTTTTCCTTTCTCGAAAGTGCAGTTTTAGACGCTCCTTAAAAAGTTCTCGTATTCGATGTCCGACGAAAATTCCTTCTTTAAGGGCTTCCTTCTCTATCTCAAAAATTTCATGTACAGAGAAGGTAAATAAACTTTCTGCTGATCTACTGCGGGTTTATTAAGTTCATTTTTCTGGCCGGTCTCACGTAACGACCAATGTTTAACCAAATAATGTTGGTTTCTGTCTGTTCTGTCCCATTCTCATAAATAACAACAATATTTTGTAAAGCCATTCTGCAGTCCTGTGAGCAATGCAATAACTTTGAGATCGGCACAGATATTCCACTTATGATCTTCGTATTTTATGCTTTGGAGTAATATGCGTATTGTCTGGTATGTTTCTTTCATATTTATAGCATGACGAACGGGAACTAATGGCCGTTCATTTCCATTGAACAACAAAACTGCCTTTAGACTTGTGTTCGAAGAGTCAATAAATAGTCGCCACTCGGTAGGTACATAGGAAATGCCAAGCTCATTCAGTAAACCTGGAATATGATGACAGTAAACTAAGTCATTTTCCATCGAGAAAAATCGGCAAGCATAGACTGCCTGTTCCGAAACGTGCAAATTTTCACACTTGTTTGTAAAAGGTTCCATTGCTGCAAACGAGATCCAAGTAGTTGGGAAGATGTAAATCACGAACTAGATCATTGAGCTCCTCCTGAGATGTAAAATGTGCTTTTACTAGAAAATCCCAGCATTTTTGTTAAGCAACAGTATAAATCATCAACATGGTTCTTTGGGTCCTGCCAAATCATTGGCACTCCAAATTTCATAGAAGTGTGAGTACCCCGTAGTCATCCTGTCAAGGTTCTTGAGCAAAGGCGGCAGCATGTTTTGGGAGCCCAAGTTTTGTCTTGATCGGTAACTTTGAACCCGAAATATAACTCACAGGCTTTTTTAAAACGTGAGCTCAATGTCTTTCGCTGAGCTTTTAGGGTCACCTCACAACAAATAGTACAGAAACTGTTCGATTGTGTAGAACTTATCGGAATAACGTATTTTCTTAATGGAGAGGATTTTCGGCAGACCAGTGTAAAAACAACGGTGTTGAATCGCAATGCTTCTTTGCCCGAAATATTGAAACCTCCGCTTCAAAACAAACATGAGCTTCTATACGCTTGACGCTGCCTTATCTAGGGATTTGAGCCCCACTGGCCAATAAGAGCACGCGAGTTTGAACGTCGCGCGCTGGTGTTTGTTTTGACAGGAGGCAAAATGCATTTGATAGCACTGTATCTTAATTTGTCATAGCAATATTTTGTCCCTAGAACGACCCAATATAAAAATATTGTCAAAAACGGTCAGTTCATCAAATAACAAATAACAAAGTAAAAGAATTCAGAATAGCGCATCATAATTCATAAAAGAAGCAATTAGAAAACTTTATCAAAACATCCCACTTAAAATACCAAATCTTATTCGGTGTTAGCGTAAGCTTTGCCGTCCTCCTATCCCCAAACTGTATTTTACAAAAAAGTGCCAATAACATAATATTTTTTAAAATGAGACATTGTCAACAATTTGTTTTTGTATCAGTTTGCCAATTTAGCGGCGTGGGTGTTGTAGATACAGGTAAATATTTGAAAAGAGCACCTCGAATTTCTTCAAAACCAGATATCTCTTTTTGATCAGATGAGTCAACATACTTTTTTGGAAAGATCGATGATAAAAAATGACGTCAAGTAGATTGACTCTGCACTACTCCACGTAACACTGCCATCAGATCATTAAGGCACAGGTTAGCTTCTCCAAAAGAAATCAGCTAGCTACGAACATGTGTAAGAAAACAACAAAATGCATCAATTCAATCAAACATGCCCATAAAATTGGTCCATAGTTCCCACCCGTTAAACAACGTTGCGATCTAGAAATTTCTCCCCTGCCTTATGGACATTGGCAACGTTGCTATGACTAATCTCGCCACACGCCAGCGACGGCACCCACCCATTGGTTAGTCTACGACGTAGGTATATCTAGACGTGCGTATGTTGAAAATATTTTTCTAACATTCTAAGTTCTAAGGGCAGATTTTCGGAAAATTAATGACATCACAAATAGGTGCGTACTTTTAATTTATTAGATTCTTGCGGTATACAGTGTTGTCCAGATTCGCTTCTCTATACAGGAATCTCGGCTCCTGTTATATCTACAGCAAAGGTTAAATGGGAAAAGTTTTAGAGGAAACTTGGTGCTTTCGATAGCCGGGTTCAGATTTACGATCGGTCGATTGGTTTTGAAAATATCAGCGAAAAATTGAAGATGACGGAATTTGTTTTTGCCAGTAAATCCAAAACGGTTAATTGTGATAATATTCGAACATTTTTATAAGAAAAATAAGATAGCACGGATGCCATGTCTCAATCGTCTTTTGTTTTCCAGCAACCCGCCTCAACTTTCATTTCTCTAGTGATGTCTCACAAGTGCATAACAGATTGAAATATCTCCGAAATATCATCACACGTAATGTTATGTATTAGTTTTTTTCTAAGGAGGCCATGATTTATTTGTCAGAAAATAATATTAATTAATATCTCTGTCGCACCTTTTAGATTTTTGAATTGGATCCAAAAATGAGTTTTACGCGTTACGTTGGTACACAAATACTTTCTCTATATTTATTATTTAGGTGTGAAAGGTTGTCAAATTGGTGTGAAGTATTCTTAAAGTATCGATTTTTTTAACGATCAAGTAGATAATAAGAAGGTAAAGTCTGGATACAGAAGCCATTAATCATCTACGGAACAAACACAACAAAGTCGAGAGAGATTAAATTGTGTGAGCATAACCACCGCGAAAAAATGGCGTCAAGTAGATTGACTCTATACTTCCTCCTCCTCCTCCTCAGATAATATTCGTTCTTTGGTTCACAAGTCTCCTGTTGCCTAAAGATATATGCATCGCACAAGTCCGTGTTTCTCGTTTATGTCGATTTGTCAGCTCATGTCTGTTGTATAATAAAACGTCATAAGTACTGAGTCGATCTACCTGACGAAATATTCATAGAACCAAATAATATTTTTTATTTTTCCTAAAAAAAATCGTGTTTTTTGCAATAAATAGGTGCAAAATATGTTTACCTCGAAATAAAAATGGACGAGTTCAAGCGAATTTTTTCCAGTGCTCTTATCGGCAGAAAGAATTAGACACACAGAAATGGCTGATTTGTAACCAATAACGATTATTGTTTACAAAATATAGCTGCAAACACACTGACTCCACCAATAGAAATCGAAGAGTTTATTTCTGCACACTTCTCTCGAAAAACACAAAAAACTCATTGGAAAGCTCTTATCAGTAAACAGAAATAGTCCCACAAAAAATGTTTGACGCTGATTGGTCAACCAATACGATTATCGTCTGCAGAATATATTCTACAGACTCTCTGCTAGGTGTGTGGCTTGTAGGCGGGCCTTTCGTGGTTTTTTATCGCTCACATGATATTATTGGTTATTTAGAAATCCTTTTGCTTGCTAACATTAGGAAACGTTGACAGTGGAGATTTTGGTATTTGATTATCAATTACTATGTGTACAATTTTTTCTTCTTTCTGTATTGTAGACCATACGTGATGCTGAGAGACTAGACATATATTAATGTATATGGGTATTTCTCAGTAAATTTTGAAATTCATGTCCTGAGCCATTGATGCTAAGTTGCCTGGATTTATCATCAATTTAACATTTTCATTATATCAATAAGTCTCTAAACCAATATTTTAGAAACCAAAATTTAGATAATATATTGACACAAAAAATACGATTAATTTTTTAGTGTAGAAGTCATTCCCTCATCTCGTTCCTGGGTCCGAATTTAATAATAAAAAAGTATATTCAATCAAATCTGTTAATATTCGTATGAATTAAATATTACTAAAATATTTAGTAATAAGTATTAATTGTATAGTCAAGCTTCCATTGCTAAAAAATAAATATGTATGTACATAAAAAAATCTACTTAAACATTATGTCCCTTGAAATGAAATCATTCCCTCGCCCATTATAAATATTCGATTTGTGGTAACATCATTTGATATTTTTGATCGCAGCTGTTATGTTTTTAAAACTTGTCAACACTGCTAATAATGTCTACATGTGGGAATTTCGCAATAGTAAAAAGAGTAGCTGCAAAAAACATTAGATTTCAATATTTAGAACATTACATTTCTCTGTGTCATCATACTGTTCGAATGTTTTGAAGATTTTTTCTTGCTTTGGGGAGGACAATGCATTCACGAAATGCTAAATCAATTTGAGGTGATGTAGGTACTGTTGGTTAGGGTGTCGTTTATGCAAATCCGTCATTCCCTCACGGTCATTCCCTCACTATATAAGAAAGTGAGGGAATGGCAATTATATGAAGGAATGATTTTTACATGTACAAAATTGTGGTTTGGGTGTTATTGTTTGACTCCAGATTGTTTAGCATGTGTTTTCAATTTTAACAGATATCCGTATATGAAGAATGGGTAAAATTAAGGAGTTAAGTGAAGAAGAAAAGAAATTCAAAAAGAAGGAGTACGACAGGAAGAGGCGAGAACAATTGAAAAGTAATGCTGAGTCTTTAGAACCTTTGCGTGAAAAAGAAAGATTAAAGTATTTAAAGAAGAGTAAAGGTCAAGTTAAGTCAATAAGTTCTATGAGTGCAAGAGAAGCTAGCCAAAAACCAAAACAATGGAAGAAGAATAGCAAAGTTTATAGGGAAAAGCGAGCTACATTACAAACAAATTTACAGAGTTGAAGAAACACCCCTACAAAGTCCTGCACCATCTTTACAGCACAGAGCAGAGAATTTGTCTGCTCTCAATAGACGTAGAATGCGCAAGCGGCGAACTATTCTGTACGCGAAGATTAACAGTTTGGAAAATAAAGTAAAGAACGGAGTCAAGCTTAGCGAAAAATATAAGAAGAGGTGATTAAGATTGAAAACATGAAATACTGACCCAAACTCTCCAGCAACTAAAGTGTTTTGGTATTTAAAGAATGTACAAGTTCCTGACGTAAGAAAAAGACTGATTTTCGGACCTCAAGAATAACTATGAAGACCTTGGAAGCAAACATGGAGAAAAGAAAAATATTACAAAATGCTGAAGCTGTAATTAGTGCAAAAAATACAAACTGCTATATAGATCGAACATTTTGTCAAAAACGATACGTGCAAAAAGAACTGTACCAAAGTTAGCACCAAAATGCTGAAAGTTAAGGGTGATGTTGTTAATTTCTTAGAGAAGGATGAACATACGAGGATGTGCCCAGTGAAGGAGGACTATCTAAGCTCTCTAAAGTATAAATCAAATCTCAATACATCTATCAATAAATAAACTCATGTTTTTCATTTCACTGCTTTTTAAAAGTCATTTTTCTACATTTCATACCCAAACATATGGAGGACCTTCATTTGCAATGAACCTCGCTAAGGTAAAACTTTATGTTTCTGTAAAAAGGGATATATTTTCATTCATTTTTTTTTAAGAAATGCAAAATGAGATTTCTAAATTTGTTGAGAAATACCCATATACACAATTCTAAAATGTGTACGCTCAAAATAAAACCATTATTTGGGTGTAGAGAATAAGCTAACGCATATTTTCAACATGAATCTTAATTATAGGCGTTGAGAAGTCTCCTTTTTCAAGTTGCCAACGTTTGGGCAATTACTTTTCGCCTTCTTTAGGGCTATAAAAATGTAAAAAAAAATTGGCATGAATGAAAAAGTTCAGTTAAAAATATTGACCAAGCAAATACACAAAGATATACAGAATAACAGAACAAAACAATTATAACACAGGTGCGTACGTACTATTAAGTTATATCATTTTTAACTCATATAAATGTGGAATATCCCCTGAAACGGAAAAAAAGGAAGTTTGAATGAGGTTAAATTTTTCCAGTGTCCAGACAGACCGATGGAAATGAGTGACATGGGTTTTCGTTTTCGTTACTGTTTTTACATTAATTGTTAAACTCTTCACGTACTGTTTTTTTGCGCTGATTGCCAGTGTCAATTTCTCATTACCGGTTTTGTAGGTTCCATGATCCATGAGTGGTGACTTTCTTTCAACCCTGATGGAGTAAAACATCAAGATATTTTCTTCGAGATAATCCCAAAGTAATGAAGGAGTCCTTCTAGTAGCTGCAGCATTATTTAACTGTTAAGGAGAAACTTAATACAGTAAATGCCAGCTCGCGCCCAGCCCAAGGAAGAAAAACCCCGAAGCAGTCAGAGGAGTTGGCAACAATTCAGACGCCGGGGCAAGAAAACTTTGGATGTAGCCAGGGAGTCGGAACTCCTTTCGTTTTTAGCCACTATATCCTTTGCTTATCGAGCGGGAAAGCACAATAGGAATTTCTAAGCGATGCATTTAATCTGTCTTCTCCTTTATCATCGGTTCAACTTACATAACTTTCCTATGAGAAACTTCGGTATAAGTTGCATTATTATCGCTGCTGCAGAATGTTAGTTGTTTCGATGAAAGGCACAAAAACTGCAGGCGGGGCGCGGCTATTAAATTAAATGAGAGGAAAAAGATGTAGATTTTAGTCTTTGATGTTGTTTTCTTTGAGTGTCTTTCTTTGTTATAGGTTTCGACGATGAGTTCGATGTGAAATGGACTGTTCGTTAAGGACTGTTTTGCTCTTGAGAAGATAAGCTACGAGTCTAAAAAGCTGATGGTTTACTGTCTGTGATTATCGATCTCATTCAGATTGGAAAGTTGTCTGAAATAAACCTTGTGTACCCTTTTGACTTCTGCTATTTTTCTTCCCTCGCCACTTTGATTTTATATGACATGAGTGGCTTTCCAGTGCCTCTTATGTTACTTGGAATACTGCCCAATATCTGGCAATATTGCACTGCTCTAGAGCTACTCATTTCTGAAATCCCCTGGTCCTCATATACAGGGTGGCCCATCCACGTGTGGACGGAATATTGCTCATAAACAAATACATTTTGGGAAAATCTATTAATGGGATGTTATACATGACAATTAAGGGCACATTTCTAAAATATTGGCCATTATACAGGGTGTCCCAATTTCCACCTACATATCAAAGTTGTGATTTTTCAAATGGAATGCCTCAAATTTTATTCCATACTTGGATGAACCAGTTCAAAAGAAGATTGATATAACATACTATGGGGTTTTGGTAATTAGCTACTGAGATATAAGGTGTTCTGTCTAGAAAAATCCTCCATTTCGGCAACCCCTCAGTCCGCCATTTTGAAATTTGGAGTGCTGAATTTTGTATAAGAAAACTTACACACCTCAGCTTTTATCTTATTGGTTATTTTTTCGAATTTTAATTTTAGCTCATACAGGGTGGTCAAAAACGCAAATTGTAGGTTTTCTCAAAAATGTCAAATGCATCACCCTACAGCGGTGTGCAAGTTTCGATTCAATTTTTTATAAGCTTTTTTTTATACTAGACACATAAGGGTTTTTACGGCTATTTTTTCGGTTATTAGCACTGCTTAATTCCCTAAAATGTCGCATCATCCTTGAAAACAAATAAATTGCTGATTAGTTACAAACTGTCAAAATTTGCTTTGTGAGCATTTTAATATAAGCGTGTTTGAAAATGAATTTTTCTAAAGAAGAAATGGTGAATATGGTGTTCGTTTTGGGCGAAGCCCAAAGAAATTGTTTCCTAGCATCTCGGATTTATAAGCAACGGACCCTAATATGCGACATCCAAGGCCGGAAACATTTTCCACATTACGAGCACGTTTTGAATCAAGTAGAGCAGTGGAATGTAGTAAAAAATTTATAAATAATCCAAGTGTCACCAATGAGGCGAATCAGTTGGAGGTTCTATACGTATTAAAGTTGCCGGAAAATCCCCACTTAAGTGCACTTCAAATTGGAGCAGAAACTGATATATGCAGAACTTATGTTCAAAGGATTATTCACAAGCATAGGTTCCATCCATATCACATATGCTTGCATCAAGGTCTTCGTCCTCAGGATTTCGCAGCTCGAATGGAGTTTAGTAGAATAAAGCTAAATAAAGTGAGTGAAGACACTACTTTCCTGGATAAGGTTCTTTTTAGAGATGAGGCAAGTTTTAACAGCATAGGTGTTATCAACAGGCATAACATGCACTATTATGCGACGGAAAACCCTTACTGGGCTGCAATTAGATTTCCAAAATAAATGAAGCTTGAATGTTTGAAGAGGAGTTATTGGCAGACAAGTTATCCGGTCTTTCTTTTTCGACAACAGATTAACAGGTACAGAAAACTTGAATTTTCTGATCAAGCATTTGCCTTTGATTTTGGAGGATGTCAACCTGCAAACTTGGATGTATATGTACTTCCAACATGCACCTGCGCATTATCATAATCGTGTGCGTAACTAGTATTTGGACACCTGGAATAACAATCATTGGATCGGTCGTGATGGGCCTATATCTTGGCCTCCTAGATCACCAGATATGACACGGATGGACTTCTTCCTATGGGGCTACGTTAAGCAAGAGGTTTACAGATATCCACCATCTACCCCGGAAAATATGAAGCAAAGGATTAAACATATAAGACATAAGGAAACAATACATGCTGAGGGATGCGCAACGGTCATTTATCCAAAGACTAAGGCTGTGTATTCACAACATGGTGGAGATATTTTCGAGCAGTTTTTGTAGATTAGGTCTTGTGTAGTGATAGTTGTTTGTTTATGTTGTTGTTATTGTTGTTTTTGTCTATTACGCTTGAAGCTGATTTATACTGTTCTGATTGTTATTCGTTCTCTTAGTGGCAATATGGAACTAGCCCACTGTTTGTCTTTTGTTTCCATGGATGATGTGATTTTTTTCCTTAATTTTGGTGTGTTGTTCTATTAAAAGCTTAATAACTCAAAATCTAGTGATTTTAACTGAATCAAACCTCATACCAAAAAAAAGCTTACAACAAATTGAATCAAAACTTGCACAAATATACAGTAAAGTACAATTCGCGTTCTTGACCACCCTGTATGAGCAAAAATGAAAATTCGAAAAACTATCAAATAAGATAAAGAGCTGAGGTGTGAAAGTTTTCTTTTGATACAAAATTCAGCACTCCAAATTTCAAAATGGCAGATTGAGGGGTTGCCGAAGCGGACGGTTTTTCTGGACAAAACACTTTACATCTCAGTAGCTAATTACCAAAACCGCATAGTATGTTATATCAATCTTCTTCTTTCGAGTTGGTTTATCCAAGTATGCAATAAAGTTGTACACAACTTTGATATGTAGGTCAAAATTGGGAGGACACCCTGCATGTTGTTATGAGTAATATTCGGTCCACACATGGTTGGGCCACCCTGTACTTGCTTTTTATTCGGTGTTATGCACCCCGAAATGGCGGAGAAGTGTCACAACATATATTTGAGATGTTCCTGAATAATGAAAATCATAAGAGAGCGAAGTCAAGTTCGTAGCGGCTTGTAGTTGGCTTCATCTATAACTAGACACTTTGAAAATAATTTTGTCTTCAATAAAATATGAATTCGACATATTTATACAGAAGCTTTTTAAGCTCTACAGGCATCAGTTGGATAATCTGACAATGCTACTGAAAATAAAGTCAAAATATGTTCCATATGTTCATTGATAGTTTGGCAGTGTGACAAACTGTCAACGTCAAAGCAAAACGCTAAAAAACAGGTTAGGTTTTTATCGTTGCGTTCCCGTGCACATTTGCTAGAGCCAGTTGGGAACGTCACACTCCTCGTACATGCAACACTAAATCCAAAAGCACGGGAAAGGTGCAGTAGGAAAAAACGTGTCACTCATTTGCGTTGGTCCGTTTGTATATTCGCTAATCTTCCCAGCTATAGCTTGAAAAGCAACAAGCGCAGCTACGTTATAGTCAAGCGGAATCGCATAGCTAGCAACGCTTTGTTGCGCGAGTCAGTAGACTACACAGTGGAGCAAGTTTGCAAGCACACAAGGCCGCGACTCGCACTGTGAACAAAATTAAATCGTGCGACTTTAGGTCCAACCAAAATTATAATTTTTCTTCAACAACAATCTAAAAATTAATTTTAGGATCAATTTAAAATTGCCGAATACTAATTAGCAATGCCAAGGCTCCCCTTAAATTGACGCACTTCTTTTTTCTTTGCTCTCCCTCCTTAGGGAGCTTGAAAAGTACTGCTGTTACTCATTTTCGTCAGTTTGTTAGTCTGTCAGTCTGTCTGCCTTTACGCTAATCGTTGGCCTGACTAGAATTTTGAAAGTATCGCTCGGATTATGATGAAATTTTCACTCAAGATCACTAGCGTACCGAGGACGAAGCAACTTTGTAGATTTTGAAAATTGTGGGAGTTGCGTCAGAGCTAGGGGCATTTCACAAGTCTTGTAGGGGTTAAACATTTGGGATTGGACATTGTAGAGGGTGGGGGAGGGTATATCTCAATGTTTTGACTTTCGTATGTTTATACGCTATGGTAGATATCTATCCGATGGGTGGCTTGCGGCGTTTCCAGGATTGTCACAAAAAGTAATCGTACAAGCGCATCGAAATTAACTGTTTGCATATGCAATTATCGTTTTAATGTAATTTCTCGATAAAACACTTCTACTAAAAACAAAAATAGACAGTTGTTTTCTTTTTGGTCATGACAGTTAAATTAAAAAAATACATTAATTCCAAGCTTTACGTTTGGACCCTATACATGCCTGCAATAATTTTGCATACTTTTTGATCGTGTCATAGAACCACAAATAATTTATTCTTAGTACCGCCCTGTAACGTATTCGGCGTGCTGGAGCGCGATCACGTGCAATATACGTGAATATGTTTAGGTTTGGTCTCTTTCTTCGATGGATACATAATAATATGTTAATTGGGGGAATGTACACGCGCTTGCCTAAGGTGCCTGTTGGTGACAATTGAAGAGTGGTGGAGGGTCAGGCGTAAAATACTTGAAGAATAGACAATTAATTGAACCGAGTTCGTTAATATGCAGGTTGGACCGAGAATGATGGCAGGTGGGATTCATTGAACATATCTCAACATCATCGTATACGTATAGATAATAAGCACACGTTATAGGTGTTTGAGGGACGGGGACGACGATCGACGGTCATCAGCCGTCACCCTAGTTTAGGATTTACGATTATCTATATCTGTACTGTAAAAGAGTATTACTACTCTACAATCGCCGTGACTACTCCCAGGTACTGACGCCAGGGAGTCCAGTTCTATAATGAGGTTCCGTGGTTCCACAGTGTCAAATTTTCAACCTGTCGAATTGTCTGTAGAAATTGTAAACAATGAAAGAAGTTGCAAAGTTCAGATTGAAAGGATATATATTTCCTGAAAAGACAATGCCGTATTCTATGTAAAAGAATCCCAAGAAAAGAGAGGTCTGTTACCTTATATGTTACCTCCTAGGACTACAAGAAGTCGTACACTCGCATTCAGAGATGCTAGGTCTAATATTTACTGGGCAGAGTGACGTTTTAAGAAAGAAGGGTGCCCCCAGACATGTCTATGGCGTGATCTACTGCTAGGTAAGTATGCATACTGAAAGGTGAAATATATACAAAGTGATCTTAACTAGTGGATAATCTTACAGCGAACAAATCTGGTACTCTGTATTACAGTTGTCCAAGAAACCTGAAGTCTTACATAAACCTTATAGTCTAGTCTGTCCTGTAATCTCTGGAATAACCTGTTGGAGGTCACCTGGTGGTGTCAACCAGCCCTCAGATGGTAAAATGTAGGCAGGCAGCAGGAAGCAAAAGACGTTGAAGTGAAGAAGAGACAGATAATAAAGAAAACGTAAAAAAAAGGCCTGTGGACAAAAGTCAAGCATAAGCTACATGCACTTCAAGGCAATTAATCAGGCACTACACGAGTGCTTCAAGCATCAGCTAAAGGCATCAAAAAAAAAGGTAAGGTACCTACCTAGGGTGTAGGGTGGCCTTTAATGTAGAGGGAAATCTCCCAATCTCAATAATCCCACAATAGTGGTGCGCCTATAGCAATTGGAATTGTGAAGATTTCTCTTTTTCAGCTATTTTCCGGTACCATATCGGCCCTTGCGTTACAGCCGCTCCGTTCGATACCGGAAAATTGCAATGGCGATCTTTTTTTCCTTGCTTGCTTGCGCGCGTCTCGCGCCTGACATTTCCACGCCAGTTGGTATGCTATGATTTTCACCGTTGACAGTGACAGCCGACTTGACACCTGTCTACAAAATTCATTGCTACATAGGTTATAAAATTATAAACAATGACTAGTTTTGCTTTAGGGGCACTGATTTATTAAAGGAAACAAGTAATCTGATTACAATAGTGAGTTAAGTATCTGATACTTACTTAGTTTTGTTTCAGGTTCACTAGGGCAGGTTCACCAGGTGGAATCCAGAGAATACTGTTTACACTGAATGCAAAAATGCAGAATGCAATGTCAATAACTAAATCAATAAAACCACTGGAAAGGATATACAGCATATTATTTCTAGCTACAATTTCTGAAACCTAGTTGGAAATCATAAGAACAGAGTTGCAGGTACATAAGACATTCTCAAATTATTGGTTTTCTAAAGGAGTTCATCTATATCAGCAGATCTGTTAGATATTAGTTGTCTCTGTTTTGGCTTGAGATAACAGACACAGGTAGCAGTACGAACCTTTTTTTTCTGAGAAACGTTTCTCTTTACAAAAAAAAACAAAGAATATATACGACTTGCACAAAATAAGTACAATTTCTGGCTGTACTAGAGGTAATAAATTTTGAACTTGTAGCACACATAGTACTGTACTTGAAAGAAAAAAGGGAAGTTTTCAAATGAACGCCTGCCTTATATCATTTGCGTTGCGTAGGGTATCTAATGAATGAAGCACATTTCAAATTTTACGGTCCCTGTTTCCAACGAATCCCGCTCTGGCTCCGATTCCCAATGCCCTTGTATCAATTATGCAAGACGGCCGTAGTACATAGACCCGAGCCTGTCGGAAAGAGATCGATAGAAAAAGGGATATTCGCGAACATGTGATGCCCTGGGGCCTCTCTCCCCTTACTACGGCTGCCATTTATAAATTGAGAATCGGTTCCCGAGTTTTCCTTTTCACCAGTTCGACGCGGCGAGATGATTTTATATTGTTGTTTGCATGCAATTTTTGGTTGTTTGGACAGATGGCGGATTATAGCATCTTCGGTTATCCTGTGTAACTTTTATTTAGGCACGAATGAAACGTTTAAAAACGGTTCTGCACTCACACATTGACAGACACTCACAGTAGTCAAAATGATAGAAAATTCTACATCCGAATATTTATTAAAGTATAAGGTCAAGGTCATATCTAAAGGTCAAATCAAGGTAAAATGTAGGAAGCTAGCGAAAATTCCTAAAGGTTTAGCAGGATTAACGATGAAAAAAATCGAGGTTGGGTCTTTAGACAATTTTCACAGGGATACCAATATTCTATTTGACCTTGACCCTTATTTTCAAGGCGATAACAGTGCATGAGAACGTACTAGGATGTAGAATTTTCCATTGGTGGTGCTTAAGAGGGCGTTTCCTAGTTAAAGAAAAAAGTTGCCTTTAAAATAGCTTTGAAATGTTGAATCCAAGGTCACCATTGAAATCCTTGTTTCACTTATTAAAGACCTGTCCGAGATATTTTTTTGTCAATAATCCTGCTAAGCTTCTAAGCATTTTCTAGAAAAGCTTGGGGTCAGCTGAGAGTAATGAATATTTGTCCCCAAAAACACATTGAAATACCCTATGATCTATTAGACCCTAACGAAGTCAATAACCACTTCATGTTGAATTACCAAAATCTTAATATCAATTCCCGTTTGATTGACAGTACAGTAGAGTTTTATGAGAACAGCTTTAAGAGGCAAGATGTAACTCCATTTACATTTAGGATGATGACCGCTGATGAAATTTTGGACATAGTTACCTCTATCAAGTCACCTGCTACAGGATGTGACGAAATTAACTTGAACATGCTAAGTTACTGCTTACCTGAAATGTTATTGTATTTAACACATATTGTTAATATATGCCTTGAGACGGGGACTTTTCCTGAGGCTTGGAAAGAAGGTATTATCATCCCTTTAGCCAAAGTCAAAAATCCAACCACTCATACTCATTTGCGGCCTGTTAGTTTGCTGTGCTTTTGTTCGAAGGTATTAGAGAAAGCAGTGTACATTCAACTAGTGGAATATTTAGAGCAAAATAACTTGTTTCCTCCTCATCAATCAGGATTTCGTGCGGGACATAGCACTACTTCAGCTTTGCTTCATCTAACTGACAACATCGTAGGTAACTTAGACAGACATATTAATACCATATTAGTGATGATTAATTTCTCAAAAGCCTTTGATACAGTTAATCAAAAAATCATGTTGAGCAAGCTGAAGTACATGGGACTATCTGATATTCCGCTAATATTTTTCCAAAGCTACTTGGCTGAAAGAAAACAGGTAGTTAAGCCGGTTAGGGGCGTCCCTTCTAGTACTGTGGTTTCGTCTGGCGTTCTGCAGGGGTCAGTTCTGGGTCCTATGTTATATTTAATTTACACTATAGACTTAGACTCATGTGTGGAATTTTGTCCTTTACAAACGTAAGCTGATGACATGCAATTGCCATTTCACTTCAAATATGCTCAGTTAAATGAAGTGTCGTTTAAAATTAATACTGACGTTTGTAAACAGCACTGTCTCAGGATCAATCCTAAAAAGAGTTCAAGCATGCTTTTTTCTCCGAAACACATGTATAATAACATAAAGGACGCAGTTGTACTCATTATAAATAACGGGCGCATCCCCATGGTAGAACATTCTAAAAATCTGGGTGTTATCTTGGACTTGGACTTGAAGTTTGATAGACACATCGGTTACCTGTCTCAAAAAACTTATGCCAGATTAAAACTTTTGTGCTCCAACCGGTTCATTTTAAACTTTAAGACTAGGAAAAAATTAGTTGAAAGCTTGATCCTGTCGTCTTTGCAACATTCTCTGATTTTATTCTATTCTTATTTGGATTCGTCGGATCGGTATAGGTTACAAAAGATTCAAAACAGCTGCTGCAGGTTTGTGTTTGGACTTCGTAAATATAGACATGTCTTTTCGAAGATTGAAGATTTAAATTGGTTAAAGATGGAAAAAACAGTTTGTTTATGCTATGAAGGTGTTTGCTCATAAAGTAGTTCGCACAAAAAAGCCACCGTACATTTTAGAAAAGCTAGTACCAAGAGGTAACATTAATCAGAGAAATCTCAGACACAACCTAGATTTTGCAATGCCAGTCCACTACCCAGCCCTTTTCGAGAAAAGCTTCACATTTCATGCTGTCAAGTTATACAAATCTACAGATAAAATGTGTCGCAGTAAAACAATAGTACCTTTTAGGAGACTCGTTGAGAAACAGCTGATGGGATATTGATAGTTCAAGTGTGCATTTGTTACAAATGTTTTTTTTCTTTTCTTTTTCTGTTACATATTACTCTGTTAGCTCATGCGTGCGTGTTGTCAACACGTTATCTACTCAAGTCATTTACTTACATTTCTTTTTCTTCTTATTATTACTATTGTTTGTTTTTGTATCGAGTTTAACTATGTTACTCTTTAGCACACAGTGAGGTTAAGTGTAAGAGTAGCCATTTGGCTCAACTTCGCCACACTGATGTATGTGTATTAATAAAGACATTTGTTCTTATTATTATTATGATTATTATTATTATTATTATTTCTCCTAGCCCTATACTCTTGACCATTATAGGTGACCTTATTCTAACGTAAGATCTGCCTTTATTTCAATTGATATTGTAGAAAGGGGTTTTTTATAAAAAAAAACGAAAGTTGACCTTGAATTAACTTAGAACGTGATGCTCAAGGTCAAATCCAAGTTCGCCCTTGACCTATTTGTTCAGAGCTAATAAAGACACGATCCTGACCTTTTTCGAAAATACCTTATCTAGAGAAATACAGATTCGTTCAGTTACTTTTGCTACAGCAAGTGTATATTTCGTGAAAAAGGTCGAAGTAGCCGAAACTTCAATAATCCTTCAATGAAAAAAGCATGATGATTCGCAAAAGAGATGTATGTCCGATTTGTCCTAACGTAGGCAACATATGTGGCTAGAAAATCGCGAAAGATTCTATACGAAGAAGCAACAGTTTATATTCATGCATACAGAAACCATTCGCGGAAGTATATCAATGGCACACATTCCCATAAATTCCATACGAAATTGCAAAAGTCGAGTGGAAGCAACACAACAGAAGCCCACGAATCGTCCTATAAACGGTAGGAGAAACACAATTCCACAGCGATGCACTGGCGTCAGGCATCAATTGCCACTTGAAACACGACCCTATCCCGGTGCGCCACCTAGAAACATTTATTCACGGAGAATTCAATGCCGGTCGGGGAGTTTCCCTTCAGAGTACGAGGGCCGATAGAAAAATATATAATGCTTTAAGTTCAATAATAGTACATTCCCATTGTTCAGCATGTTTCTCAGGATGCATATATTACGTTCTGTATGGAGTCGCGAAGATGGAAGTTCCTCAAGGAGGTGTATTGGGACCGTTGTTATTTTCAATTTATACTCGTAGCACACGAATGGTACTATTAAAGGTATTCATGAAATATGATCACAACCAGATACGCCCTCTAGAAATATGTATTCACGGAAAAGTCGGTGTTGGTCGGAGAGTTTTCCTTTAGACTGCTGGTGCTGATAGAAAAAAGTATAATACTGTACGTTCAATAATAGTACAGCTTTATTTTTCAGCATAATGTCCAGGATGCATACTTCCGGTATGGAGACACGAAGATGGAAGTCCTCAAGAAGGGTGTATTGGGACCGTTATTATTTACATTTCATAGCACACGAATCGTCCTGAATTCCAAATAATAAGAACCTTACTTTTTGCCATCCATTGATAGTATGTAAATCCTAGCTAGATGCTTCTAGTATAACAATCAAAATAAACATTGTTTCAACGAGTTTTAAACAGCTGCGGCATCACAGAGGATATAAATGGCAGTACTGGCTTAGTGCTACCTAGGGAGGATATTTTAATCATGCTTGTTACCAGTCACAATGCTGATTGACTGAATCATCAAGAAAACTCAACGCAATTTGAACAGAAACACGTCGCCGCCATATTGCATTTGATATACGACACGTCAGCTGTCATTTCAACTGTCAATGTCAAGTTAAATGTCATTAATGTCACTTTCATATGCAATATTTATTTTTTTTTTAATATATTTCCTGATCGTAAAAAAAGAATTTTACGTTAGGGAAAAACGCTTCCGTCCTTATGTTAAGAAAATGTTTTCTCTAAGGCAAACATTAGCTTTTCATGATTAGGAAAAATATTCAAAATTTCCATCTTCGTCTTCCGTTGATACAAGTAAAAAACATACTGGGGTAATTTGGGACGGTGATATCGAGCATAGCTATCAAACAATAAACGAGAAAACGAATATTTAGATGGATGATTACCCTAGGCTACACGCGCTGCTGCCATACTTCTTATCTATACAGGCTTTTACACCTTTTTTGCGGCTAGCTGTTTCAGTCCTAATAAAATCAGATTATTAAAATAAAGTAGAAGCAACTTTGCACACTGGGGTAACAACAAAAATCCAGTGAATTTTATGTTTTCTCCAGATAGTGATCACCTAACAGTTTGGTGAGAGAGACACTAATTCTTGCTCCCATCCCTCGTATCTTCTACAGTTTCTCCAAGACTTGCCTTGAGAATGTTCTTCTCTAGGAAATAGATGGAGATTAAGAGAGTTGGAGCATTAACTCGATTATTATGGAAAAATTGGGCCAGCTAGAGAAAATGTTACTTGTACGTGGTCAGAATTCAGCAGGATCTTGATACGAAATTGTAGAAATACTGTGCAAGCTACAGTCGTAAGTTCTTACACGTGGAGAGTTTACTTCTTTCAGACTTTGTATGTATTGTATCCAATCTCTTATCGAATTAAAACAATTTTACTTCCCCCGCCTACTGATGGAGGAAGTATTGTAATCGCGAAACATTTCGAAAATGAGATATGTTTTTTTATGTTATATGTATATTTCGGCAGAGTGTCAGTTTGTCCGTCGGTATGGTGATTGTTTTGTTTATGCTCAAAAATCTTCAGAAACTATAAATTATTTCGCTCAGAACCCTTGAGTTACTGGAGCAAAACGTGATAATTTTTCATAACTCGAATTTAAGGTCGGGTTTCCTTTACCCTAGTACTCTTGTCTCATTGATATGTTTTTTCTTTGAAAATACGTAGATATCTGATTTGTCATTTTCGGAACGTGGATTCAGTTCTTCTGAAAATATTCTTTTTCAATCTAAAACCTTTTTTTTTATATAAATTGCGTTACATGAGATGCTTTTGGCTCATTTATAAACAATAACAAATATTGCGTCTCTATACGTTCAAAATACTTATATCCTAGGAAATGGGTGAAAACCGAGATTAACAGGATACGTAGGATAAGATCTTTTTACAACCTATTATTATCATTAGGGACGCTTGAATTGTTGAATTTTGGAGGCTGGCTGATTCTGAAAATATTGTAAAATATTGCTGCGAAAGATTTGTAAATCTCGAAACTGGAAATACTACAGACCAAAATTTGTGGACTGACCTAAACATACCTTAGTCCAAAAGTTGATACAGGATGTCAAAGTTACAACTTTATTTTTATGGCCAAACTCCTAGAGGACACCACTCACACCACTATTTCGGTAAATAACTCATTATAACTTTTTTGCGCTACCCTGATCGAAACATCTTGGTTTCTCGTATTTCCACAACAAAAAAGGTTTACCTGTTAGAAGTGCCTAAACTTAATAATTTTCGAGATATTTGTTTTTAAAAGATCCAATGCATTATTTGTACCATGATGATAAACATGTTTATAACATAATAATCAAGTTGCCTTGGATAATATCTGAGTAGCGTTGCCATGGTTTCTAATGTTTGTCATAATATAGCTTTGAACTTCATGAATAATTTTAAGTTGACCATAAGTTGTTCAACATCATGAGTATACGTTTGATGAATATTATGATATGAATTTAATGTACGGCAAGGTGTAATGCTTTAATGCTATTTGTAGGTGATAAGTCTTAGCACCCAATTTCACTGTTACAAAAAAGCTCTGGGCACATATCTCTCGTTTTTAGTATGCCAAAGCAAGAGGAGCATGCTCCTTCATCGCCCGCACTAGCATTCTACCACCGTCTGGGTGCAATGAATAGACCAAAGGGCGTGTCTATTATTCCTTGGCGTCTTCTTATCAGCCTTATCAATCTTCACAGAGATTGCAAACGATTCAACTGAGCCGCGCTGCACCAGTGGCGAAAGAGATATCCGGATGAGATAACGATGCGTTTTAGAGGAGATAAAAGATGCGCTAAAGGAGCTTTGTGAACAGGTGACGAAAAATTGGCTCTAAGGAAATGGAAATGCGGGATGTGGCAACAGGAGATTGTTTTGCTTTCGGGGCTTTCGAACACTTTCCAGTGGAAGTGCATCAGCCAAAAGCTGGTGTAAAGTGGGCTGAATTCCCGAGTAGTAAGATCGGTTACGAAAGATTTGAAAAGATTGATTGATTTCATTTAATCATGAATTTGTTTTTTTGCACTTACGTCCCATTAGCTAGATACAATCTGTATATACATAATGCACCACCTTGATAAAAAAGTTCCCGGAATAAGGCATGATAACTCAGTTGTGTAATACTCGTCGTAATATATTGTATATGTATGGTTGTTACCCTGGATAAGTTTTTGTCAGGAAATTAGCGAGTACGTTTATACCAAGATATGGAATACATAAAGGTTCTTATTATTTGTGAACTGTACTTTTATTTATTTACCATACTACAAACACAAACGTAAATAAATGTAAAAGCGTTTACTAGCAAAATAAATTACAAATACACAACGCATTTCAGAACAGCACAATACAAAAGGGAGATAAAATAAAATATACTATATATGTAAAATAATATACGAGTTTAATAATAATTCTAATGTGTTACCGATGTAAAATGTTGCATTCAAACATCACCATATTTATAAGACTCTGGTAAATTTCTTTTTCTCTTATTCGTAGATCAACTTTGGTAACTACAAATAATAAATATGTATCTAATTAAATTAAATTTTTCGCAGTTTAAGGTGTTATTGACATTGCAGTGGAATGAAACATCATTCAAACTGCGCTTATCACGTTTGAATTCACTCAACATACTATTATATGAGATCATAAAAGGATATATACAGGGTGTCCCAGAAATAACACGTCAGAGTTACACGGGAGGTAGATTGGCTTCAGATCAATCAGATAAAATCGACATACCTTAGTGAAAGTTTTTTATTAAAAAATCACGTAACCTTTTTTACCATTTTGATCACATATCAGTAATTATAATTTCTCTTTATTGATTATAGAGTGCCCATTCCTAGACCAAACCCTTTTTAATGATTTTATTTTGGTAAATTTCAGAGCTTATTGATTGTAGAATTTCACACGTATTATATCTGTCATTCTCAGCGACTCAGTATTGTGCTGAAATCTTTTGGAGATTAATGTTATAGTATTATTAACGACTATCTTCGAAATTTTCTCATTAAATATTATTGGTCCCTCGTAGACAGATTTGGTTCTGCCTACAGTCTGCCCATTCGCAACCAGTGCGCCACCTTGTGACTTTACACGTACTAGCAGTATAGGAATATTTTGTTCCATCAAGCTTCTTCAAGGCTATTCATTTAACCTTCTTTCAATGTTTACTTTCCGATCAAGATACTTTCTGCTAAAATTTGATTTACTATCAAGTTAACTTCTTTTGAAATGTGATTTACTATCAAGACACCTTCTTTTGATTGCGTACCAACGCGTTCAGCGCCATTTTGCTTTTGCTTTTCCGCTGTGATTTTGGTTCTGTGCGTGCGTTTTTTCGTTAGCGCGGGTTGTCACGTGCCAAAATCACGTAACCTATTTTTTAGTATTTTGATCACATATCAGTAATTTGAATTGCCCTTTATTGATTATAGAGTGTCCATTCCTAGATCAAATCCTTTTAATGATTTTATTTTGGTAAATTTTACAGCTTATTGAGAATTTCTCACGTATTATATCTGTCATTCTCAGCAACTCAGTATTGTGTTGAAATCTTTTGGACACTAATGTTATAGTATTATTAACGACTTCGAAATTTTCTCATAAAATATTGTTGGCCCCACGTTGGGCGCCACGAAATTTGTATACGTCACCATCTTTTGGGCTTACTACATTACATTGATCATGATCTTGAATTATGAGCTGCCGTAACTTATTTTAGAGCAAGGGATAACTTTCTAAGGGTATATCACTTTGGTATATTTTTATCGTTTCTTGCCCTTGCAGAAAAAAAGTAAATTTCTAGTAACAGAGCATGTACATGGATTTTTCTTCGAGTTTGAGTGTTCAGACATAGAGTAAAGAGTAGATTTTTAAACAGTCTTTTCTCTCTCTAGGGTTTTTTTATACCGTAAATTTTAGAAAGCAAGGCAAGCAACCTCTTGTGACGTTCCGTACGTCACTGCTCTCTGGTAGCCACTGGTTTTTGACCTGAACGCTTGTGAGCTGAGGACACCTCAGCTGCGCCTAAAGCTGTAACTGGAAGAAGACCATTCCAGATACGACAACTATCAGATAAGTTTAGGTTTGAAATATTTGTAAAACCCCTATTTGTAAAGCCTTCGTACGTGTACCATGGTAAACGTTTTACAGGGTTAGTAATTATGGACTAATAATTTTATTGTCAGGTAGTTTTGAATAACATCATTTCTTTTAACTTGCATTCCAGTGGTGGAGCATATGTGCTGCTTGTTTTGACAATATATTGTGATTCTTTTTTAGATATCTTGTTTTATTTGGCTCTCTGTGTATAATTAATTAGGTTTCATCATTATTGTTAGATTATTTTCTTTGTGTGGTGGTCAGGCAAAACAAGTTCCGACTAACAACTCGGGGATTTGTGGCTTAATCCGTCTTGAGTCACTGGCGCTCTTAACCCCCCCCCCCTACTCTCCGCTTTATTAAGCTAGTGCCTTAATTTGCACGCCAATTGACAGCTGTTTTGCATTGATTGATCCTTAGATTTCATTTATATTCATTAATTAATTTAATTTAAAAAGAAAGCAAGAGGAACCACCCCACTATTTCCTCTTATTTATAAAAAAGGCGTGGCACCTTAACACGCTGCGCGGTATGTCATTTGATTGTGTGTATGTGAACCCTGCGTAAGAGTGTCATTTCTCTTCGCATCGCTTTTCTTCTCCCCGTTAAACGTATACCTTTAAAGTACGACTCGATATAACAATTTCTATCGTGAAAACAGTTTGGTAACCCCTGTTTTATCGCCAAAGAAAGTATATCGGCCCCGTCTGAGTCTGAGGAAAAATCGACCCGTCATTTGATATTCGTTTCACGTCCAGGCACAATCCCGCCATCACCTAACCAACTCTAATTGTGGGAGTTGGACGTAAGCAACTCCGGCAAAATGGATCGCACCCGACAACTCTAGGGAAACTTAAAATCGTTAGACGAGATGCTGTACGTCGAATAATGTCAACCATGCGAATTCAAATACAATTTTCAGGAAAAGTAGCATTTTAAAACATTAACACTAACATACAGGGTGTTCATTTATCGGAAACCACTGGTTAAAGGAAAAAATACCGAGGCACGTCAAAAGATTTGTCAAGGGGGGACAACTTTTCAACCAAAAACTACTACTTTACCCCCTTTCACCCTCGGCCCCCAGGGTCATTTCCTTAAACATTTGAAATAAGGGATATCGAGTAATCGCTTGTTTGAAAGGTCTTTCGGAGTCGTTTATTTTGACGTTTGATTTTTTGAAATCAGTCGATTCGTTTAAGAGAACATTAGTAAAATCTGTATCTTAATTTGTTCAGATAGAAAACAAAAACATACCGAGTACCCCCAAAAAATTAATGTATGGGCAGGCATTTTAAGAAACAAAGTGATTGGGCCATTGTTTATTAATGGAAATTTGAATGAAGATATTTATTTGGATATATTGAAATTGTTAACCAAATCTAAGAAGATAGAAACCCTATACTTGATGAGGCTGAAATATATACTAAGTGACATATAAATCTGAATACCCAGTTTAAATGGTTTTATTTTACTAAAAGTTGGTGAATGTATTTATCTTACTATAAATAACAAGTGAAAAAATTTTCAGCCTTATCAGTTGGGCATTCCGGTTTTTATACTGCGTTTTTTTTAATTCACTAACGCTCTAAAAATGAGTATTTCAGCCGCAGTAAAGAATCAACGTTGGCGGATTTTGGTTCTTGACATCCTTTACGATCGGTTACGATGCCTAGAGTACGGAGACCTGTACGATTTCGTCAACTTAGTGAGTTTGATAGGAGCCGTATAGTGGGACTTCGGGAAGCTGGACTTTCTTTTCGGGCAATTGCAGTTAGAGTGCAAAGAAGTGGAGACACTGTGGTTAGGTGTTGTCAGGCATGGCTTCGAGAAGGCCGTACGCAAAGAGCAAGGGGCACTGGACGCCGCCGTAGAACAACAGACCGTGAAGATCGCCACCTAAGATTATTGGCCTTAAGGGACCGTTTCTCCACTACCAGGTCCATTGCAAATGAATGGTTGGCAGAACACGGAAGACCTATTGGCATGCGAAGTGTTTACCGACGAATGAGAAGTTTTGGCTTGTTTTCATACCGGCCACACTGGGTCCTCCCTTTAACTCGAGAACACCGACGTAATCGCCTTGAGTGGTGCAGACAACGGTCACTCTGGGATCAGGAGTGGAACAGTATTGTCTTTAGTGACAAGTCTCGATTTTGTTTAGGCATGCACGACGGTCGTGCCAGGGTTAGAAGGAGACGTGGTGAAAGGAGGAATCCACAGTTTTTTGCTGAAAGACATGTTCATCACACTGTTGGAGTTATGGTTTGGGGTGCTACAGCTTATGGTTCCAGGTCACCTTTAATCTTCATCATAGGTAACATGAACGCGCAGCGTTATATCCACGAAGTTCTAGAACCCCATCTTTTACCCGATCTTGACACCCTGGCAGATCCAACTTTCCAACAAGATAATGCTCGACCACATGTTGCAAGAGTCACAATGGACTTCTTTCAACATAATGATGTCACATTGTTACCATGGCCACCAAGATCTCCCGACTTATCCCCAATTGAGCACGTGTGGGATATGATGGGTAGGAGATTGCTCAATTTGCAACGTCCTCCTCAAACTCTAGAAGCACTTCGAGAGGAGTTGGTGGTTGCCTGGAATGAGATACCACAGGAGGACATTGACCACCTGATCAGAAGCATGCCTAGGCGCGTTGGAGAATGCGTAGCACATCAGGGTGCATCCACACATTATTAAAGGTCAAAGGGCTTTAAATCAGTGCAATCATTTTGAAATTTTTATCATTTACTTATTATGCTTCATTAAGTACTTATACAAAATTTTATTGAAATAAAACCATTTAAACTGGGTGTTCGGATTTATATGTCACTTAGTATATTTCCAGCAAAATGGATAGGGCGAAGAGGGCCTAGATACTACTTTTTCATTTATTTTTTTCACTTTCTCGCTGTTGTTTCACCACACACTACACAACTAAACAACTACGGTTGTTTATTACAACCGTAGTTGTTTTCTTATACAGCAGCAGATTAATTTTGTACAGTTACGTTGTCAATTACAATAACTCTATGACAATACGTTCACCGTACATACATACATATTTGTCTTATTTTTTCTGTACATTACGCTAATGACTTATAAAGTACCTCCAAGTAAGAACGATTTTTTTTCGTGTCAAGCCTCCAGCTCCGGCGTCTCTAAATTTTCAAAATCTACAACGCCTTTTCGTCGACATAGCAGCAATCTTTTATCAAAATTTCATCAAAATCCCAGCGGTATTTTCCGAATAATAGAAGGGTCAACGATTAGCGAACAGATCGACGGAACTGAGTGGCAAGTAGTATAAATGTTTATATTTAAAAAATAGCCATGTCTAAAATTTTTTGATGTGTTCGCATCAAAATTTTGATATAGTTAGGTGCAACTTGAGTGTTGAACCTAATTACCTTTCCATTACTAACCAGTGCCCCTATTCTTGAGTTTAAAAGAAAATCACACTCCCTCTCTTTTTCTACTCCCCCGGTTTTCTATCGATTCGAATATACGGTATTCTTGAAAGGACTCGATAGAAAGGAGAAAGGAAATCAAGACACAGGGTTGCCAGGTGCCAAAGATTTTGGTCAAGATTTCCTCATAAAAAGCACAAAATGATTGAATTTCTCCAAGAGCACCCCCAAATGCACCAGGGAAAATTCAATCATAGATTAAAGAATACTGTTTTAGAATGACTATAACTTAATATCTACTCTTGCCTTTGTTTTGATCGAAAGTGCAGAAGCTCATGAGGGTGGATGTATGAATGTAGTCGATATCTCCAGCAATTCATACACCAAATCTTTGGTCAACGTAAACATCTGTACAAATGTTCGATCCGAAATTTAAAATACATCAATTGATTCAAATTAACCATTTTTGTGCTTCCTGTTTAGCAGGAACGATAATAACAATGTCAAACACGTTAATGTTTAGGTTATATAGCACTATTTTCTATTAATTTTGCCAGTTCAAATCGCGACTCCCCAAAAGTGAATTCATTTCATTCACTTTTCGGCAGAATTGATTTCAAGAATACTGCATTTCTTGACCACTCCCGCTTTTTGCCACTTTCTCTCACAATTTCTACCCCCTCAAACTCAAGAATAGAGGTCCTGAAAAATCGCTATTTTTACGGCGTTTCCCTAAGAAGTTACATTCCTCCTAGGGAAATAGGATAATGAAAAATTCGCTAAGTAAATAATAAATATGTGCATTCATGTAGAACTTGATAATCACAGAATTGTCACTACTATTGAATAACTCATACATTTTTAAACATTTCTAATAATTATGGATTAAAAGTTACTACAAAGTCTATTTTCTAACCAAAAATATTGTTTTTGATTGTACTTATTTATGTTACTATTTTGATAGCATAGAGCTTGAAGCTATTTCATAAATTTGAGTATTTGAATATGAATGAGAACCGAATGATGTGTCAACGTAAGTAGCATCTTCTATCTCAGTCGGACTCATCATGTAGCAGAAACATTCCTCGCGTACGCACTGTTCTATCACGGAGACATCTCGTGTGCTTTATTCAGACAGTGTTGCCGGACGTTCAGGAAATTCGCAGATGTTATATTTCAAGGTCTGGTCAAACCAACGAATTCAGACTAGGTAGAGGGAGCTAGTCAATGACTTGTTTGTCTCCTTATGTCTGTAGTGAGGATCAAAGTGTATTGAGAATAAGTCAATTTTTTGACAGTCGTTAAATTCTTAGTTTTATTGTTATTCATTTAAAAAAGATAGTGTTTGCAAATTTGCAAATAGCAGCACAAGTCTAATGAAGGTAGATGTTTCCACCGGTATTTATTCTTATTATTGAATTGATACAACGCTGTCACTTTGGTAGACATTGGTAGACAAATGAGTCAAACGTAAAACTACTCTTGGCAACAAATAATGCAATGTAAACATATAGGCTTGGCTCCTTCTAATCTATTCGAATTCGTCGAGTCTAAATGTAGTAATGTAGTTAGTAGTGAAAAAAATTCTATACATACCTCGGTATCTAAGCTCATTACTGTCCTCGCACATGATATAAATGTGTTTGGCCAATAATAAAATAATTCTCCACCAAGGTGTGTAACATACTATCTTGTCATATCTTATAAATTACCATATCAGGCCATATCCCGTTGACCTAGCTTTTCTACACATTGGTCTTGGCCTATTGTGAGGAGGAGAATTCAAAATACTCCGTATGTTTTATCGTCTATGTCTAGTAATCATGAATTAAAAATAAACCAGAACAACTATAAAAAGCGAAGCTAGTAATCTAAAGTATTATGCGAATATGAACCATCACCATTAACTCACGTTGTTAATATTTTTGCCAGGTCGCTAAATCGCCATACTGAATCAACGTCATGACCTCTGGACTATAAGGTAAGGTTTTAAATTGCCTAAAATATTTACACAATCTACCCCAGGTCTGGGTAAACAGGGGAGTAAGGGCGTCCAATTTATTGAGGGATTTAACCATCTCGTTTCAACTTTAGTCTTTACATTTTTTTTGGAGATAGGAGGTAGGTGAACTACGTATTTTACGGACTCTGTTACACTCACTGGTTTAACAGATATCATATAGGTTCTATATCGTCACAAGCTTTAGTTGCAGAATATATTTTTGAACTGAATATGTTTTGTATTCGTCTCTCTAATCATCACCAAATGCAGACAGCGCTGTTTGAAAATCAAACAAGAGGGTCTTTGAAAAACTCAAAATGTAGTACGCAGGTAGGTGAAAATTGAACCAATTGTTCGTCTCAAGTCTCAACCTATACGTTTAAATGACAGAAAGATCCCTACACCATCTGGCTTGTGCATAGAATGTCATTGCTAGTAGCTAATTGAATACGAGTGTCGTTTTTTAAGTACCATTTTCTAATGGAGTCATTGAAACCTTACTTGTGAACGTAATTTGTACCACAAACCGAAATATGAACAGTTTTCCCTTCCTCCACATGGTCACCATAAATATTATTATTGTAGTTGTCAATTCGTGGCAGCAGCTTTGGAATCCCGTCTCAAAGAACGTTGCCGTCCTAAAGTTAAACCTGTTAACTATTTCTTTCAACATGTCATCATTCTTCAAGCGCCTTTTACCAAGAAATTCCTTACGTTTGAAGAAGAAGATGGAACACTTGGAGCTAAGTCAGGGCTGTATCGTGGATGATCCAGTATTGAGTCTGTGTGATTCTGCTAGATAGCAGCGGTTTTGAATAGCGCACTTGATTCAACAAGCTGGTGGTGAATTTCAGCAACAACAGGGAGAAGAAGAAATAATAACAGTCGTCGTTTAGTTAAGCGATCTTCCAAATATTACTGTTTATTAGTGAGGATATGCTGCTTATTTAAGTATTCTGTACTTAGTTAGTTTAGCAAAGTATGCATAGATATATTAACTGTAATCCGTTTTATTCGATCTTCCACCTAAAAATCAATCAACAGAGATGCGACCGTCCATCTTATATCGATTTACTAACTTGTGCCATATTTCATAAATCTAATTCAGAATTATCGTTGCTGACACGCCACTGGTTTGGCGACGTAGGTTCGAGCTCCAGCGCTTACAGAACGCAGACCTCACTTTAAATATTAGTTCTGCAAAGGAGTTTTCCTGCTGGAGACGATTCAATAAGCTACGCAAATAAGAGACTTACGGCTACTTATACGTGCTTGATGTTGGTACGTGACACCCGAGAGTATTTGCCAATTTGCTGAGGAATAATATTTATTTGCTGTGCTAGCAGAATGGAGAAATAACAGTGAATGACGATGAAAAAATAATTTGGTGTTTGACACAAAGCGGTGGGCCTCGTTTAAAGCAAGTATGCTGATACTGCTTGCAATTTTTGACTACCTAACACAACGGATTCTGATACTAGACTAACGAGATCTACCCGAAATCCATTTTTCTCACGCGTACAGTTCTATAATAAGTTGCCCAGGCAATCAAAGACCTTTCAAATGTGAAGTAAGGAAGTTCCTTACAGATCATTCACTTTACTCAATCAAGGAATGTTTAGAATGTGAAGATTATAACTTTTAGGATTTCAATGTTTTTTCTTTGTCAGCTAGTTTTTAGTTGTATCTCTCAATTGTTTTGCTATATGTTTCATAATATTTCTATGTTGTCATACCTTACAGAGTGCGTTTTATTATCACTGCACATAATTTAAACTGTTTTGTCCTTATATGCGAGTTTTTTTAGGTCTAGGCAATACTTTTCTCCACAAAACCTCCTCACTTTGTCCAAGGCCCAAGTTCACATGTTTGGCTGCTGGCAGCCCAACTACATTGTCCACATTTGAGGAGGGCTATCCGACTGAACGATGACACTTCTCTAACTGAAAGTCTCGAGAACATTTCGCGCCGACAATGTGTCGGCAACCTGCTTTTAAGACTAATCTTTGCAAGCTGATTTGCTAGTCAACACGAGCCCTAAACGTAACCCTCCAAAGTTAGCAAACCTATCTAAAAGGGCTGGCAAACATCCACCCTTTGTTTATCCCCAGATTTTCCGTCAAACAAGTAATAAATAGGATACCGCCGCGGGATATTTCTTCGCTTTATTCTCAGTTATAAATTACCATCGTTCCTGTTTTTGCACAGTTTGCATAAATCACCAAGCAGTACTGCGTATATTTATTTCTTTTGAAAGCCCTGGATACGCGGATATATTGGCAAACTTCGGAATTGCTTATTATATTTCGTCGTCGTTCGCAAGCAGATTACTCAACATATTGTTATTAGTTAAAGTTATATTGAATTGTGCAAGATCCGGATTTGTATGCAGGGGTTTCGCTGACTACGTGGATTTCTTGCGGAATGGGGGATGTTCGGTACATATAACATTTGATGACAAAAGTATATTTGGTCGAAACAAGACTTGTTGATATACAATTCGCTTATGAAAAATTACTGTTTCTAAATTAAAGGTAATTTGTATGTAGTGGCTTGAACGTACGTAACGTTTAAGGTTCTTGATGTCTCGAAATCTGTAACACCGGCAGTGGTCGAGTCCGAAACATGTAACTATAAGCTTTTTAAGATTTCTACTATTCCTCCTCATTAACATCCGAATTCTCAAAAAAAAAAACCAAAAGTCGTAACAAAATTTATTATACCTTAAAGAATACATATTCGACAGGTTTTTGCAATACTCAGTTTTTGCTCCCTGCTAGCGGGGAAGTAAGGTAATCGCAGAAAAAAATTAAAATCAGGTATTTTGTTTTTTGGATGTTGTATGACATACTCATACTCATACTCTCATATACTCATTTCCTTCTGTCTATTTGTCGGTCTGTATGTATGTCCGCTAATATACTAAGTGACATATAAATCCGAACACCCAGTTTAAATGGTTTTATTTTAATAAAATTTTATATAAGTACTTAATGAAGCATAATAAGTAAATGAAAAAAATTTCAAAATGATTGCGCTGCTTTAAAGCCCTTTGACCTTTAATAATGTGTGGATGCACCCTGATGTGCTACGCATTCTCCAACGCGCCTAGGCATGCTTCTGATCAGGTGGTCAATGTCCTCCTGTGGTATCTCATTCCAGGCAACTACCAACTCCTCTCGAAGTGCTTCTAGAGTCTGAGGAGGACGTTGCAAATTGAGCAATCTCCTACCCATCATATCCCACACGTGCTCAATTGGGGATAAGTCGGGAGACCTTGGTGGCCATGGTAACAATGTGACATCATTATGTTGAAAGAAGTCTATTGTGACTCTTGCAACATGTGGTCGGGCATTATCTTGTTGGAAAGTTGGATCTGCCAGGGTGTCAAGATAGGGTAAAAGACGGGGTTCTAGAACTTCGTGGATATAACGCTGCGCGTTCACGTTACCTCTGATGAAGATTAAAGGTGACCTGGAACCATAAGCTATAGCACCCCAAACCATAACTCCAACAGTGTGATGAACATGTCTTTCAACAAAAAACTGTGGATTCCTCCTTTCACCACGAGGCCTTCTAACCCTGGCACGACCATCGTGCATGCCTAAACAAAATCGAGACTCGTCACTAAAGACAATACTGTTTCATTCCTGATCCCAGAGTGACCGTTGTCTGCACCACTCAAGGCGATTACGTAGGTGTTCTCGAGTTAAAGGGAGGACCCAGTGTGGCCGGTATGAAAACAAGCCAAAACTTCTCATTCGTCGGTAAAGACTTCGCATGCCAATAGGTCTTCCGTGTTCTGCAAACCATTCATTTGCAATGGACCTGGTAGTGGAGAAACGGTCCCTTAAGGCCAATAATCTTAGGCGGCGATCTTCACGGTCTGTTGTTCTACGGCGGCGTCCAGTGCCCCTTGCTCTTTGCGTACGGCCTTCTCGAAGCCATGCCTGACAACACCTAACCACAGTGTCTACACTTCTTTGCACTCTAACTGCAATTGCCCGAAAAGAAAGTAACGCCAAACAGGAATGTCCAACTGATAAGGCTGACAATTTTTTCACTTGTTATTTACAGTAAGATAAATACATTCACCAACTTTTATTAAAATAAAACCATTTAAAATGGGTGTTCGGATTTATATGTCACTTAGTATACTTGTCCCGCTATAATGTCCCGGAATGTATCGATCGGACTTTGATGACATTTTCACACAAGCTTACTACTTTGCAGTTTTTGAAAATCGGTTCAGTGTTGACAGAGCTATGGTCAAAATACAAATAAAGAATCGCTCAAACTCCGTTTGTGGTTAGGATTTGTAATCATTGCATCTTCAGTATCAGGGTAAAACGTTTTATTATTCAGAAATATGCGAACCCGTTAGTATGCCCTTTCAGTCATAACGTCACACATATTTAGGTATGTGACTCTAGCAACGTCAGCCACCCAGAAACACGAATTATCTTTTACCTGCGGAGGGTCCGAACAGAATGCAGCAACGCTGCCGCTGCCCCAGACCGCAGCGTGATGGATGCTGACGACGCGCGACGATGTACTGACAGGACATATTTTCCACATCAACCACAAGGACTTCAAACTTCAAGTTATGACGCTTTAAACGATTCTTTAGATGAGAAGCTCTATAGACATGGGTGCAATAATCCTTCGGTGCCAAGATGCAAGGTGTTACATTTTTTTGTGAATTATCGACTTTTGTCATTTTTTTATTTGATGCTTTGAACGAGCATATAATGGGTGATTTTTTTGCTAGTATTTTTTTGCAACACTGTTTTTGACAGATGACGCGTGAATCGTGTCTTGTGTCATTGTCAAACTTGTTCAGTTTGGTCTATAATTTAATCATGAATCGACTTACGAACGAACAACGCTTGCAAATTATTGAATTTTACTATCAAAATTCAGGCTCGGTTAAGAGTGCATCGAGCACTGCTTCCAATTTATGGGCAATTTGTTCGGCCTACTGAGGGAGCAATTCGGAAGCTTGTGACTAAATTTCGAACATAGTTTACATTATTGTACATTAAACCACCAACACGCAGACAGAGTGAGAACTGAAGAAAATATTGCGGCTGTATCCGCCAGTGTTACTCCACTACGTGGAAAATTTTGCGACAGGATTTGGGTGTAAAACCTTATAAGATACAGCTGGTGCAAGAATTGAAGCCACACGACCTCCCACAACGTTTCCAATTTGGTGAATGGGCGCTGGAAAAGTTGGAGGAAGATCCACATTTTTATCGAAAAATTGTGTTCAGCGACGAAGCTCATTTCTGTTTGAATGGGTACGTTAACAAGCCAAATTGCCGCATCTGGAGTGCAGACCAGCCAGAAGCATGGCAAGAGCTACCAATGCATCCCGAAAAAATCACTGTTTGGTGTGGATTATGGGCCGGTGGCATCATCGGGCCGTACTTCTTCAAAGACGATAATGGCCGGAACGTAACTGTGAATGGCGAGCGCTACCGTGCGATGATAACAAACTTTTTTTGCCCAAAATGGAATAGCTGGACTTGGCTGACATGTGGTTTCAACAAGACGGTGCCACATGCCACACCGCACATGAAACAATGACCCTATTGAGAGGCGAGTTCGGTGAACAGTTTATCTCACGTTTGGGGCCCGTCAATTGGCCGCCTAGATCGTGTGATTTAATGCCGTTGGACTATTTCTTGTGGATCCATGTTAAGGCTAATGTCTATAGGGATAAACCAGCAACGATTGACGCACTGGAAGCCAATATTGAAGCATTTATTCGTGAGATACCGGCCAATATGTTGAGAGAGTGTGCCAAAATTGGACCTTGCGCATGGGCCATCTAAAGCGGATCCGTGGCCAACATTTACATGAAATAATCTTTAAACATTAAATTATATCGACCGTTCTATCATACTCAAATAGAGATTTAATCGTTTTTTCAAATTTTTTGTTTTTTTTTTTTTAAATCAAATTCTATACCTCTTAAATCACCCGTTATAATGATAAAAACGCATATTGAACCGATACAATTTGAGTGTATTCAAGCCCCATGTAATCAATTTGACAGTTATACTCGTAAATCGAGAAAATCGAGGTTTGTGGTTTTAACAGTGCAAGAGGTGACAAAACTTGATAGATCTTGAAAGAGGGCCCCTACGTCTCTGGCCCATACTGAAACACGGTAACCGTTCTGAACCATTTTTAAGCGGCATTTGCCAGTGTTGTCAATCTACTCTTGCAACGCAACATACTTGCTTTCCGTTTGTCTGTTCCAACGACCAGATATATACCATACTGATGATTACTATTAAGCATTGTACAATGTTGTATGCATTCGGTCATTTTTACAGAGATGATTAGCAAGCTGATTCGGTTCTTTAGGTTTTAACAGTGCTTTTTCAGTTGATTTCATTTCAATTTCCGACGATATGCCTGAATGTTCAACAAAGCCGCCTGAATGGTTATCGTGAATTTTCGGAAAAAGCGATTTTTACTTCATACGCAACTGGCGGGAAAGTATTGTAATCGCGAAACATTTCGAAAATGAGTTATGTTTTTTGGGTGTTATAAAACATGTGCATTACGAAAAACCATTTCGGACTGTCTGTCTGTCTGTCTGTCTGTGTCTACCTGTCTGTCTGTCTGTGCGCGAATCCTCAACATCGCTATAAGTTTGAAAGTACCGGTCGGATTTTGATGAAATTTTGACATTAGGTTACTACTATCTCAAGGACAAAATAGCTTTACAGTTTTTGAAAATCGATCCAGTGGCGGCGGAGCTAGGAGCAAAAAAGTGGGAAAAACAAAACAATCAAACTTCGTTTTTAGACGTTTTAGAGGATCTGATAATTTTTTGATAATAGTTGAAGGGGTTAAGAATTGGCAGATGGAGGAAAGTATATCTAATTTTTTTACGATAGTATACTTATACGACTCTAGCCGTCTCCTTAAAACAGAATAGAGGAGAAATGTTTCCGACCCTGGTTTGTAGATCATTTTCTTTATACTCCAACTACCACGAAGGCTTAAGGCCTAAACACCCGTTGGGTACCGTGGGGCTATAAGGGGATACAGGGGAAAGGGGGAACGCCACACGGACTCTGGCGAGGGAACACGTGTACATGCAATATGCACACATTCTGGCTCCGCCTACTAGATCCGCAGGGTGGTACCTCCGCGATCGACAGTCAGAGACCGTTTACCACCTACGGACAAATTTCTCCTGGGACGGGACTCGAACCCGCACAGCGCACGGCGACTGATCAGGAGACCGAAGAGTCTACTACTGCGGCCACCGCTGCTGCCTGATGTACGGCCCCTTCTCACTTCAGTTGGCCCAACTATTGAAATCCTAATCAAATTTGCAGCCTAAAAATAACACATGTTGCAATTACAGCATATCAACATATTTTCATTTCAATGCAAAATAGTAAGTCTATAAAACATAGGTGGCTGTGAAAAATAAAAGCCATGACAATTGTTTTTATTAAGCACAGCTCTCAGAATATGTTTAAAATAGTGTTGGGTAGTTAAGGTTTTCAAAATGGGTAGAGGAAAGGTTATTAATGAGAAAATTCGGTTACTGATGGTTAATTTTTTTAATTCTGGGAAATCAAACTCAGAAATTGCAACTTTGTCAGACTTATCGTGGTACAGTGTGAGAAATATTGTTAGAAGATATAAGGTAACTGGTCCAGTTAATATTAAGCCACGATGTGTCAAAAAAAGTAATATCACAAATGCCGACCGAAGAGCATTAAGAAGAATAATCGTGAAAAACATTATATACAATTAAGTACTCTGTGGAGTAACGCTGTTCGAAGGAGAATTTAGAGGTCCACAACTCATAGAGAGGCCCACAAACTGGGATTTAGCACTTGCAAGGTAAGTTTTCTTATAAGAAAAATTGAAGTAAAAACCCTAAAGTTGCACAACTTTATAGGCCAAAGAAAAGCCACTATTAACTCCACTGCAAAAGAAAAATCGGCTTAGATGGGCTAAAGAACATAGACAGTGGACACCCCAACAATGGTGGGCAATACAATGGAGTGATGAGGCCCGATTCGAAGTTTGTGTTGGTGACAGTCGCAGTAGAGTTATTCGCAAAAAAATGAAGCATTCCATGTTGACTGTCTGAAGAGAAAAGTGAAATTTCCAGCATCCATTATGGTCTGGGGCAGAATGTCATCAAAAGGAGTGGGAAAACTTCATTTTATTGATGGAAATGTGGATACAAACAAATATTTTCTCAATTTTAGAAGAATCGCTTTTACCAGTGATGGAAGAATGTCTGACATCCGGGCAAGATTTTGTGTTCCAGCAAGATGGTGCAGCGTGCCATACCTCAAAAAAGGCTATAAAAAGGATGGAAGACAATAATGTACCACTTTTGAAATGGGTTTCGAGCAGTCCAGATCTGTCACCTATTGAAACTTTGTGGCACGAGATGAAAAAGGTTGTACGACAACATTCTGCTCGTAGAATCACCGAACTGAGACAAAAGCTTCAAGAAATATGGGATTGTTTTACACCAAATTTTTGCCATAACTTGGTTAACACTATGCCCCAAAGAATTTCAGCCGTAATAAAACATAAAGGTGATGTTACCCAATGGTAATCTTTCAATTGTTGCTTTGTTAACTTCGCGCATTTATTCGCACATTGTTTATTTGTTCAGATGTTCGATTAGTTATAGGTCAAAGTGTTTTCAAATATGTATTCACATCAGAGCCCCAAAATTGTACAAAGAACATGGTAAGTATTCAAATTTTATTTTGTAAGAGTCTGTTTGACTAACTTGTTCCATTTTATTTTTTTCGTTATACGTGTACCGCCTACTTTTTTATGAAAAGTTTGATGCCCGTCATTCTTCGCACAAGGAATCACCCCTTGACGTTTGGTCAGGAATTCTGTTTACAATCTGGGTATACATATTTCGTGGCGTCTGATCCGTATTCCTTTACCTTGTAACTTAGCTCAAATATGAAAAACCGCCTGCTTTGCTCTACATATTAAAATATCGTTTAGGGGACAAAGTCATCGGGGCGCGCTGGGAAGTTGTGGATTGTTGTTGAAGTACCCACAGGCTTGGCAACTACCTTCGGTTGACGGATCTCGATAGGAATTTCCTCGTGGAGGGGAAAACTTTGTCAAGCACGCCTTCTCGCGGTTTCCTTTATACCTTCGAAGAGGTACAAAGGTGGAAGGAAGGGACGTTAGCGGCTTTTGTCCGGTCCAATAGGGTTTGGATAGCGTTAGAGGGTGTCACTGTAGGCATTTGACTAGGTGGGAAACTCATTTGTACAGGCGATTTGTCAAATTTCTAACAAACTGGGTTAAGACTCTTCTTGTATAGTGTTTCAAATTTTTGATTAGTTAGGAGTAGTCGTACAGGCCAGTTTTCGGTGCACAGGGTTGGAATGGCAAACCTTATAAATGCGTCTACAATGCTGGAAATGACGCAACGACATAAAGGAGGGCCCAGAACAAACTTTTTGGCATACAGGCGAAAAAGAGCCAGCCCACTGACTGTCTTTCAGTGTAAAGGAACCTTATTTGGAGGAATAGACAGAAATAAAACAATTAAATTTCAAGTACTGTCATGTCGCATGTTGTGTATAAATGTTTTGTTGTCGTTCGATTGAAAAACACAAATTTGTTGATTTCTTTGTCAACCCTCTAGGTATTCTACTCTGCCATCTTGACATACCTGCAAACGATTTGCATACGAGATAAACAAATTTACGTAGCGCGGAATGGAAACTTCCAGGAAAACTTTAAACAGGTTCATTATTGCTATAGGAATGTGCCGAAATTTGACTTGAATGAATGAATGAATCTTGAATTTTAGAGGCATCCCGGCCACCATAAGGAGCCAGTGCATAGGCCGCTTAAGCGGGCCCTTATGCACCTCTACAATACTTAAATCACAAGCCTCGCCCTTTTAGCGAAGTTGAGAATCGCCTTGAGTCCAAGCTCCTTTACGTCCTGAGGGTCCAAAGTAATGGACCCCAGTATAGTCTGCCTATAGTAGCTCAGAGCTTCACAGCGACACAAAACGTGCGCCGAGGTCTCTTCCTCTACTCCGCAGCGTTCGCATAAGGGATCCTCAGCCACCCCCATCACGTGCAGGTGCCGCCTTAACGTGTTATGGCCAGACAACAGTCCCACCAGCAACCTTAGGTTGGCTCTACCCAGAGATAGGCAGAAGCGTCCATCCTTAGCACTGGGCCCTTCAATGAGCTCTCGTGCCTGGCGGAGATGTCTAGAGATACTTCTCCATTTCTGAGAGTGTTGTCTTGCAACCCACGTCTCCATTTTCCTCCTAGCTTTATGCGCGGTTACTCCTAGAGCTGGATCAGGACCAACGAGCTTGCTGGCTGATCCTGTTTTCGCCAGAGTGTCCGCCGTCTCATTGCCCCTTATCCCAGCGTGCCCCGGTACCCATATTAACGATACCGGATGCCTCGCTGCGAGGCAATCCAGAGCCTCCCTGCATTGCAATACAAGACTCGAAGTAATCTTACATGCACTTAGTGCTTTCATTGCAGCCTGGCTGTCGGATAAGATTGTTATTCTTCTCCTAGGCCCACCCTCCTCCAGAATGTGAGATACACAAGCCAGAATCGCAAAGATTTCCGCCTGGAAAATGGTGGTGTACTCACCGAGAGGCAGAGATAGCCTAGTTCTAGGTCCAGAGACCCCAGCACCTGAGCCCTCTTCGGTGACCGAGCCGTCCGTGTACCAGACCTGCCCGCTCACTTCGGAGAGTCCTCGGCTACCGGCGTCCCACTCCTCCCTCGTTGGGTACTCCACAATGAACTTGCGGTTGAAGCGATATTTAGGGGTAATACGATCACCCCTGCTTAGAAGGACGGGGTCCTCCCTATCTAATTCGACTAATATGGCAGTATGCCCCTTGACCGGATTCAAGAAAGCCCAGCTGCCCTGACTCCACAGTCGATGAGCGACTACTCTCGCTTCACCGCGGATCACCAGATCCAACGGTGGGAGATCCAACAGAGCTTCCATTGCACTCAATGGCGTTGTTCGCACTGCGCTTGTAATGCTAATACAGGCCAAACGCTGAATTTTATTGAGTTTGGCCTTAGTTGACTCAGTTCTAATGCAAGGCCACCAGACCAGGGAGCCGTACAAGAGAGATGGACGTACTATCGTCGTGTAGAGCCAGTATACCACTTTGGGTTTAAGCCCCCACCTTACACCGACAACACGTCTACAAGCCCACATCGAATTGCGAGCCTTGCTAACCTTGTGTTCCACATGCTCTCTCCAGTTCAGTTTGCAGTCCAGGATAATTCCCAGATATTTCACTGACTGGGACAAAACTAATCTAGTCCCAAAGAAGGTAGGCATGACCAGTCCGTCAAGCCTTCTTCTCCTAGTGAATAGGATCAGCTCGGTCTTTTCAGCATTAACAGAAAGATCGACTTCCCTACACCACGATTCCACGGAGCGCAGAGCGCCCTGCATAATTTCCGAGACTGTTCTACAGAAACGCCCCCTAACCACTATGCTTACGTCATCAGCATAGGCTTGCACGTAGACACCCATACTGTTGAGCCTAACGAGCAGTTCGTTCACCACGATACACCACAGTAGGGGTGACAGAACTCCACCCTGAGGGCAGCCTCTAGCTACGTTCACGCTGCAGCTTACGTTATTCAGCATAGCTGTTGTTACCCGACCCTCCAGAGTAGAGAGGACCCAATCTATTAGGATTGATCCAACCCCGTGTCTAACCAAGGCCTGTCTGATAGAGTCGGTTGTGGTGCAATTAAATGCACCTTCAATATCTAAGAAGGCCACGAGTGCCACTTCTCGCTGATCTAGAGTCTTCTCCAGCCTCCCAACCAGATTGTGTAAGGCCAGATCAGTCGATTTTCCAGCTTGGTATGCAAACTGATTTGCATGAATGACACACCTTTCCAGTGGGCCATCCCTTAGGTATCTATCAACTATCCTTTCCAGGGTCTTAAGCACAAAAGATGAAAGAGTAATCGGTCGAAAATCCTTCGGGCCAGTATATCTATCTCTGCCCGGTTTAGGAATGAATACCACTTTAGCCTGCCGCCAACTTCTAGGTGTGAAGCCCGTGGCCACACATGCTCGAAACACATTCAACAGGTAAGGAACAACCGAAATCCGTCCCTGCTGTAACATGGCCGGAAATACGCCGTCCAGACCTGGACTTTTGTATGGGGCAAACGAATCTACTGCCCATACCGTCCTTTCGAAGGTGACAATCTCCCTTGCCGTGCGCCAGTCCTCCCTTGAGGGCCTGCGCAACTGCATGCACTCTGTGATTGATCGCGCTACTGTGGAACCGGGAAAGTGCGTATCCATCAGAAGCCTCAGAGTATCTTCCTCGGAAGTAGTGTTCCCTCCCGAGGGATCATGCAGAGATCCCAATCTTGCTTTAGTGTCTTTGCATAGGACTCTGTGTATTCTTGCAGTAGCAGGAATGTCATTTATGGACTGACAGAAGTGCCTCCAGGATTCTCTAGAGGCCCTTCTAATCTCCTTTTTGTACTCCTGCAATGCCTTTTTGTATTCTTCCCATAGAGGAGAACCTCTCCTGTGCTTAACTCTGCTAAGAAGTTTGTGCACCGCTCGTTTTCTATCCTCTAAATCTTTGGTCCAGAAGGTTGCCTTGCCCTTACCTTGTACTTTGCGTAACGGGCAGTTTTCCTCATATGCGGCCGTCAAGTCCCTGCTCAGAGACTCGACAGCTGCTTCTATGTCAGAGCCCCTGCCAAGCCTGTATGGGACCGCTCCAAGCTTACTGTCAATGTCTGCCCTAAAGGACTCCCATCTAGTATGCCTGGGATTCCGAGCATATTTATCCGGAATCTCTCCATCAGTCTTGAACAGTATAAACCTGTGATCCGATAGAGAGGGTGTTAGAGACACTTTCCAGTCCCTGATGTCCTGAGCTAAGTTAAGCGTGCTCAGTGTTACGTCGATAACCTCTTCTCTTACACTATTGCTGAAAGTGGGCATGTTACCGACATTCAGAACCTCAAGGTTCGATGCCCCAAGAAACTCCATCAGGTCTTCGCCTCGTCTGTTGGTGTTCGAGCTGCCCCACGCAACGTGATGGGCATTACTGTCGCATCCAATCACAAGGTCGAGTCCAGAATCCCTACAGAATGCGACAAGGTCCCCCATTTCCTTAGACGGAGGAGGGTCTCTTGAATCGTAAGGAAGGTAAGCCGAACAGACAACCAAGTCCCTGTCACTGCCTTCCTTCTTATATCTAATTCTGACTGCAACTAAGTCTCTAAATGTAAATTCTTTAAGTTGCCATGAGTTGACGGAAGTCATTACGCAAGCTCTGGGCTTAGTGTCCGGAGTATCGCTAAAAAGCGTATAGCCTGGTATACTAAGCCCGTTTACTGAACCGTTTCTCAGCCAGGGTTCCTGGATGAGAGCCACGTCATGTCGGCCTCGAGTGATCTCCTGAGTAAGGGCCCTCGAAGCCGCTATGCCGTGTTGTAAGTTAATTTGGATGAAATTAAAACTTACCATGGATGTTGAGAGGCCCTTCCTACACCTTCCCGAATGACGGTATGTAACCCCTATTCGGGCGTACCGCCGTCGCCGCCGCAGTCATCGCTGCCACAGCCGCCTTCATCTCCGCTTCCACGGAGGAGTTCTCGGACTCGGTTCAGGATTCCATCCTCGTCCGAGTCGCTATCGTTTTCCTCTGGGACCAGATCCATCGCAGGGTCCGCCACGATGTTTTCTGCGGATATCCCGCTTGGACCCGCCGCCTCCACGTCCGTAGCCTCCGTTGGCTCCAGCGAGAGCTGACCCGGCCGACCCATCCCCTGTGAAGGAGCCTGGTCTACCGCCACAGCTCCCGTCGGTCTGGGCTGGTCCGACTCCTGGTTTGGAGCCAGGCCAGTTCCAGCAGGTGTCGCTCCACTGCTCTTCTTCTTGCTCAGGAGTGTAAACACCCCCGAACTTCCACCGCAACACAGCCTGTTGCCGTTACCTACAATGACCTTCCAGCTTATGGAATCAACTGAGAGGACAAGTCGGACACCTATCGGCTCTTCCTTCCTCTCAAGTATCCTCCACGCGCTGGGAAAAGTCCCAGGATTGTGCCTCCTGAGTCTCCTCGTGATGACCCCGTTGTCCAGGTTGGGACCCGGAAACCAGGCCATCACGCGGTGGTATATGGGAAGGTCTCCAAAGCTCATCGTAATGAGCCTTGCGCCTTCCCACGGCCGCAGATCCCCCACGTGGGCCTCCAACCATGCCCTAGAGGATTCGTCCTCGCAGACAAAGATGGCTGCCCCTCGAGAGAGGTAGCAGTCAATGTACCTGGGAAGGGTCACCTCATCTGGGATCCCATCTATCAGCACACTGACCGCCTCCTGGACCTGCTGCACCTGTACATTAGTAAGTTGAGTCCCAGGATAACCGTCGGACACGACGGCCACCCTGAGACCCGCTTGGGACGCTCGCGCATAACTAATTTGCGCATGCGTCGCAGTGCGAGGCTTCTTCCGCGAGGATGCGCCCTCCGGTGTCCCACCGGCAGACCTCTGCCGCTTCCCGTCACCGGGCCGCTTTAGGGTCTCCGCTGACACACCGGATTGCGCACCGTCTAGCCCAGATGGCGGTTGGGTCCGTCCAGCCGGGGTCCCAGAAGTGGTGCCCCGACCTTCCGAGCCCTCCGTCATCTGCGCCTCTCTCCGCTTCCGAGCCCTTTTCCTTTCGGAACCTGGCCGAGACTTTTTCTTAATCTTTAGAGAGCCCACCCTTTCCGCTAGCTCTCTCGCTAAGCTTCTGACAGATTCCTCTGTCAGAGTACGATCAGGGTCCCCTGGTGAGGGGTCGCCTGGATGTTCGGGGTCCCCTGTAGGGGGGGCCTCGGGTTTTTTATTATTTTTTCCATCGTTTGGTTCCATAATGTTCCCACGAGTATAGGGGAAGTGGTGATCGACGTCCGCGGTGCCCCTACACGGACGCAAGGCTGGATACTCTGGGAGGTCGCCCGGTGTCCCAGAGGCTCCGTTTAAGACGGTGCATCCCCACCGCCACGCACCCCTCGGCACGGAATCGCTTAACACCTTGGGTTGGGTAACGTACCATTGCCCATGATGACCGTTGAGCTGCAGGCGTCCCAGATATACATCCGAGACACCTGTGGCTCAACGAATCATTCGATTGGCCGGGCTACCGGCTTTCCGGCGGGTCTCCTCAAAAACTAATCGAGGCGGTCCACCGCAAGACCGGCACCCCGTTGCCCCCCCTACACGGTCGCACACGGTTCAGCGCCCAAGGCCGCCCCGCAGAACGAACTCGAGGACGTACGGGTTGGATTTTGTAGGGGAAATTTGACTTAAAAACAAACAGCTCTTTTCATCTACATGCCGCGCGGCACCTGGATGGGAAACTAAAGCATGAGGTAGCTTCTCACCTAATTGTTTGCTAAAGTGAGGACCGCATTCGATAGCGCTGATTTCTTCGGAAGTTAATATTTCAAGACTTGTTTATGTGTTGCTATTTTCTCAAGAGCTATATAGCGTGTACAGGAATGTCTCATCTTTGTCATCCTGTATATGTTGAAAGAGGTTGAATGCTGAAAAGATTATATGGCTTTAAATAGATAATCTAGCTTCTTGACGTACATTTGTCAAAACTTGTCTTTAATAAGTCTGAATGATTGTCTGTTATGTAATCCGGCGTATTTGAAAAATTAGACCACCATGTATCGGTGTGATTTAAAACGACGTAAATGTTAATTTTAGATTTAAGAAATGTTTTCATCAAATTATTTTGTTATGACCAAAAAGCAAGGCTATGCACTTCGATGGGTAGAGTTTGAGATTGTGGAACCTGCGGTAGATGCTAACATTTGACAGTCTGGGTTTCAGAGTAGCTTGAGGCTGAAAAATCATATTTTATCTGCTTATCATCAGCAAAAAATTTACAGTAAATGACATTTGGCTACAAGCAGCTTGTGATTTAATGTATCAAATGCCTTCGAGAAAACAAGTTTTTGTTGTCAAGCGCCGAAATAATACCGTCAGTCAAGTCCACCAAAGCTGTTGTAGTGCTATGGTTTTTCAAATCCCGACTAATGAACACTGATAATATTACCATTCCTTAAATAATTGTAAATCTGGACACAAGCTATATGTCTCTGTATTTTAGATAAGAGAGGTAAGAGGCTTATCGGCCGTGAGTCGTTAAATGACGATGGATTCGAAACTTATATAAAAACAATAATCCCCCTGATTCATTGTTCTCAGAAGTTTTAATACGTATATCAACCAGTGTGATGCATTGTATACTTCGCAAAAAAGCGATGAAAATATTGAAGCCATCGATAGGATGGATGTATTCCAAACTTTTCTCATCTAATTATAACAGATCCGGATGGTTTCCAATTATCCAGACAGATAGAGAGGGCTGACTTTGTGATTTTTAATAACTTCACGTATCCGGTACATGGATGTGGAAAAGCAAAAAGATAAAAAAGCATGTTGCTTGGAATGAGCGTTAATGAATTTTATCTAAAATGGAGCTAAAGATTTTTCTCGATATTTAACTCTGATGTGTGCTATTAGTTCTGTAAATAGTAAGTCAATTTTTAATATAACGAACACATATCATATTGATTCATAAAACAAATGTTATCCTTGTACTTGCAAATTGAGGAACTCCTCTAGATGGTACTTATAATAATTTGAAGTAAATGCTTTTGCTTTTTGGGTATAAGCATATCCTTCAAAGCAGTGACGTATGTAAAACGATATTCATAATCTTCACCTTATACTTGGCATAGAAAGCATATCGTTAAAAAATTCTGAGTGTGGTCAGTAGCAGACTGAACTTCGTAACGACAGGTGGTCAAACGATGATGGCGGAAATTGTGGATGTTAGGGATGTTAAAACGTACAAACTCGTTTACCTTCACTTGGTCGTGACATATATCGGTTCGACGAAGCAAATGTACAATTGCTTGCGGACAGATTTTTAGTTGAGAATGAGGAAACTCGAGGAGGACCCTGGATAGATAGATAGATAGATAGATAGATAGTTTATTGTCCTATTGGATCATGTTACATGATATAAGACTTGTCAATATCAATTTGAGGGTCATATATACGTTTGAGCAAATATGCCAGAAAAATACTTATAATTATAAAATAAATAAGGACATTACAATTACAAAACATTTTAAAAGGTTAAATCACATTATAGGTACAGGTACAGTGCAAGAATCGTAATGTGTTCAATCTGTAACGGTAAAAATATATACATATACAGCGACTTTTTTTATCACAAAAAATGTTCGTCTAGCCGGTAAAAATCATTGAAGCTGATACAAAGAAAAGAAAAGCGGTAGGAGAATCTGTTAGAAATACATAATATATAAACACAATAAACATCGAGCAGTGAGGACAAATGGTTAAAAGCTTAAAAAGAAAACATACATACTTTCGTTAAAACTCGAATAAAAAGTGAAATTAAAATACATTTACTCCACGATAATAGACAATTCACTGATAACGAAATGATTAACAGCTTAAAAGAATTTAAAGAACAGATACTTTCATGTGTTAGTAAAACTCATGTAGAGAGTAATAGCATTATTCAACCAGATATTTCCTGAGATGTTTTTTCAGCGCAAGGATATTAGTGCTTCTCCGCAACTCACTCGGCAGATTATTGTATACCTTAGTGCACGCTAGAGTGGGAGATTTTTGGAATAGGGCAGAGTTATGTGTCGGTATACTCAGATCATGCCCTATTCCAGTGTTGTATTGACTATTAATGGCGTTGTTACGAACAAATCTATTGCTATGTTCAAATGCGAAGATGGCACATTTGTAGATATAGATGGAAGTTAATGTAAGCAGATTATAGCGTCTAAATATTTCTTTACAAGAGTCCCTCTTATTAATATTAAAAATTAATCAAAGTACTGTTTTCTGCAGGATGAATAATCTGTTAATCATTATTGCCTGTCCCCATATGATTATATTGTTAGTGAGGTGAGAATAAACTAGCGCGTAGTACATATCTAAGAGTGAGTTTAGATGGATGTTAGGCTTTAATTTCAATATTGCAAAATAAGCACTGTTAATTTTGTTGCAAATGTGATTTATTTGTGGTTGCCAGCTTAACTTACTATCAACATGAGTTCCTAAGAAGACAGTTTGATCTGAAAAGCTATCAATATCCATGCGTGGTTTCTTTTTGAAGAAATGAATTTCAACAGTCTTATCTTCATTCAAAATGAGGCGGTTAGACTGACCACTTGCTCATTTCACTTTTGACTTTCTCAATAGATTCGAGAAGATCCTGCGGTGTCGTGGCACTGACGACGATAGATGTGTCATCCGCATAATTAATCATGAAGCCAGACAATTTCAAGTCATTTATGTATACACTGAAGAGCAGTGGTGCAAGTACTGAGCCTTGTGCCGCACCTGTATTCACGGAATATTGAGTTGACGTATGACCATTGACCTTCGTTTTCAATTTTCTATCTGTGAGGAAAGACTGGATCCAGCTGAGAATAAAATCCCTTATACCTAAGCAGTACAATTTTTTTCACGATAAACGAAATATCCATTATATCGAATGCTTTCGAAAGGTCAAAAAATAGTCCAGCAACGTATCTGTTTTCATCTACTTCTCTATATATATGGGAAAAAAAGTCAAAGGTCGCCGTTTCTATAGATCGTGAGGGTCTAAACCCATGCTGGGTATCTGATAAGACATTTTAGCGATTGAGAAAACATAATATACGTTTATACAGACATTTTTCAATGACTTTAGAGATCATCGATAAAAGTGATATTGGTCTGTAGTTTTCAAGGTCTGTACGGTCACCCTTTTTGTATACGGGAATAATAATAGCTAGTTTCAAGCATTTCGGGAATTTACCTTGCTTCACTGGTTTATTAATAAGGACTGATAGGGGGAAGATATTTCACGTTTTACAAACTTTATCACACACGTTGAAATTCCATCATTTCCACTGCTCCTTTTATTTGGAAGGCTGCTGATTACTTCCACGATCTCTTCAGTGGTGACATCCTCGTAGAATATTGATGATGCTACCCGATTTTGTGATGGACATCTTGATGGGTTGTCACATTTAAAGTGTTCTGCTATATCAACAAGGTATTGGTCAGGAACTTGGTGTTAGTCAAGCAACGGTATCTCGGACTGTGGATAGAGTTGTGAGCAGCATAGTTGCACAATCGAACGAATGGATCAATTTTCCAACTACCAACCATCAACTGATGGAGGCCAAGCGGATATTGCAAAGCATGTATAAATTTCAGCAATTGGTGTTATTGATTGTACACATATAGGAATCCGGAAACCAAATGGCCATGGAGATGAGTATATCAACCGAAAATGGAAACCTATTTTAAATGTGCAAGCCACTTGTGATCCCACAGAGATGTTCACAAGTGTTGATGCCAGTTGGCCTGGATCAGTGCATGATTCCAGAATATGGAGAAATTCACAGACTAGATCACAACTAATAAATAAGGCAAATTTTGTACTACTTGGCGATGACGGTTATGGTATTGAGCCATGGCTTATGACTCCTTTTAGAAATCCTACTTCAGGTGCAGAAATAAATTATAATAAGCTTTTAAAACAAGAAAGTGTTATGATTGAACGCTGTTTCGGCCAACTGAAACGCCGGTTTCCTATCCTACAGTATGTTTTCAGCGTAAAGTTGGAAAATGTGCCGAAAATAATTATTGCTTGTATTGTACTCCATAGTTGAACAAGACCCAGATGAAGATGAACGAAATTATGAGAATGACGAACATCCTCTCCGCCAACTAGGTCAACAAATAAGAAGAAACTTGAGTATTATAATAAATAATTTTACCGATTAAAGTGTATTTATAAGTTATAATAAGTTTTATTTTCGTGAACATCATAAGCTACAGGTGGCTTCTGACGCTGCATCATTTCTAATTTCGTTTTATAATGCTCTTGTTGTAAAATACTTGTTTGGTACTGCTGTAATAGCACTAGACGTTGCTTTTTTTTGTAGTTAACCCTTTGGTTTCCTCAGTTTCGTATTTCTCTGTTGCTAATTTTCTTTTTGGTGGCAATGTCTTCTGAATTGCTGGCGCTGTAATACTAACTGTTTGCTTACTGCGCTCGGTATATAGTTCACTTCCTTCTTCTTGAACACCACCAACCTGAATGTCACGTCAAATTTTCCCAATTGTAGGATTACAGTCACCTTCCATAGCTTTCAGCAACTTTCTTTCCCAATCTAACAATGTAATTGCTTCATTACTAGTTTTTTTTAGATCTGTTTTTTTTCGTCAATCTTGATTTCATGTTGCTGATTTTTTTTAATAAGCCTTTAGTATCTAATGGTTTACCGAATGTTGATTCGTATTTTTTCAACATCTTCTTCAAGGCAACGTCCTCATTTTTATTATACCTGCCCAAATATTTATTTTAAAACGCTGTTGGAAATGACCTTGACGAATGGTATGAGGATACTATGGAAACTTAATATCCCGTCTCGCGTAAAAGTAAATTCGTCCGTCGCTAGAATCTTTTAAAAAAAATCCGGATTTTCAATGTTTTTGTGGAAAAACCACTGACAGAATGTTAGTCTGCGAGGATAGACTTCTGGTAACAAGGGCTGCACTCGTTGTTTATGATAGGGATAAAGCAAATTTTCCCGTAGGATTCTATGGACTATGGTATGCGATAGTGCTACGCGGCGGCCTAATTCCCGAGTGCTGATATCTGCATTGATTTACACGATATTTAAAATTCGTTTTCCTGCACTACAGTAACCTGTCTTTCAGGAGTGCGAATATTAGTGTATCCTGTATCTCGAAGTCTTTGGTACACTTGCACAAATGTCCTTCTGTCTGGGTGTATCCGTTGGCGAAATCTGTCGCGATAAACTTGAGCTGCAAGATTTAAATTCTGACGAGCTTCACCGTAAACTAAAAACATGTCGGCGAACTCGTGATTCGAGAACATTCTAAATAAACACGACGACGTACGCGAACAAAAACAAAATGACACGCCCGATGTCCGATAACTAAATGCTGTTACCGTTTGCGATCGATTGCCGGTTCGATAAGAGTGATGAAAGGCCGACGCGCTGTTGTTATGTGTGTTTTGAATATTTAATTTAATGACACTTACTTACTGACTACAAATTTTAGCTTAACTTAGAAAAACTTAATACTATTTATTTGTTAATTACCCAATTTAAAAACGTTTTAGATTAGATTATAAAAATTAGTAAGATTGTGGTGATTGTGGTCGATATAGAGCACGTAAACTTGTAAACTATAAAGCCATTTAGACAAAAATCTATTGACTTGGACCATGGGTCATATGACCTTTTTGACCTGTTTTGACCCCCCCCCCCTATAATAATGACTACCATAACATCCAACAACCATATCTCATTTTCGAAAATTTTCGCGATTACTTGTAGCATGTGCAATAACTGGTGAAAAGACGGTATGATTTTTTTAAGGTTAGGAAGCATCCACTTTCCCCTATATGTGTAACTTCAAAACTTATAGGACATTGCGATAAAGCTTTTGTAGGAGTTGTGCGGAAGTCTGGAGACAAATATCACAAATTAATTAGATAATCCTTAAAGTTAATCATTCTAAGACGCATTAAGCAGGACGCATATGTAGATCCACATAGAACGTTAGCACAATTACCCAGAGCCTAATTGAATTGGGACATTGATTTGACTAAGCCATTCCATCCTATTCCTGCAGATAATCGAAGGCACTGGAAGATAATCAGGTGATCGATTCCGATTAGGTACAGAGTTGTAGGTAATTGTTTTCGATTGCAGTCTAGGATTACCGCTGTTGATCATTACAGCTCTAGGAAACAATTACTAAAGCGAACAAATAAGCATTTCCCATCCAGATACTTATAGCAAGACGAAGGTATATCCACATCTTGAGGAAGCAGACCCAAAATTACGTATGTCCTAAAATTCATTGGCTTTAATTTTAACAAACACAAAATAATATCAAGTTGCCTTTGGAAACAAAAGTTTGTTTACATACTTTGTCAGTTGACATTTATTTATTTTGAAGTCTTCGCTTGAAGGTGTCTTATGAATTAGAAATATGTCGAATATTTCAGAATGAAAACATTTCACGCAGAACCATTTATCGAACAATAGCGGAGTGCAAGCAGGAAATTCATGTCTGAATCTCCCAAAAAGTGGAAGACCAAGTGCATTTACTGTACAGAAGTTGGAGAGATTGGTGAGAAGAGCAAAAAATCATGTTGGAATGTCAACAAGGAGACTGGCGCGTCAGTACAGATCTTCTAAGAGTACACTAACGTTGAAATTGACGAGAGATGGTCTTAAACATCGAAAGAGACTTGAGTGTCCCAAATACTCTCAAGCGCAACTCATTCGTATACTAAGATGCTGTCGTCAACTGAGACGGGTACACTTCGCCAATGGATAATCATTATTTTGGATCACGAAAACTATTTCACTTTGAGCAATTCTGAAATGAATGAAGACGACGGATTTTATACGGAAAAGGTCGGGGAATGCCCTGACAATGTTAGATACAAACATAAACCGAAATTTGCAGATACAATCCTTGTCTAGTGCGCAATTTCTAACCAGGGTGAATCCCAACCTTTTGTGGGAAGAGTGAGGTGTGAAGCATTGAATAGTCAGAGCTATATTGATAACTGCCTTTCCAAATTGCTTCAGCTTTTCCACGAACATCTTGCTAACGACCATATCATGTTTTGGCCAGAGCTAGCATCATGCCATTACTCAAGAGCTACCCAAAACTGGAATCGACAACATACCATAACTTTTGTTCCTAAAAACGATAATCCTACAAACTCGTCCAATAGAGGATTTTTGGGCTTTACTGTTTAGGGAGGTTTATCATGGAGGCAGGGAAGGCCAAGATGAAGAACAATTAAGACGGCGAATTTACGAAAAACTGAATGACTTAAGTTGTCTCCATCATGTTTTTTGCCAGACACAAATCATTTTGTAAAGAAGACAATTTCGTAATAAAAGCGCTTTAAAAATAGCCGCGTTGGTTTTGTTATCTTTCCATAACCATTTAAAGAAACTCAAAATAAATAAATAAATTTTAATTAGCCTTCAAATAAAGTCACAAATACCGTTTCGGGCGTTGGGCCAACTTCACTGAGACAGGGCTCGTATTTCGTCTATTCAACAATCTAATAACAATTCATACCTATTTTCATTCTGACTAACACGTATTTACACATGATTCTCACAAATAAGTTAAAACTTCCGGAGCTGTAGGAGGCAGGCTCTTCCATTCTGTCATTCTTTCTAAGAAACCTTTGCTTTTCAATATACATGTATAAACATCATTTTTAATAAAAGAAGTGTATCAGATGGCAAAAGCGTTTTGCATTTCGGAGCACGTGTATACAAGAGGTTGTGCCCTGCATATATCACCGGCAACTTTTTCTTGCTATTCACATGAGTGTATGTATGTGTATCGATATGTTTTCCCTATCGCAAAATGAATAAAACATACGCATCCACTCTCAGATTCTCCGTTGCGATTCCGAGTTTGTGTGCTGTTAGAATATCTTCCTTACATCGTAAGTTGCCTTTTCACCGCCTATCTGCTAGTCTTTCCTAAGTGGTTTGTATGTATTATGTTGTTGTGACTGAATTATGAATCAATCTGATGTCAAGAAGTTTGGCTCAGTACTTGTTAGACACGAGTATAAATCCGAATTATAATAAATGAGAAACTATAAATTTACGGGTCCAGTATCAGGCTACGTCAAATGCTTCTTTCTTTTGAGCCATAAATCGTCGGGGTTGCAAGTTGCAGCTAGAGCATATTAGCACTAAAAGAAATGATGATATTGTTCTAAAAAATTATAAAAGAATGGAACGAATTTTATTTTAATTAAGTATGCCCTGTGGTAAATATCACATGATTTACAGTTATTTTCAGACCGTCCATGTACGTAGATTTGGATAATGCTACCCAGTATTTTTTGAAAAAGACATCTAGACACCTATGACGTACCCGAAAACAATTGAATCAATTTATTTTCTCAAATAATTCGACAGCTGTCAAATATTTGTTTTCTTGTCTGGTCATTCTAAGACTCCAAATATTTCTAAGTTTTGGTAATTACTAATTGTCATAATGGTCCAGTTCAATAATTAAGAAATGACAGATATGCATTTCGTTTACGGAATGGCTCTGGGTAAGGCTCGGCGAGCACGACGTTTGTATGGTCAGCAATTTCCACAACGCCCGACGCCTAATGTACACACTTTCATCAACATTCACGCTCAACTATGTGAAACAGGCAGTTTCAAGAGATCCACAGGTGTTCCAGGAAGACCCGTAACTGCAACAACCATCCAAATCGAAGAAGTATAATAAGCTTAATAAAATCGAAGAGGATCCTACAACAAGTACACGAAAAATTGTGCACCAGCTAAATTTAAATCATGTAACTGTATGGCAAATTTTGAAAGATCAGCAACATTATTCATACCATATACGAGCCCCTTCCCACTTCAGTTGGCCCAACTATTGAAATCTTAGTTTTTTTCTTATCAAACACAAATAATAAAAATGTAGCAGGGTGTTATAGGTTTAAAATATTAACAATGAATATTTATCACTCTCTAATCAAATTTTCAGCATAAAAATAACACCTGTTGCAATTACAGCATATCAACCTATTTTCATTTCAATGCAAAATAAGTCTATAACGCATAGGTGGCTGTGAAAAATAAAAGTCATGACAATTGTTTTTATTAATCACAGCAGTCAGAATACGTTTAAAATAGTTTTGGGTAGTTAAGGTTTTCAAAATGGGTAGAGGAAAGGTTATTAGTGAGAAAATTCGGTTACTGATAATTAATTTTTTTAATTCTGGGAAATCAAACTCAGAAATTGCAACTTTGTTAGACTTATCGCGGTACAGTGTGAGAAATATTATTAGAAGATATAACGTAACTGGTTCAGTTAATATTAAGCCACGATTTGTGAAAAACAGTAATATCACAAATGTCGACCGAAGAGCATTAAGAAGAATAATCGTGAAAAACAGGCGTGCTAATTATTTACAATTAAGTGCTCTGTGGAGTGACGCTGTTGGAAGGAGAATTTCGAGGTCCACAACTCATAGAGAGGCCCACAAACTGGGATTTAGCACTTGCAAGGTAGTTTTCTTATAAAAAAAAGTGAAGTAAAAACCCTAAAGTTGCACAACTTGTTTATAGTCCAAAGAAAAGCCACTATTTACTCCACTGCAGAAGAAAAATCGGCTTAGTTGGGTTAAAGAACATAGACAATGGACACCTCAACAATGGTGTGCAATACAATGGAGTGCTGAGGCCCGATTCGAAGTTTGTGTTGGTGACAGTCGCAGTAGAGTTATTCGCAAAAAAATGAATCATTGCATGTTGACTGTCTGAAGAGAAAAGTGAAATTTCCAGCATCCATTATGGTCTGGGGCAGTATGTCATCAAAAGGAGTAGGAAAACTTCATTTTATTGATGGAAATGTGGATACAAACAAATATTTGGCAATTTTAGAAGAATCGCTTTTACCAGTGACGGAAGAATGTTTGACATCCGGCCAAGATTTTGTGTTTCAGCAAGATGGTGCAGTGTGCCATACCTCAAAAAAGGCTATAAAATGGATGGAAGAAAATAATGTACCACTTTTGAAATGGGTTTCTAGCAGTACAGATCTGTCACCTATTGAAACTTTGTGGCACGAGATGAAAAAGGTTCTACGACAACATCCTGCTCCGCAGTCACCGAACTGAGACAAAAGCTTCAAGAAATATGGGATTGTTTTACACCAAATTTTTGCTAAAACTTGGTTAACACTATGCTCCAAAGAAATTCAGCCGTAATAAAAAATAAAGATGATGTTACCCAATGGTAATCTTTCAATTGTTGCTTTGTTAACTTCGCGAATTTATTCGTACATTGTTTATTTGTTCCGATGTTCTATTAGTTATAGGTCTACGTGATTTCAAATATGTATTTTTTACGACTAGAGTGTATCTAAAATGTTTTTGAGAAAATAAATTGTTTTAGAAGTAAATAGTTTCGTCATGTTTAGTTTATAAAGGCATATTTTGGTACAAATCTTGAAGTGGGCCAACTGAAGTGGGAAGGGGCTCGTACGACGTGTACAAGAGCGTTTGCCTCGAGATTTGCCTATAAGAGCTGATTTTTGCAACTGGTTGCGTGAAAAAGTAACATTAAATCAAAACTTTTTAAATCGAATACAATTCACGGATGAAGCATGTATTTCGCGAACAGGCAATAATAAATTTCCATAACAACTATGTATGGTGTGAAGAAAATCCCCATGCCATAATTTGGATTGGAATCATTAGTGACCACTTGATTTGCCCTCATTTCCTTCCCCCAGACATAGGGGCGAAGAATACCGAAGATTTTTGGAATTTGACCTACCTGGATTAATGGAGGAAAATAATAATTATCCAAATGAATGAATTGGAAGAGGCTGACTACAGTCATGGCCGCCTAGATCGCCTGACGTGAATCCTATCGATTTCTTTTTATGGGGACATTTTAAATCATTAGTATAAAAGACTTGATTTAAGAGTCAGACTTGTCGAGTCATGTCTGACTACCAAATACTCAGGGTATTTTCAGGAGAGTTCGTCAGTCAATGTGTAACAGACTAGACGAGTGTATTGAAGTCGAAGGCGGCCACTTTGAACATATATTGTAAAATAAAAACTATTCGATATTTTCTATTGTTGTCGTTCTATTCGAATGTTACTGTTCAAAACTATTGACCTTCTAAATAAATTTTATTTTCAAAAATACAGGATTAGACTATTTTCATCCACTTTCATATTGAGCCTCGGCAAATTGTAAAACATGGAAAATTTATCATAGGTTATACCAACTGTTCAATAAATACGTTTCATTATTCACAGAAATGTTTGGAACATTCGTATTTCTTTAGTGATAGTGCTCTAGCTCGAAAAGAAAGCCGTTACAGACCCATTGATTCGATGGTTAAAGTTTGCCTACATAGTTTATTAGCACCCTGTATATTGGCAGACAAAGTTTCCCAAAAAAAATATACTCAGCGACATTTTAAATGTCTTACATCCAGAAAAAATAATTTCTTCAATGACTATGACAATGTCAACGTTTTATCTTTGTTTTTGTTTACCTTTGTTCAAATGTTTTCTCTTAGATTTAGTGAAGAGAGCAGTTTCTGAGAGCTGAGCATCAAGTTTAAATTAAAACAAAGTGTTGCTTAATGATCCGTCTGTTTCATTTATTCAGTAAATAAAATAATACTGTCTTTTTGTTAAGCCAGCCTTCCATGGTCTACAAATACGATATCGGCAAGAAGGTTTTAAATATTTGCGAATTTTATTCATCGACAAAACAGAGAAGCCGGTAACACCTCAAGCCGAATACCACTTGATACGCACTTTAATAAACAGCCGGCAGAAGTATCACAGATATGCACTCCAGCCCCATTTCAATGCATTAGGAAAACACAGTCTGTGCATAACTTCAACTCCAATCTGTCTGCAGCAGCACAAAGCCGCGAGATGTCTGACATTTTACATTGCAATGCGGTTCCTTTGTTACCCGAGCAGATGCCTTCCCGGCAGAGGACCATTAGCATTTATGTTGATTAGCCTAGTATTATTGCGTCATTGTCTTGACAGGATTATCCATTAGATGCGAATTTCCCGCTGTCGCACGTTCCGAACGATAAACACCTAGGATGTTGATATTCTGGACGGATGGCAGATTAACAGGGGCTTGTGCACTGCTACGTCTGTTTTGATGTATTTGTGTATTGGTGTTCGTTCTTGCATTAGGTGCACCTGTCTGTAGTCGATCAGTCGCGTCAACAGACTAATCTGGGGTGAAATATGTTGCAAACAAGCGGACTGATTAGAGAGTCAATGAATACTACAGTCAGAGTATTAATGAAAATAATATTTCAAGAAAACCAATAAAAAAGAGCCTTCTTTTACAACTCAATTAAATTCTTGATGGAAAGGCTTTTCATTTAGAGATACAAAAATTTTCACTGGGTAAACTTTTTTAAACGTGAAACTTGAATAATCCACGTTCTCGCGTTTATTGAGATAGTTTTGAATTGTTGGTGTAAGTGGTCCAAAAAGGTTGTGGGGGATGTCAGTACCTTTAAAAAGAGACCTTATACGGTCAAATTCCTTAAATTTTAATTGATTATTACAAGAAAAGTAAAATCATCTGCTCCTACATTTATTTTTTACTGGAAATCTATAAATTATCAGTAATATAACGGGTATTTTTTTAGAGGTATAGAACTTCAAATTGCATTAAAACAACGATGGATTATTAGATTGACATGAATTTGTTTTATTCGAAAGATAATCTTGTGGCATTACATTTTAAATATGATTTGTGGCATATGACTGCCACGGCTGACTCGGATGTAGTCCAATCTGGACGTCCAATTTTCGATGACATTTGTGGTCGTATATTGGCAATAACATGGCGAATGTTGTCTTCCAAATGGTCAAGCGTTTGTCGCTTATCCGCATAGACCAATGACTTTACATAGCCCCACAGAAAATAGTCTAGCGGTGTTAAATCACAAGATCTTGGAGGCCAATTCACAGGTCCAAAACGTGAAATTAGGCGGTCGCCAAACGTGTCTTTCAATAAATCGATTGTAGCACGAGCTGTGTGACATGTTGCGCCGTCTTGTTGGAACCACAGCTGCTGGACACTATGATTGTTCAATGCAGGAATGAAAAAGTTAGTTATCATGGCTCTATACCGATCACCATTGACTATAACGTTCTGGCCATCATCGTTTTTGAAGAAGTACGGACCAATGATTCCATCAGCCCATAAAGCGCAAACATTAATTTTTTCTGGATGTAACGGTGTTTCGACATAGACTTGAGGATTAGCTTCACTCCAAATGCGGAAGTTTTGTTTGTTGACGTAGCCATTCAACCAGAAGTGCGCTTCATCGCTAAACAAAATTCGCTTATGAAAATTGGGAACAACGGCAATCTCATTTTGGGCCCATTCAACGAATCTGCGCCTTGCTTGATGATCGTTTGGCTTCAATTCTTGCACGAGTTGGATTTTGTAAGCACGCAAACCAAGGTCCTGCAAAATCTTAGATAAAGTGGATGGACACATCCAATTCCTGTGCTCGATGGCGGATGGACTCATTCGAGTCTTCCTCAATGCTACGCTCTACAGTAGCAATAGCTTAAAGTTCTATACCTCGAAAAAAAATACTCTATATTAATAAATGCAGTCAAAAGTTGAAACCTTTGTGGTGCTTAACAACAAAAAATTAGTTAAAAAATGTCCCACGGTTTCTGCAATTTTTTTTTATCAATCAAATGACCTCATATTAAGCTATATTCTCTGGCTAGCTATAGTCAAAATCACGAAAGCTTACCATTACGTCATAAATTGTATTGAAGTAATCAATGGACGTACGTTGATAAAATCACGATGTCAAAGACATATGTATTGCTAATTACAATCTTACCGCTTATCGTAAAAGGCCTGAGTATATGTGTGCCGCTATATACAATCATCTACCTAATGATATCAAAACCTTAGTTTTTACTAAGTCTTTTAAAAAACGTGTGCAAGCATTTTTGGTAGAAAAATGCTATTATTCTGTTAATGACTTTGTATCGATTTTGTCGTAACTTTGTTTCATTGTATTCAATGTATTTTGACGTTTCATATCCGCGAGGCTGACATGAATAAAAGTTATTATTATTATAATTATTATTAACACAGTTTGTTTAGATAATAAAACTCGGTCTCTGTCTAACATATCTGAAACTTCATTAAAAATATTCACAAATCGCTGTCGTTTGTCTTTGCTATAGACTAAAATGATGACGTAATCGTCGCAGAACATTTCCTATCATGTGACAAATTTTTTAATTTGATTTTATTCAAAAATGGCACAATTTATCGATATTCAATAAGAGTTACCTTTTTTATGTAGAAAACACTAAATTTTCAAATTCTAAAATTGAATTTCAAAAATAGAATCACACAAAATTTTTGGGACTAAAATAACTGAGTCCGTCCCTGTTACATACGCTTCCAAACAAAACTGTCTAAAATTGTTGCTATTTTTAAATCCGGCATAATAAACTAGGCTAGGATACCAAATTTTATGCCTTTATCTCAACACGTTTCGGAAATATTAAGGAAAAACCATCTTCAGGGGTGACCCTTTAAAAGACCTTAGGGGACGTTTGTCGACCTATGTTTATATAAACTTTTCTTCCTATTTTAAGCTCTAGAAACCGCTGGTAGAATATTGCACACTCTTTTCGGGACACCCTGTAGAGATACTTAGAATACCTTGGTTTTTCAACTATTTAATATAAAATTAAAAAATCGAATATAATGAATGTAGAGAATAGCTTTACGCTTTCCCATATGTCAATATTAAAGCGAGGTAGGATTGGTTGTAGTATTCACAAAAACTAAATTCGACACAACCAATCTATTTCCAAGAGTCGCGAGTTGAATTCATCCATTGATACCGTCGAATCCTCCATTGGAAATGGAGGCGATATTGGAACAGTGGGGAGGACTATAGAGGAGGAAGCTCTGGTAATGCCTCCGATTTTTCGCCGGCAAAGCAAACTCCAATAATGGCGGGCTCTTGAGTGTAATCACGGCTTCCGAGACGATCATCCTAAGTGTTTTATTTCGCAAGGCGACATATAGTGGAAGAACTGCTACGCCGTATAACGGATGGAGGTGATTTGGCTGCTGTCGAAGGAACTTTCGTACGAATGGCGCGATTGAAGAGTTAAATGGTGTATTGATGCTACTATGCAGGTATTTGGGAAGGCATAATGTTAACGTAATACCACGGTAACCTCTTTCAAGTACAATTGAAAATTGTAATGACAATATGTTTCGTTTATCTGTCTTCCAGATTCGTTTGTTATATCTTTTATTTTCACATTCCTATAGTATGTTACTACAACAGACTAAACGGTCCTGTAACATGCTAACACCAGCAAAGCCCAGGACCGCTGAAAAGACACGTCCAGCCTCCCAAAGTGACATCTGCCGTTTTTTAATGGACCAACCACGTCACCCTCGTCCATTGTCCCGAAAACGCCAAAAGTCATCCGACGCGAAATCCCACCCAGAACTCTTGTCACAACAGATCTGTTAAATGTTACATCTTCGACGTTAAAGTGCATTGTTTATGGATCTGAAATGCCAGAAATCTCGAATAGTTGTGTAGACTTACCGAGGTTGATAGCGTATAAATATACTACATCAAAAGATTGAGATATACCCTTACAACTCCCAACCTCCGATTTACAACCCCTACAATTTTTTTCCTGAAAATGATCAGGAGTCTCTAAAACATCAAAGAACGAAGCGATTTTCATTTTTTTCTGCCTGTTCCTTGGGGCCGATTTTTAAAAGCTTTTTCATGCTTAGCATAGTTTTAACCCTGTATGAAATTTTCTTCGAAATCCGAAGGGCGCTTTCTAGGCTATATACGAGTACAGGCAGACCGGCAGACAGACAGGCAGACCGACAGACAGACGGACGAAAAGGAATGACAAGATCTTCCGTGATTTACATGTCATATAACATCCAAACCATATCGGATATTTGAATTTTTTTACGATTACAATACTTCCTCAAAGGTAGGTATATGTAGATAGTAAAAACGTGAGTAGTTTTTTTAGCCAAATTTGATAGAAAGGCGAAGCTGGAAGTTAAATTCTCTAAGTTGTGGTATAACGTTGAACTGTTGAGCCTGAAACTAATTTGTGTAAAAACCGAAAATAGGTTCGTATACTGCATTAAACAGTTTCCTATACAAAATTGTTGAAACCGAATGGAAAATATATTGATGAAAAAATCATAAATGGGCCATAGGCTTTACTGAAACGAAATTCATTTTCCAAATTCATATTCATGTACTCTTTAATTCGGCAGCTCATTGGTATGGAGCATATATGCAGATTCAATTCAGAGTAAAAAGCGTGTTCTACTTGATATATTGAATGTTACAATCTTCTTTTTACTCTGAATCCAATTATTCTGTTAATAACTGAAATTTTATTACAGGTGTAATTTTATTTTGAGGTCATTAATTCTTCTTCGACCATCTATTACTATACAGGGTGTTTCAGTTTATTGTTGCATAACTTTAAGATCCGATAGAACTTTTAAAATTAATGCATAAAGTCTATATAAACATGGGTCGAAAAATGCGTGGCTTCCGAAATACAGGGAGTTTAAATTTACTTTCTAAAATAGTTTTTTTTAAATATTTCGAACAATATTTGATGTATAACAGTGAAAATTGGTATGCAAAGGTTTTTTGGTACGAAAAAACGAACCATGGGCATAGTTTTACTGTAGCCGCTAGAGGGCGCTCTCTACTGTACCTGTAGTGTATTAAAATGACCGAAAATTTTTTCTTAGTGCAATTTTTTGCTTTTTGAATAAATAAAAAATGATTCTTCGCACTTTTGAACATAAAAAAGCTCTCTAGTGATTTTTCGTTATAGTTAGCCATTTTTGATATATTACGATTTTTAATTATGTATGATAAAATAACGTTGAAAATCTCGATATTTTTTAGAAGTAGGCTGTGCCTGCAAATATTTTTGAAATTGAAAATATGCAGTTCGGGAAAGAAATTTTCAGCATGAATTTAGTGTGAACGTGTGGATTGGTATCTATGGTAATCGACTATTTGGACCCTACTTTTTGCCTTCTTGGAATTTTTAAAGGCTGAATATGCAAATATGTGGGATGTTAGATTTAAGAAGATTGGCCTGGTTCCAGCTTGATGGTTGTCCAGCTCATTATTCGAGAATAGTTAGAAACTGGCTGGACGAAAATTATCCAGAAAGATGGATCGGCCGTGGAGGACCAGTCGCCTGGCCTCCACGATCCCCTGACCTAAATCCATTAGATTTCTTTGTGTGGGGATTTCTAAAAGAAAAAGTGTACCAGACTCCCGTAACTACAAGAGGTATGCTAATAGACAGAATCAGGAATGCATGTGATGAAATATGGCCTTATTTGAATAATGCTATACCGCGTTCGATCATTCGTAGATGTGAATTGTGTATTGGGATTACATTTCAAGCAACTACTTTGGATTTTGTATGTTTGTCCTAAGTATCCAATAGCATTTTAGTTGTAAACAAATTAATATTCTGTTTTTTTGTGTTTATTTGGAGTTAGGAATTATTGCTGTGTTTAAAAACACAATCTAAGCGATCATCTTAATTACTTGTAATGCTCGAAAATGTAAAAAAAATATTATTTTCCCATAAATAATTAAAAATGCATCGACCTTAAAAATCGAGATATCTCAAAAACGGCTAACTATAACGAAAACTCACAGGAGAGCTTTTTTATGTTGAAAAGTGCGAAGAATCAGTTTTTTGATTCAAAAAGCAAAAAATTGCACTAAGAAAAATTTTCCGGTCATTTTAATACACTACAGGTACAGTAGAGAGCGACCTCTAGCGGCTACAGTAAAACTATGCACATGGTTCGTTTTGTCGTACCAAAAAACCCTTGTATACCAATTTTCACTGTTATACATCAAATATTCGAAATATTAAAAAAAATTTTAGAAAGTAAATTTATACACCCTGTTTCGGAAGCCACGCATTTTTCGACCCATGTTTATATAGACTTTATGCATTAATTTTAAAAGTTCTATCGAATCTTAAAGTTATGAAAAAATAAACTGAAACACCCTGTATACTCTTTGCGATTAAAAATTATTTTTAACTTTTTTTAATTTTTTTTGAACTATTACCTGCTGGAATCTGTATGTGCATTTCGTTCATGTTTTGCCATGCTTTGTAGGTTTATTACATCGTGGTTCATTAATATTATCCTATATTTCTGCTTACAACTCGTCCGAACTATCAAAATTGGAGTTGTTTACAGTCATGATGACATATGCGCAAAACCTGAAATTCATTTTCTGCGCAGTGTACGCACAAGAGAGACATATCCTTTGCGCACCACCGAAAACTTATTTGCTGCGCAGTGTACAACCCACTTCATCGTCGATATTTTCTTGATAGTTTTTCCGAAAAAAACGTTACCCTGGAACTGTCATCCACATTACGTTCACTTGTGCTAACTATGCGTGTTTTCTAAGCGTCATGACCCCTGAGTTATATGGTCTGGTTCTGTTTGACTTACTTAATCCATAAAATGTGTGTTCTAAAATCCTATTTAATCTTGTTATTGTACTTTTCTTAGTAAATCACGCGTGTCATTTTATTTCTGGTTTAAGTAGTAAGTATATTATTTATAAACTCATGCATACCCGCAAGGCAAGAGTTCTGCGGGTTTTCTTCCATGTTTATTGTTCTAAAATATGTTCTTTTAGTTATCTCCGTATAGTTTGGACAATAAAAAGTATTATTATTATTATTTATTATATAGTTTCTCTGTTACACACATGTTCGTAATGTAAGAGTCAACCTACGTTACGCCATTTTGACTAACCTATACCGATTAGCATTTCTTAGAAACAACCACATTCACATTTTAAAAGGGTACAAACAATTAACAATAATAAATATCCAGTATAATTGGTCGAGTTGAGTCTCATTTTCCACATAAAATCCTTGAAATTCCAAATAGTTCTAGGATTCACGGTAATTCAATGTAAAACCGTGACGATGAAAAAGTCACGAAATCTACATTTATACATCACTTGCAGTTGGTAGATCTGGCCTCGAGTACTGCTCACATGATTGGCGTACTGCTGCTCCGGCTACATGCTGTTCAGACGAGGGCTGTTCGACGGACCGATGACTCCTATCTAACGAATAGTCTCGGGACCCTGTCGCATCGATGGGCCGTTAGCGATATAGCTCTCATCTACCACTTCGCCAACGAGTTTTGCTCATCAAAGCTCCCTCCATGTCGAACCGTATCGAATTTCATACATTTATAATGAGTCTTTTACCAGTTCTACTAACCTTAGGCAGTTCAGAAATCAGATGAAACAGTTTCTGCAAGCTCCCTGTAGCAACCGCGGTGCCCTGATATATTTAATCTTTTGCCAGCGTAGCTGCTTTGGTATTAAAGATAAATACACAGAAGGTGAAAAAGGGTCTTAAAAAACTTCCTTGTAGGACTCCTGTTCCGACAACCTTAATGTACCTAGATTTGCCGATGGCACACAATCATCATTTCGCTTCAAATATGCTCAGTTAAATGAAGTGTCGTTTAGAATTAATACTGACCTAATCAATATTAAGGATTTTTGTAAAAAGCACTGTCGCAGGATCAATCCTGAAAAGAGTTCAAGTATGCTTTTTTCTCCGAAATACATGGATAATAACATAAAGGACGCAATTGTACTCATTATAAATAACGAGCTCATCCCCCATGGTAAAACATTCTAAAAACCTGGGTGTTATTCTTGGACATGAAGTTTGATAGACACATCGGTTACCTGTCTCAAAAAACGTATGCCAAAATGAAAATTTTATACTCCAACCGGTTCATTTTAAACTTTAAAAGTAGGAAAAAATTAGTTGAAAGCTTGATCCTGTAATCTTTGCAACATTCTCTCATTTTAATCTATTCTTATTTGGATTCGTCGGATCGGTATAGGTTACAAAAAATTCAAAACGGCTGCTGCAGGTTTGTGTTTGGACTTCGTAAATATAGTCATGTCTCTTAGAAGATTAAAGATTTGAATTGGTTAAAGATGGAATCACAGTTTTTTATGCTATCAAGGTGTTTGTCCATAAAGTAGTTCGCACAACATTAATCACAGGAATCTCAGACACAACCTAAATTTTGCGATGTAAGTCCACTACACAGCCTTTTCCAGAAAAGCTTCACATGCCATGCTGTCAAGTTATACAACTCTACAGATAAAATGTGTCGCAGTAAAACAATAGTACCATTCAGGAGACTCGTTAAGAAACAGCTGATGGGATATTAATAGTTCAAGTGTGCATTTGTTAATTTTTTTTCATGTTTTTTCAAATTACTCTGTTGGCTCATGTGTGCGTGTTGTCAACACGTTATCTATTCAATTCAATTTACTTAAATTTCTTTTTCTTCTTATTATTATTAATATTGTTTGTTTGTGTATCGAGTTTAATTGTGTTACTCTTTCGCACACAGTGAGGTTAAGTGTAAGAGTAGCCATTTGGATAAACTTCGCCACACTGATGTACCCGTATGTGTATCAATAAAGAGATTTATCATTATTATTATGTAGTACCATGCTTTACTAAGTACCTACTTGTCAGGTACCACATTCATTCAGCAAACCCAATTTTTCAAATAGAAGAATAATTGATATCTATATATCAACAAAAACAAAAGCAAGGTTTCTCTATATGAGCAGCTAAGTTGAAAATCTGTATGCGCAAAAACAATCCAATATAGTAATTAATTAATAAGTATTGTACAATATGCGGGGTTTTAGGGAAGTACATCCATAACTTTAAAAGGTGATTCCTTGCATTATTATAAGCAAAAAAGTTCATTATAACTTATGTCCGAAAATCAATCGTTTTCGAGAAAAGTGACTCGTAAATAATTAAATTTTCTTAAACATTTGGCAACCGCTACTGATTCATCGAATTGTTTACGTTTGTATGATATCTTTGTTAAAAATATACCTTGAATTACTGGATACTTTTACGCAATTTTTTGTGGCTAATTTTTTATTTAATAACGCTTTCATTACAGTAAATTTACTTAAAAAAAATGGCAGAACTTACCGGTATGTGACGATACACACCACCAATTCCCACGATTACCACTCACTTATTTGAAGCGACGCCATGCACAAAAAAAGAAAAAAACATCCGTAAATCACATAAAGTTACAGTTAAACGTATTAGTAATCAAAAGATATTTCCACTACAACTTCACGAAGTCTTCCGCGATTGTTAAAATTAGGCACTACACTCCCTATGTCCAGAGGTCTTTGGGATACTTCTACGAATGTTCTTCTAACTGGTAGCCTTCGATCAGGATAACGTTCTTCGTAAATGCGCCTAGCTTCTTCAGAATTGCAATGAGCCTCTCGGTAAATAATAAGCATATCGTCATACTCGCGTACCGAAAACATCTCTTTCGTATCAAAATGCACGCACTGAAATATACTAAGTGACATATAAATCCGAACACCCAGTTTAAATGGTTTTATTTTAATAAAATTTTGTATAAGTACCTAATGAAGCATAATAAGTAAATGATAAAAATTTCAAAATGATTGCACTGCTTTAAAGCCCTTTGACCTTTAATAATGTGTGGATGCACCCTGATGTGCTACGCATTCTCCAACGCGCCTAGGCATGCTTCTGATCAGGTGGTCAATGTCATCCTGTGGTAACTCATTCCAGGCAACCACCAACTCCTCTCGAAGTGCTTCTAGAGTCTGAGGAGGACGTTGCAAATTGAGCAATCTCCTACCCATCGTTTTCCACACGTGCTCAAGTGGGGATAAGTCGGGAGATCTTGGTGGCCATGGTAACAATGTGACATCATTATGTTAAAAGAAGTCTATTGTGACTCTTGCAACATGTGGTCGGGCATTATCTTGTTGGAAAGTTGGATCTGCCACTGTGTCAAGATAGGGTAAAAGATGGGGTTCTAGAACTTCGTGGATATAGCGCTGCGCGTTCATGTTACCTCTGATGAAGATTAAAGGTGACCTGGAACCATAAGCTATAGCACCCCAAACCATAACTCCAACAGTGTGATGCACATGTCTTTCAACAAAAAACTGTGGATTCCTCCTTTCACCACGAGGCCTTCTAACCCTGGCACGACCATCGTGCATGCCTAAACAAAATCGAGACTCGTCACTAAAGACAATACTGTTCCATTCCTGATCCCAGAGTGACCGTTGTCTGCACCACACAAGGCGTTTACGTCGGTGTTCTCGAGTTAAAGGGAGGACCCAGTGTGGCCGGTATGAAAACAAGCCAAAACTTCTCATTCGTCGGTAAACACTTCGCATGCCAATAGGTCTTCCGTGTTCTGCAAACCATTCATTTGCAATGGACCTGGTAGTGGAGAAACGGTCCCTTAAGGCCAATAATCTTAGGCGGCGATCTTCACGGTCTGTTGTTCTACGGCGGCGTCCAGTACCCCTTGCTCTTTGCGTACGGCCTTCTCGAAGCCATGCCTGACAACACCTAACCACAGTGTCTACACTTCTTTGCACTCTAACTGCAATTGCCCGAAAATAAAGTAAAGCTTCCCGAAGTCCCACTATACGGCCCCTATCAAACTCACTAAGTTGACGAAATCGTACAGGTCTCCGTACTCTAGGCATCGTAACCGATCGTAAAGGATGTCAAGAACCAAAATCCGCCAACGTTGATTCTTTACTGCGGCTGAAATATTCATTTTTAGAGCGTTAGTGAATTAAAAAAAAGCAGTATAAAAACCGGAATGTCCAACTGATAAGGCTGAAAATTTTTTCACTTGTTATTTACAGTAAGATAAATACATTCACCAACTTTTATTAAAATAAAACCATTTAAACTGGGTGTTCGCATTTGTATGTTAGTATACATACTGAATAATAAAGCGTGATTTCAATTCGGGTAAACAACATTAACGTATGCAAAAAACTATCAAATAATTTTTTCCCGATGTGGGTATTTATTTTTTTGCCTAGTGACACGATGTCGATCGCGATGATACATGCAGTGCAGGCGGAGTTGCCAGTTGTGTGAGGGATTTTGTTTTTCTTCGGAAAATTGTATTTAATAAGCAAGAAAATTATTCTGTTAGAGACCGTTAAGTAATGAATAGATGTATTGATACATTTTACGCTATTAGGCATATGAATTTAAATTATCAAGGTGCATAATTATTTTTTTTCATGACTAAAAAGGAATTTTTTTGCTCCGAAACGCTTGATGTTCGGACATAGCTTATAATGAACTGTTTTGCTTAGAATAATGCAAGGAATCACCTCTTAAAGCTACGAATATTATTTCCCTAACACAACAACAATCCCAACAGAACATGAAACAGAAAGAAAATCCTATGTTTTTTGTAAGTCATAGAAAAAAACGTATCACAATTATATCAAAAAAAAATAAAAGAAACAAACACATTCTACCTCAAAGCATCTTAAAATAAGCGCATAAATTGTTCACGATTTTCCCAACAGAACATTTTAAACGAAACATTGACGTTTCTATATCTTCAATATTCCTGAAACTAGCAGGAATCATATACTAAAATTTAGGTGCAAGATATGTCACGAAACGCAGATTTAAATCTAGCGTAAACTGCTGGACGTTCAGGTTATGAGTGTATGTACAAAACTACATACTGCAAGGATATATAAGATTTTGATACCCAACTAACAATTATCACTCCTATTAGAGTTGCAAGAATGATTATACAGGATTCCTTAAACAGCATTGTATACTGTAAGAACATTGGCAAAACCCTTTTAGAACAGCTATACAAGCGGAATGGGCACACCTAATAGGACACTTCAGTCATTTAAGAGGTTGTATAAGGGCTGCGTAACAGTTATACAACAAAAGTGTAAGCTACTTGCAGCCGCTATAGGACATTTGCGTGACTGCAAGATTCAGTTTTTGTCAACTATACAACTATTCTGTTACGTGATTCTACTTTATTGCAACCAAACTATTTCTTATGTATTGCATAGACGAAGTGAAGAATATATAACTAACACATTACAGTCATCTTGTTTACTTACATATCGGACATTGTGAATTTCATACACAGGTATATGATAAACTTCTACACTGCGATATAGGGCTATTGAATTACTTGCGCAGCAAATTTTATTGTGATTATCGTGCAAAGTACTTACGCAATTTCTACGGGCTTCTTATTTGATGCATATTTTGATAATGATCAAAAGTGTGTCTAGATTTTTAAGATGGAAAACTGAACTTATCTGCGTCAAATCTTCCACAAGTCCTATATTTAGACACAATTACCCTAATGTTTATCACTTTATATCTGTAATTTCGAACTGAAGCATAATTATTTAATATTAAATAGAGGAGTAAATGTTTGCCCAATATGGCAGGTGGTTGTGTATAATCATGGCATCGTTGTCTTCAGTTTATTAGAATATTTTGGTGTTGCCTGCAGGTATTATACAACAATTTGACAGATGTCTGAAATGAAATACCGACAGAGTCGAATGATTTACCCAGAATTTGTACCAGATGTATATCTTCTGTTTGAACAGTTGATAAAACCTTTTGAACCAATATGTATGCGTTGTTTGTATGTATTAAATCATTGGTTATGGCATTATAATAAAAATATGACAGCAGAAAGTTAGGTTATGGTGAAGTGTGTATACCAACATATTATTTAGCATATGTACAGCCCTTAACAGTTACTAAACAACAGTTGTATAAGTGCTTCCATTAGGAGCATCTTGTTGGCTAAAGTAGTAATATGCACAGCAAAACAACAAGGTTCGGGTTTGTTTTATAAACGTTACCATGGATGTCACAACACAACCGTTTTGACTAACGTGCAAATATGCCAGATAAAATAGTTGTATAAACGTTTATGCAACAGTTAAAAATTGGTGTTGTATAACTATGCTAAAGAATATTTTAAACACCTCATTTTAGAGCAAATATGTTGCAGAAAGCAAATTTGCATTCCACACAACATTAAGCCAGCATTTTGGTGTTCAGGCAACAACAATAGAGAGCTTTTATGGCTGAACGGTTCTTTTACCAAAAGCTTATAGCACTACTTTGCTAGTTGGATATTTTTTATTTCTTGATAATAAAGTGCTTAGTGGGTGGTATAGAGTCTAGGTTTTTTCAGAATAATCCTTACAATATGGTTCTGCAGCAAGATTTGAACCGTACATCCCACCCCACACAATTATGCCACATACCAATAAGGAAGAAATGTTCATAATTTCAAGTGGATACCTCTTAAAAATGGTATTTTCCTAAAGTAATGCATCGTCTTTCATAAGTGATCCACCCTGTCCGAAACTTCGTGACTGCTTATAATAATTGCGATTTCCTCTACATTTACAAGTTAAAAGGAATATACACGAAGAATGAAACTCCACTTTTACTATTCCCTTCCGAAAGTTATTCAATTACAAAATGCTAACTTCGCCGATAGCTGGAGTCGAAAAGCTCTATTCCATCTATCCTTGTTTATGAAAGTTTACAGTAACTTTCAACTGGGAAAGAAGAGGATAATTCTCCTCCTTTAGCGTTAAGGTTGTTGACTTTGAAATTTCCTGAAATAAATTCTAATAAGAAAGGTTCAACTTTGCCGGCAATAAAAATTCAGGGAAGTATTGAATTATAACTGGATTCCGCGAAAGGAGCTTCGACGGAATTTCAAAATTTATGAAGCACTAGATGGAAAATGGTACTAAAAACTACACTTTATATACGGCAAGTAGTGGGGAACTCTTCGAGCTCTTGGAATATTTATCATATAGATAGGAATTTATAACGATCTGCCGGGTCTACGAAAACAAGGGATCTCTATGGGGTAGGGGTATCTCCCGTTTTATAGGTTCTCCTCAATGCTACTACTTAACATAAACTGTACTGTAAAAGTTTATACTACGCGCATAAATGTACGTTATGTCTTTTCGTTTCATCTCATATTTTCTATCGCAGGGTGACTCGTCATGCTCAGTTGAGTAGTAACAAAATAATAGTAAAACTTGGATCACTGATTTTTTTCATTCAACAGCTATCGCTCTCGGTGCCTTTTGACGTTTATCCGAATAAATGGATTCTTGCCGTTTTTAGAAAAACAGTTTAATTTCAGAAGTGTTCTATCGATTATTATGATACTCACTCTATTATACTGGTTCTGCCATTTCGAGAATATAGTAATTTTAAGGTTGTGAGCAACCCAAAACGTCTGTAGAAATACATTTTTATATCACTTTATCAAGTTTTTGGCCTATGTCCAACTTTTTCAAGATTCCCTGATTTGTAAATTGATTGGAGAAGTACTGATACAAGTTTTCTCAAAAGCATTATATTTTATCGAAATCAACCGAGGATACATTTTTTCAAATGATCAGGTTTTCTTACTTGCGAGCCACTATTAAGGAAAAATTGGCATTATTCAATTAGGGCGAAATGCATGCATTTTTTCTGGACACCGTCATGTGAGGAATCACCAAGTTAAGACGATGTCATATTTTTCAAAACTTATATTCAAGGGGAACCGATTACTAGTGGCGGTATTTCGATAATCATCATGAGACAATGTAATCTTATAATAGTAGTACAATCGCCCTTTGATTATTCCCCTATGCTTTGGAAATATCTTTGTAGTAAAGAGAACTTTCCTGAGTTGAATCAGCATGAAAAACAAAGGTTAAGTTTCACATATTACATTATTCAATTTTTTTACATTAGATTATGTGGCGATAAATTGCTTCGACGCCCATGGCTGGCAAAATTTTTGGCGCGAATATAATGAAATCTTCCAACATATTGACACCGCCATAACAGGAAGTATTTGGAGGAGTGAAAGCAAGAGGAGAAGGGCGTCGGATAAGGGAACCGAAGCGTCAGCGGTGAATTTCCCGCGGGATGCCCTTAGAGGTGATAAAGATGGTCGAAAGGGTCTCTTCCTTTTTCTCGTCCAGCCAGATGTGAACGAACTGTTTGCTCAGCGAGATATGAAAATCTTTTGAAAACCTATGTGATTCCAGTTTGAGAATTTTCTTTCAGGAAAAGGCAAAAAAATGTATTTTCAATGACTGAGGTATATTCTTTCCTTTCATTTTTTAAAGATGATATAGTTTATCCTCGATTTATTGATCCGTGTGTGTATTTATTATTACTGTTAGCTTTGAAAATTCCTGACGATTGACGTGTCGTCCTTTCACTGATATTGGGCAACATTCTATCTCTACATAGTACAGCACTATTTTTTAGTATAAGCCAGAGGCGTAGGGACCTGTTTGTCATTTTAAACGTATGGGATGAAGTTGTATCAAGCTTTGGTAAACCATTCTTGAGTGACGCTTACTGAGTTTTTCAAAATACCATACCTACTTGTTTCCTTTCCGTTTGTCTGTTCCTAACGATTAGACCTATGTCGCACTGATCATTACTAATATGCATGAAACACCGTTCTATGCGGTCCGCCATTGTCGCAGAGACTGGAAGCAAAGGATTCAGGTTGGCCATCTCCTATTGCGCCACGATAGAAATTACTTCACAGCAAGACATTTTGATTTAAACTTTGGAGGGAAAGTATTGCCCTAACTTAACTTACTTAATCCGTTCCTCTTCTACCGGATCTAGCCAGTGTAGAGGTTGATATCTTTCTACACTTTTCTTATTTTCTTTCTCCATTCTGTCCTTCTGCTGCTTCCAGTCCAAATGCATTTGTCTTGAGTAGAACTGTCATTCCACTTCCTTTCTGGTCTTTATTTCGTCTTTTTCTTGAATTTTCCCATTCTCCAGACATTTTTCTCCAATCGTGTATTTGGCATTCTAATCATGTGTCTAAACTATCTTAGCGCATTCACTTGTATTCTTTTTTCTACAAATATGTCACCTGATCTTCTTATTTCTACATTTCTGACTTTGTTCATAATCTTCAGACCCGCAACTCTTCTTATCAGTTTCATTTCACATGCTTGTATTTTCTGTCTCTGTATTTTACTCAATATTCACTTTCTGAACCATAGGTTAGGGTAGTGATATACAGTGAGTTGAATATTTTTATTTTTGTTTTTGTAGACATTTGTTAAATATATGTTTATTTAGTTGGAAGTATAATGTAGTTGTTTATTGTATCATCTATTTATGCCTCAACTGTGTTACACGTTACTGTATTACTTGTTGTTCTAATCGGATTTCTACGTTTTGTAGTTCTTTAGAAATACTCATACATTTTGTTTTATTCATATTTATTTTCAGTTTATATTTTCTGAGTTCCTCATTCCATACCTCAAGGTTATGTTATAGGTTTGCTTTTTTGTTTGCTAACAGTACTAGGTCATCTGCAAACACCAGTTGGTTAATATCTACCCTCTACATATTACAGTATTCCCATGTTGTTTACTTGATTCTATTTCCACATTCTTTTATAATTTTTATTAGTACTGCGAACAGATATGGGCTCAACGTTTGTCCTTGTAAGTAAATGTTTGCAACTTTTCGTAAAAAGAAAAAATGGCGTCAGGAGAAAAGTAAACGAGATTGTTGTTGAATTTTATTTACTAAGTGGATAAGAACACTCACTAAAGTGATGAAAACTGGATCCATGATAGCAGCAGTTAAACTTTATAAAATACAGATAGCCATATGTCAAAAAACATGACTGGATATACAGTAATGGACAAAAGTATATAGACAAATATCAATATGTACCTAAATACCTTTGGAAAACGAATTCATACTTCATTGATCCATAAACAAATGCGTTATTAGTAGAAAAACAAAATTCCTTGTTTTTACATTATCTGCAATGAACATAATACAAATCTGAATATAAGCACTTTTTATGAGGGACTAAAATATGTAGACAAATTCCTTTCATCATTAGTTTAGTACAGTTTCGTGTCAGAAGAGGATTAGTTTGTGTTCATCCAGTATTGTGGAATAAGTTGAGTGATTTTAAGACCATGCCGCGTGGTCCAGAAATTTCTTGCGATGTGAAAACTAAGAACGTCAAGTCGACATTGCCAAAAATTTGAAGCTAAAGCGTAAAGGAGTTTGGGAAATATTGAACAAATATAAACAAAAAGGTATCTTGGAAGCCTCTAAGAGAAGTGGTCGGCTTAGAAAACTAAATGCTAGATCAGTTAGATTAATAAAAGTAATTTCGTCCAAAGATCCGTTTAAAACCCCAAGACAAATAAAAGCCGAAATCGAGACAAAAGGAATTGTCAGTGTTTCTACGAAAACTATGAGTGGAAGATTAAATGGTTTGAAGTTATTTGCACTTCGCCCGAGTAAGCAGCCGCTAATCTCGAGGAAAAACCGTAAGGACCGATTACAATTTGCACGGTTGCATCTTGATTGGAGCATCTGTGACTGGAAGAGGGTATGTTTCAGTGACGAATCCAAGTTCAATATGTTTGGATCATTACATTAGAAGTCCTAGTGGACAAAGATTAAACCCCAAGTACACTTTGCCCACTGTCAAAGATGGAGGCTGGTCTGTTATGTTTGGGGGTGCTTTTCGGGGTTTAGGTTGAGACCTTTACATAGAATAGAAGGCATTATGGATAAGTTTGCATACACAGACATACTAAAGCATGTCCTGTTACCCTATATGGAAGACAATATGCCCTTAAGATCAATCTTCCAGCAAGATAATGACAGGAAGCACACTTCATATCTTGCAAAGAAATTCTTTCTGAATGAAAAAATACCATTTCTCAAATGGCCTTCAGAGTCTGCCGATATAAACCCCATTGAAAATCTATGGGAATACTTAGATAAGCACATACGAGATAAAAATTATTCAAATAAAGATGAACTTTTTGCCGCTTTAGAGCGAAGGTGGGGACAGATTGATGAATCTTATATGAAGAAACTTCTACAATCTATGCCGAGACGATGCCAGGCGGTGATTGATAATAATGCTTATGCTACAAAATATTAACACAAACATGGTTGGTTTTCTATAATACAGTGAACTTTGCTTCTTTTGTCTATAATTGTTTTGCTTTGTCTATATATTTTTGTCCTTCACAGTTCCAGTTTTTTTTCAATTAATTTTTCTAATGAATTTATTTATGTATAAGTGAGTATTATGCTATAACGAATTATGTATACAGGTTGGTGTATTAATAAAACAAGTTAAAAAATAAATACAGCACAATATTAATTTATCTATATACTTTTGTCCATTACTGTATGTCGCTCGGCATCGTCAAAAAGTCAACTCGTCACTCAACCACAGGCTCAAATGAATATTTGATTGAGTTGCATTTTCGGGGAATTAAAGTAGTACAAGTTGAGGTACTATTCCGTATTTGAAGACTTTAATGTATATTTTAAAGCACTTGACACCTACTCCACATCGAAATTAGTATGGAGTTGCAAAGCTCTCGGTGACATAAGGAAGGGAAATGAAGTCCGTCTCATATGAATACCAGGACACACAGGTCTAGAGGGAAACGAGACAGCTGACACTCTGGCAAAGAGTGGGGCTAGCACACCCTTCATAGGGCCTGAGCCAGCGAATGGGATCGCATACAATACGGCTAAACAAATTACCTCTGCAGAGATGGACAGAAAGATCCATCAATACTGGGAGGTATTAGCAGGGTTAACCCATGCTAAGGCAACTATACCAATCTTGACAAAGAAGGTAACACTCTTTGCAGAGGACCTGAAGGATATTTCTCCAAACAAGTTGATCGACTTCCTCAGGAGGTCGGAGCTACTGGGGGAAATATAAATAGGTGCGAGCCACAACAGACCAAAGAGAAGCAGTAGAGGATCGTTATTGATGCACTCACAAGAAAGCTAACCTCACTTATATATTTTATTTTATCTCTCTATTCCCAGTCATATTTATGTCGTCCGTTTGTTTGTTTATACAACTTCTGTCAGCCTCGTTCAACCATGCATGTATCCAACCCACCCTTTACTTACATTGCAGTTACACTCGCAGCAGTGTGTGTCAATACCGTCATCGCCATAGGACGAGTGCCGGCTTTCGCCTCATTTTATCAAATCCGCATCGAGAGCCATATTCCGTGAAAAATGTGTCTGGGAGTATCCCCCGCACTCTCTATAACGACACATCGATCGGATCTATTTCCTCGTTGCCAGGCACCTCTTTACAGTTCATAGAGACTTGAACTTGAGTTTCACTTATATGGTGTTAACCTTAGATAATAAAACATTCACCGTTCAGCGGTATATCCTAAATCGAATTTTTCAAAAAGGCTGCCTTTATGCCGTTCTTGATTTTCATAGTCTGTTATCTCCTCCAGAAAGGCTGAGGCCCTTCTATTTTCACCCGTTCTTCCTGTTGTGAAGATATGTTTTCTTTTTGAATTGTGAGAAATTTCAGGCTGATAAAATGGACGATATAAATCAAAAGCATGAACAAATTGATGCAAATAGATATTTGTGACATAACCTCAAAATAGAGCGCTGACACGGAACAGTAGAAAACTATGAAAATCAAGGAGGAGATAAAGACGTCCTACAATTGTAGGAACAACTGAACAACTGACGAAACAGCCCTGAATTGACACCCAGGCAACATCTTGCAGCTTTTAACTGACACTTTTACGCTAAAATACAGTGTGTCGTTAAAGCTGATATTTTCTACTAATTGTTTCCTTCCCGAGCTGGGTAGGTTTGTTAACATCGTGTAAGGACAGTCAAGGTGGATACGCTAGAAGACCTTGTCAGTCCCAAATGTTGCAAATTTAGGAAGAACTTTAATGGCGTCGACTTTAACAGTATTCACAAGCAAAATAAGCGGCGGGCCAGTAGCTACTTGAAATTCCTGATCAAATGAATATTTTTTTTCGTCTTTGCTGCTGTTTTACAGTATACAGCTTTGTTATTTCGAACGTAGTTGTTTCTGAAAAGGAAAGTCCCAACTTTCAGGACACCCTGTATAGTATTCATGCGTCAATTTTCACTGTGAATTTCAAGTCTCCAACTTGACCCGTTAAAAAATAATTGGATAGGGGGGGGGGTGAGGGTGTGAATACCTCAGTGTATTCCAAACTGGTGGATAGTCGCCTTGCAACATGCAAAATTTCACCAAAATTCCAATCTCGATATTTTCGGAACGGAAAGCTGCGGAATTCGGGAGGTTCTTGACCAACTCATTGGGAACATGTTTAGGGTTCGACCAGTATATTTCTTTCATTTATCCACTTATACAGGGTGAGCAAGGAAGTTATGTTTTTTTGGCAAAGTTTGGGGCTATGTCATATTCTCAATTTTTGATCTTGGACATTTTTCTACACTTCTTTTTGATCTTTGGACTATCCCAAATTATCGAATTTTTAACTTCCCGGAATAAATGATGGTCCTACAAGGTACTAACAGATATTGTTTAAAATAACTGTTGCTGTTTTGTAAAAAGTTCGTTTTGTCCTAAATAAATAATTACAGATAAAAGATGAATAGCAGTGTTGGCCAGGATCATAGCATTTTGAAAAATAAAAATTTCAAAGTTATCAGCTCTTCTTACTAAACCACAAAATGCTTTTGGCGTTACGCCACTGGAATACACACCTTAGGAGTAAGTAGTAGTAAAGGATTTGTTCATTAAGCTGTTTAATTGCATAGTAAAATTTATAAATTCGGTTTAAATTACATAATGTCAAAGTTTTACTGCGCGCCACTGGAGGCAATAACGTTCAAGAAGTGCTTCACTCTTTTCTCAGGCGCAAAAAATTCTACTCTATTTTTCATTATAATTTGATAAATTGATTTTTTTAGGATAGTCCAGAGTTCAAAAAGATGCATAGAAAGATGTCCAAGATCAAAAATTGAGAATCTGACATAGCCCCACCCAGTTTACTTATAAGCAGTGTTTAATATTATGTTTCTATGTAACATTCAGATTGTCGGAAATGTCACAGTAACTGTTTCTGCGATACGTGGTATTTTATTTTCCAGTAAAGTCAAAACGTACGTGAACCACATGGCGCCACCATTAAAAACAGGAAATTGGCATCCAGTGCGCTGTATCTCTTATCTAATGGGCACTAAAGGATGGAAAGTTGGCAGCACTACAGAAAACGGCTGTTGCTTTATCATCTACCAAATTATGTTAAAACCGACGATGCAAATGCGTAAATTTTTAGTTTCATGATAACCTTGGAGCTGAACTATAGGGAAGAACCTTTTACAAAATTAAGGTTACTCAAATATGTGGAATTGTTTCAACCCAGGTATAGAGTGAAAAGTATTTCATTTTACTCGGAAAAGCTGGAATAAAACAGGCAAATGGTAGCAAATCTTGACTTTCCATGACAACTGACATGGTTGTTATCTATAAAATGGCAGTATATGGTTGCAACCTAACACTGTTCAGATAGCTTACGTGCTGTGGGCGCCATCTGTCGAGGAATGGCGCGTCTAGTACACTGGACGAGCACCTCTGTTTTTCAAATTTTCACCTCATCAAATATACATGGTGTTCACGAAGCACATCCAAACTTTGACAAATCGAATGTGAAAAAACTTACGTATAGTCAACGCCAAACAAAGTGGCGTGCACGTCATCACGATAAAAATTCCCCGACCTAATGCCTAGGTTTCTATGACAAACAATTGCTCTATTGCAGTTTCATATTAATGTGATATATAAATTGTAAAATGGTCATTACTCTCTTATTATGGTTAATAGTCATATAAACATTGTTATTAAAATATCACATAAGTTGCTTTCTGATAAATTTAGACGCATTATGCGAAATAAAATGTTTTGCAAACGCTCCAATCACTTATCGACATGTAAACGCACTAAACCGATTTCGCAGCGTTGACACATTGTCACCTTGAAACTTATTTAAACTGGGAACTGACATTTGTATTAATTTTGACACTGATTCAATTTGTGGCATTTCAAATCTTTATAAATCCTTTGGCCCCGCATACTGTAAATCAACAACTGTTTGTTTCAAAACAAAATTATTCATTTTACGAGTAGATAAAGGCAATTTTGGTATATAAAGATGCCCAAACAGTTAAATAGTCGGTGTAAGGAACTCGTGGCCTCGTTAATGCACTACTTTGAGCAAGAAAGGGACAACAACGGGCCTTTGTTGCCTTTAAATGCTGTTCAAGAGGTAGGTTACTAATAATTATATGTAATGTATATTAATAATAGTGAAATTTTATTTCATTTTCTGTAGCGTGTTGCTGCTGCTTTAAAAATTAGTTTAAGGACAGTTAGTCGTATTTCCGAGGGTGTGAAAAGTGATGCAAATTTAGAATCGCCCAAGAAAAAGCGGAGTTATATTAAACGTGTAACCAACACAGCGACATTGGATACAAGTGTCATTCGAGAAGTGATCTATAATATGTATCACAAAAGTAAGATCTTATTATAATAACTTATCAGAAATTTGCATTAATTTGTTAACTAAATTATAATGTCATATTACACATGGTTTCAGAAGAACAAGTTACGATACAAACTTTATGGTCTCGATTAAGAGATAGGGCATTATTTGATCGTAGTGCCACGTCTTTAAGGCGGTTGCTTAGAGATCTTGGATTTAAGTGGCTTAAGGACAATCCGCGACGAGGGCTCATGGAACTACCAAGTATAGCTTTGAAAAGGGTGGAATTTCTAAGGCAATACAATCAAGCCAAGGTTGAGGCCTTATACCAGTTTGTCTTCCTCGATGAAACTTGGATATTTCAAAATGGGACCATAGGTCGCTCTTGGCAAAATGGAAACCAAAAAAGCGTGAAAGCTATTAAAACAGATGGTAAAAGGTATGTACTTTTACACAATTTGCACTATAAAATTTAAAACTAATATATTTTAGATACATTATATTACATGCTGGAAATGAAAATGGGTTTATTGAGGGTAGTGAAGCGATATTTTCTTCGAAAACAAAATTGAGCGATTACCATGGAGAGATGAACCAGGACAATTTTTTGAAATGGTTTCAACATCAGTTATTAGAAAAATTGGAGAGTCCATCTATGATTATACTGGATAACGCCCCTTATCACAGCATGATATTGAACAAAGTGCCCAACAATGCATGGACAAAAAAAAATATCCAAGACTGGTTGACAAATCAAAACATACCATTTTTAAACACAATGTTTAAAACAGAGCTATTGAGTATTGTTGCTCGGTACATAATGCTTCTTAATTATATATATTTTGGTCGACAGTTTATATTTCTTTTGTTTATTCCTATTCTTAAAATAACTGCTTTTTAAGAAACAAACCACCTAAAATATACGTGATTGATGAATTGGCGGAACAACATGGGCACAAAGTTCTTCGTCTGCCTCCTTACCATTGTATATTTAACCCTATTGAGTTAATTTGGGGCATAGCAAAAGGTTACTATAACAGACATATTGGTAGAGATGGTAACAGTGAAAAAGACTGTTTGGATATGTGGAACGAGGCTCTACAAACGGTTACCCCAGACATGTGGAAAAATAGTGTTCGACATACTGAGCAAGAAATTTTTAAATGGTATGAAAGAGAACGAATTTTTGATCGACCAGACATCGAACCTTTAATAATCAACTTTGAGAGTGATGAAGATTCAGATTCAGACAGCGCTGAAGAAAGAAACTCCGACTAACTTTATTGTACAGATAAAGCTTACACCAGTAGCTTACCTAATTTTAGAATGCATTTTTCTGTATGAATTCTGTAAAATAAATACCATGCATAAAATTTGGAGGACCCCATTTGGATTTTTATTCAGTACCTTTAAGCTATCAATTAAATATGGTAGTTTCATAGTGTCATCTGATCAATAATTGTCATACTTAATGATTATGCAAGTACAGATCTATAATTTTATTATACTATTATTTTTGTTCTCATTTGAGGTTAATATTGCTTATAAACCTAGATATGTAAATAATAAATTTTATTATTTTACAAAAAGTTTGGCAACAATGTAAATTTTTCAACACACCCACCTTGATGACGTGCACGCCACTTTGTTTGGCGTTGACTATATATAAATATTTCAACATTTCAAATTAGGTGCAGAACCCTAAAATATGATAAGATATAGGGGTTACTATTTTGGAAAAATAAATGGAAGCTCACTCTATCAAAACTAGATACTCCGTGCGCATAAAAATATATTAAAATAACACTCTGATATAAACTCGAAAACTTTTGTATTTAACAGATCATATCATAATATTTTGGTGCTTTCTGAGATACGGAGATGGATGAAGTTATATTGGCCACCCTATACAGGTTCATTGATTCCAATGGCGACAAATAAGTATATGCTGACCATGAACTCCAAGGACATCGTTAGGGTCAGCAAAGCATGTGACATCTTTGAAGCGGTGTCGCAATGCGAAAGTAAGCTACAGATACGGGTACCTGCACGCCACTGATCTCTAGAATGCAGAATAAGCTTTGGAAAAAACGCAATCTGATAATTTGTCGTACGGAGTTGCAATCTGACTGTTACAGTTACGTAATTGGGATATTTGAGACCGAGGGACTGATAAAAGAAGTAGTGTGCGTGGCTAGTATAGTTAATCTATTTGACGCTATTTTTTTCTTCACATTGTCTGATTTGTGGGTTGCCAAACCTTACAGACTCACGAACCGATTGATACTAGAGCTGAGGTACTTCGGACCGCTGTTGACAACCAACGGTTACTTGAAGAATGCGGGTGTACGTTGTTAAGTTGAGTGATCACAATTTGGCTGACGTTGAACTGAGAAGTAAATATCCTGAAGTTCTTGAGAAGATTGCTACGAACGTCTGAAGTCCAGTTTGATTTCCTCCTGCTTGACACCACCCATTCCAACCCCAGATTACGATCTGCTTCGCTTTCGACTGGGGGTGTCCACGCCTGAAAATCAAACGTGTCTGACGCCTTGCGAGAGCGGTCGTTGACTATCTTTTCCGATAAAGTGATGACGTCAGATGGAAACTCACTGGATCACACTCCGTGAGAACGCAGCGTTTGCATGTAGAAATGTATAATCAATAAATGATAAAAAAGAAATATTTAACTTTCCTTTATCGAGTTTCCATCCTTGTACCTTTTTCAAGCCACAATTAGGAAGTTTCCTACAGTCGAAAATACTGGACTTGCATATAGTAATATTATAATTGGTATTTCTGACAAATCTGAAAGAATTATTCTGAAAACGTCAAATTTAAAGAAGTTATGACATTTTCTGCATTGGATGCAGTAGCTAACCGCCCTCGTGCGTCGAGGTTCGGGCGTGACGTCACATTACACAAGTTCAACTTCTGGGCTACGGTACTGATTTACCCTTAGCACTCAAGCTGAGCTGTCGAAATATTTTGTTTGTATCGTCGTCGATACAGACAAGGAGTCAAGGAGTATTTATCCTCCAGCCACAACACGATCATTATCTTGAAATTCAAGCAATAACCAAATATATTCCCCTTCTTGTTTGCTTGCAACAATTAGACTCTGTCTCCATCATAATTGGCAAACATACTAAAAGTAATCATTATGATCATTCATACCATATTAACTAAGTACCTAAGTAGTTACATCGAAAGGCGATTCACAACAGTACCATGATAATATTTCCGAAAGAGGCAATTGTAATTCCTCTATGTTTTGATCCAGGGAAAATGCTTTTCTGAGGCTGATATGACGACCCATTTTCACCGTAAATCGTAAATACAGAACAAACTAACGTATGATTTTAGGTGTGGTTCAAAAAATAAGAAACATTCTCATTATTTTAGTTGATCTCTAAGAATATCGTTTTTTTCCTTTTTTCAACCTTCCCGGATAATTTGAAGTAAAAGAGTGAGCACCCTAAAAGAATCTCCTTTTAAATAGAAAATAAATTCTTTCGTTATTGTTTCGTCTCGAAAAGGATCGCAAAGGCAAGGCTCGATTGACGCGCTAGAACGTGGCTTATTTTCCAGCTTTTTAGACGATTGTGTCATCAGAGGAGATTGAGAGGTGTTTCTCGGTGGATAGCTTTGCCGAGATTTCCCAGGATCACGGCTGGAAACCACCTGCTGTCGAAACAAGGACAAAGGAAGCTCTGCTGAACCGAGCCTTTATTTGATTTGGCCCTTTGTCTTGTTACAAATACTCGCCGTAACACGGGAGCGAGGATTAGTACAATAATTACTTCTTTGATTTGATTGGACCGAAATCACATGTCGAAGTAAATACACCGGTGAGAACGAAAGGACAGCACTAAATGTGCATAAAGAGTGATCCAAAAGTGTCCGTATGGTGAAAAAAATTCATTGAGTTTGACTTTGAGCATGACGTCGAAGTTCAAGATGACTCTTTAAATGGGGCGCTATATTTTTGAACCCGAGAATGGATAGATCGGAACATTCAAACAAGCTAGTTGACAGCGGTAGAAGAGATGCAGATGAACTATAGGACACTTCTAGTTAGTCAAGTTACAGCACTGTGTTTTGGAAGCAATAAACTGTACTAGACTGTTGCGTCCCCACGCAGCGATAGTATTCAGATATCTCGGCAGAGAGGAAGTACCTACTAGTTTTCTTCCTTCCTGCACGTAAGCATAAATCGGCGTGCCACACAGTATGTTTGTGGGTAGAGTGATGAAATCAGCAAAGCTGTTTATTGGGTTTTTCATACAGAAGAGGAGATCGTTAGTATGTGATTGATACGATGTTGAATCCAATACCGATCCCTGCGGAATACCCGCGTTGACATTGTAGGATGAACAGGAGAACCCGTAGTATAAGACGGACATCTTGCGACTGGAGAAAAAGTCAGTCATTCATCTTTGGAAAGCCATAGGATAGAAGGTGATCAGCTGATCGAAACCTATAGTGTCCTTAGCTGGCGACGACCCGGTTTTGTGGCTTTTTTGAGACCATATCGAAATACCAATACATATAAATAAACACAATAGTGCTATCGCAGGCAATAGTTGAATGTATTGTGTGGTGTATAGATAATGCGTTCATATTCAGAGCTTCCTTTTCCTGCATTATTTCTCAGGAATATTCTCAAACAATAAATAGTAAAAGACAACCAACTTAGCTGAAAGCAACTGTTTGCCTATGTTAGACGATTGGCAGTATCCTCTATATCAACGCAAATCAGATGCGTGGTAGGAAGTGTAAACAGGATATTTGTATTCGAAATCCAGCAGTTAGTGACAAAATATGGTGATTACAGACACACGTTACAGAAGACTCAAAGCAGAAGCATGTATGAGAAATTGCCTCGAGTATAAACATTTAAATGAAGGAAATTGGAATTACCGTTCCTCCATGAATAATATTACACGCTGCCTCCTTGCCGCCATCTCTGCCTGCTTCTTTATTCTACATGCATTATTATGTATTTTTATATTCATTCAGAAACTGGAACGTATCATGATACTCCTCTTTTTGCAATTGTATTTAAATAGGCCTATTGATAAAATAGAGCAATATCATATCTTTCGATAGATTTTGCTTGCTCAGGTTGCTTAGCTTATCAGGGTAAATTATTGTTAAAACCATAATGAAGTACTCGTATACTAATGGGTGATTTTTTGCTAGTATCTTTTTGGCAACACTGTTTTTGACAGATAACGCGTGAATCGTGTCTTGTGTTATTGTCAAGCTTGTTCAGTTTGGTCTATAATTTAACCATCAAATCGACTTACGAACGAACAACGCTTGCAAATTATTGAATTTTACTATCAAAATTCATGCTTGGTTAAGTGCATCGAGCACTGCTTCCAATTTATGGGCAATCTGGTCGGCCTACTGAGAGAGCTATTCGGAAGCTTGTGACTAAATTTCGAACCCAGTTTACATTATTGGACATAAAACCACCAACACGCAGACGTAGAGTGAGGACTGAAGAAAATATTGCGGCTGTATCCGCCAGTGTTAGTGATGACCGTGAAATTTCGATTCGCCGCCGTTCGCAGCAATCGGACCTCTGTTTCTCCACTACGTGGAAAATTTGCGACAGGATTTGGGTGTAAAACCTTATAAGATACAGGTGGTGCAAGAATTGAAGCCACACGACCTCCAATTTGGTGAATGGGCGCTGGCAAAGTTGGAGGAAGATACACATTTTTATCGAAAAATTGTGTTCAGCGATGAAGCTCATTTCTGGTTGAATGGGTACGTTAACATGCAAAATCGCAGCATCTGGAGTGAAGCCCAGCCAGAAGCATTGCAAGAGCTACCAATGCATCCCGAAAAAATCACTGTTTGGTGTGGATTATGGGCCGGTGGTATCATCGGGCCGTACTTCTTCAAATACGACAATGGCCGGAACGTAACTGTGAATGGCGAGCGCTACCGTGCGATGATAACAAACTTTTTTTTGCCCAAAATGGAAGAGCTGGACTTGGCTGACATGTGGTTTCAACAAGACGGTGCCACATGCCACACCGCACACGTAATAATGGCCCTATTGAGAGGCGAGTTCGGTGAACAGTTTATCTCACGTTTGGGGCCCGTCAATTGGCCGCCTAGATCGTGTGATTTAACGCCGTTGGACTATTTCTTGTGGGGCCATGTTAAGGCTGATGTCTACAGGGATAAACCAGCAACGATTGACGCACTGGAAGCCAATATTGAAGCATTTATTCGTGAGATACCGGCCGATATGTTGGAGAGAGTGTGCCAAAATTGGACCTTGCGCATGGGCCATCTAAAGCGGAGCCGCGGCCAACATTTACATGAAATAATCTTTAAACATTAAATTATATCGACCGTTCTATCGACTCAAATAAAGATTTAATCGGTTTGTCAATTTTTTTGTGTTTTTAATGAAAATCAAATCCTATACCTTAAAAAATCACCCGTTATAAAACACCTTGATGTGAAGGCGAAGAAAATAGAAGCGAAAGTATTCTGCTGGTATTCAAAATATTTCTGTTGATATTCACCCCAAAGCGATTGAAAATGGATCAAGCGGGATCAGGTCTGTGCAGCTTCTAGAGATGGGCATTTATAAATATGATACAATTAGCAAACCAATCTGTACAGGTAAAGCTGAATAAAATATTCATGTCTGCTGTTTATTATTATTCCAATATTGTTTGTAGTGCGCAGTCATTAATATTTATGTGTGTGATTGTACCTGTCTGTTAACGGTTTGTTATGAATATGGTCTGGTTGTTCGTTTATAAATTTGCAGTTATATCTGCGAACTCGTAATTAAAAATATTCTATAGCGGTTGACAGAATTCCATATGAAATGATTCTGTCTCTGTTCATTTTGGTGATGAGTGAAAACGAGTCATAAATGTCTTTTAGGAAGACTTATTTTTGTATTGTTGGAACAGCTTTGATTTTGCATTTTGGAACAACTATGCTTGGAATAACATAGCAGTGGAACAGTGAAGAAGAGAAAAAATGTGAAGAAAGAATTCACCGTTCATCTGATGATTATTACCGAACTGTCTACGATAATAATAATATTAAAAATTCATTTTCCAATAGACTTATCGTATCGGAAATAGTTAGTAGTTAAGAAAGATTCTCCCAACAACTGTAGAGTCATTAAACAGAATAAAAAACACAGTAAAAAGACATTAAAAAATTTTAAACTGAAAGGTACTGTGATAAATACTCGTCTACTGAGTAAAACTGATGCTAACAGTAACTCGTGTACTTAGCGTTTGAACGCTGAGATTCGTTCAATACCTTTTATGGAGATTAGTCTGATTATACTAGTAAATTTTTCCGAAATAATTGTTAAGTCTGATTTTATCGGTGCAAGTTGTTCACAGGGATATATAGATACACCAATTTTTGTGGGAAAAGTTTTTATTAACAAAGAATAAGAAAACGTGTTTTTGGGATCCAATCGAAAGTGTTGAAAGAAACGAAAAAACGGTTCATATAAGATTTTTAGGTATTTTTGAGACCTCCAAAATGAGACGACACGTAAAAAGATCCGAACTACTAGAGTTCTTTTTGGCGTAAATTAATTTCACTGTTTTCCTCATATAGTAACGAATTATTTTCATTTCCAAAAACAAGTTTGTTATTAACTGCCATAAATGAAGCGCTCCCGGAGCCTGTACTGGTAATTATTTTATGATTTGACAAAAAAATAAAAATATGCCGGACCATTTCATAGAGTAGCCGCGCGTTTAGTTGATAATATCTACATAAGTTTTGTTACCATTTATCTGGTCAAATAGGTACATTCCATGAAATACGACCATTTTCTTTCTACTGGAATTCCTTCCGTTGATTCAAAGGTTCCCTACATTATGCAGGAACTAACATTCAGGCATAAGACCGTGAGATGGGTGATCTTGTCGCCCGACATATTATGCAAAGCTTGTGGCCTGGACTTGATTCCTGCCGTTGTTCTGAATAGATGTGTTTCGAAGCTTGCTCCAGTTCTTTCGCGTCTCTTCAGATATCTCACAATTCGGCACTTTTCCAGAAAACTGGAAATTTGCTCATGTTCAGCCCAACTACAGGCCTGTAGCTCTGCATTCTGTCATGAGTAAGGTGATGGAGGGGTGCTTAAATCTGGAGCTTCTCATGTCGTTCTCTAGAAATCCAAAGCCATGGCAGACTACCCCTTACAAAAACTTTCATCCTATGACCTCCCAGAGAACCTTTATAGACTTCCTCTCTGACCGCAAGATGTCCGTCGTAATTGACGGGTTGTCCTCTCCATCTCACAATGTCAATCCGGGTGTTCCCCAGGGATCGGTCAAGGCTCCGATATTGTTTCTCTGTCTACACCCAGATCAATCCGATCCACAGAATTGCTGACTAGTCGCGACTTCCTGCCTGACGAGAGATCTGGAGGTTATCACTACTTGGGAACGTAACAATCTGTTACAGTTTGATGCTCCCAAAACACAGTACTGTACCATGACTAACAAGAAACGCCCTAGCGCTCGTCCGGTTCCGATGGATGGCCGAGCTCCTACCAAAGAGCCGATCATTTCGGCTGGTAGGAGTCCAGATCACCGAGAACTTGATCAGGCACAAACAAATCTCTTCGTGCAAGGACTAACGGGTGATTTTTTAAGAGGTATAGGATTTGATTTTCAAAAAAACACAAAAAATTTGAAAAAACGATTAAATCTTTATTTGAGTCGATAGAACGGTCGATATAATTTAATGTTAGCTGCCCAGGCCTGATCCCGCTTGATCCATTTTCAATCACTTCGGGGTGAATTTCAACAGAAATATTTTGAATAGCAGCAGAATACTTTCGCTTCTATTTTCTTCGATTTCGCATCAAGGTGTTTTATAACGGGTGATTTTTTAAGAGGTATTGGATTTGATTTTCATTAAAAACACAAAAAAATTGACAAACCGATTAAATCTTTATTTGAGTCGATAGAACGGTCGATATAATTTAATGTTTAAAGATTATTTCATGTAAATGTTGCCCGCGGCTACACTGTAGATGGCCCATGCGCAAGGTCCAATTTTGGCACACTCTCTCCAACATATCGGCCGGTATCTCACGAATAAATGCTTCAATATTGGCTTCCAGTGCGTCAATCGTTGCTGGTTTATCCCTGTAGACATTAGCCTTAACATGGCCCCACAAGAAATAGTCCAACGGCGTTAAATCACACGATCTAGACGGCCAGTTGACGGGCCCCAAACGTGAGATAAACTGTTCACCGAACTCGCCTCTCAATAGGACCATTGTTTCGTGTGCGGTGTGGCATATGGCACCGTCTTGTTGAAACCACATGTCAGCCAAGTCCAGCTCTTCCATTTTGGGCAAAAAAAGTTTGTTATCATCGCACGGTAGCGCTCGCCATTCACAGTTACGTTCCGGCCATTGTCGTCTTTGAAGAAGTACGGCCCGATGATGTCACCGGCCCATAATCCACACCAAACAGTGATTTTTTCGGGATGCATTGGTAGCTCGTGCAATGCTTCTGGCTGGTCTTCACCCCAGATGCGGCAATTTTGCTTGTTAACGTACCCATTCAACCAGAAATGAGCTTCGTCGCTGAACACAATTTTTCGATAAAAACGTGGATCTTTCTCCAACTTTGCCAGCGCCCATTCACCAAACTGGAAACGTTGTGGGAGGTCGTGTGGCTTCAATTCTTGCACCAGCTGTATCTTATAAGGTTTTACACCCAAATCCTGTCGCAAAATTTTCCACGTAGTGGAGTAACAGAGGCCCAATTGCTGCGAACGGCGGCGATTCGACATTTCACGGTCATCACAACACTGGCGGATACAGCCGCAATATTTTCTTCAGTCCTCACTCTACGTCTGCGTGTTGGTGGTTTAATGTCCAATAATGAAAACTGGGTTCGAAATTTAGTCACAGGCTTCCGAATAGCTCCCTCAGTAGGCCGACCAAATTGCCCATAAATTGGAAGCAGTGCTCGATACAATCTCTTAACCGAGCATGAATTTTGATAGTAAAATTCAATAATTTGCAAGCATTGTTCGTTCGTAAGTCGATTCATGGTTAAATTATAGACCAAACTGAACAAGTTTGACAATGACACAAGACACGATTCACGCGTCATCTGTCAAAAACAGTGTTGCCAAAAAGATACTAGCCAAAAAATCACCCATTATTAGGGGTCTCAACTTGTAAAACATCCTGTATGTCTGTCTGGGAACCCTTCATGTAGTTTTTTAGCGCAAAGCTTTTCACTACACTCCATTTGCCTTCTCCAGAGGATTCCGTTGTCCCTCCTTATATGCCTATTATAAGCCATATGTTCCGCAAAACAGAGCTTTGGGCATTCAAAAAAGCTAAAGCCGGTAAATGTGCTCAGGTCACGCAGTATATCAACTGCAATAGATGGTCAAAGCTCGACGTACACCGGCGGCGGTGGCATCGACGATTATTGTGTTGTGGTTTTCGATTCCTGTGCAAATGATTTATCCCGGACGTCGATTGCTAATGATATATTATTCTAGTCGGAAGCGTAAATATGCTTTATTGATTCCCCGTAAATTATTCAATTTACTTATTGGTTTAATGCGCCGAGGCGCACGAGAATACAGCCGCGAATTCTGAACGGGTTCTCTATAGCTACGTCGTAGACAATGCGGTTTAGCTGCAATCTGCAAAACGGCTGAAAATCTTTAGTTGATTTCGAGAGTTCGGACTAGATATTTGCTGGTAATCGAATGTTGCTTGAGCAAAATAAAGCTGTGGAATTAGGCAATGTAAAAAAAAAATAATTAGCCTACTTGCGAGGAAGTATAGTAGTCGCTGAAAGTTTCGAAAATATTTATTATGTTTTTTGGATGATAAATGGCATTTAACATACATCACGACATGTTTTGATGTATATTATTCCGATAGTTCTAGCTACTAGATATATTTCACACCTCGTATACAGGGTGCGGCAAAAGAATCTGACGGTTTAAAAATAAAAACACAAAAGTTGAAAGTGATATAAAATGTTTTATTGCGGGACTTGTGTAAACTCTTGATTTCAGGACCCCCCACAAGAAAAAAAAATCACAATTGTTAAGGTCTGGGGAGCGAGGTGGCCATGCAGTGTCCCCAAAAACGTTAGATAACTCGGCCATGAAACATGTGAAAAGTCCATCACTTCCTGCTGGAACCACATCTTCCTAAGCACTAAATGATTTCTCTAAGGTCCAGAGATCAGAAAGTTTTTCAGCATCAACAGATAAAGATGGAAACTGACTATAACCGTTCGACCACCCTCGTCAAAACGGCCCGATGACACAACTTTCCGTTACACCCCACCACACAGTAATCTTAGAACCATACGCAGGACGTTCATGCAGTTTTTCAGGATTTGTAGCCGACCATTAGCGAATGGGCCCACATTGAAGTCCCTACAGAACTGGAAATGAACTGCAATGCAGGAATCGCCAGTATAAAAAAGTGTTTACAACAAACGCACGGTGTTTACCTGGCCACTGCCCTATAGCTACTTAAAATGTCCACAAGTAGACTCTGGAACGCGCGTATCCCCACCACCCGCCTCCACCTACAACAGTACGCCGGCGAAAACAGTAAGGTCATTTTGACGCACCCTGTATTTTCCTTTACATTTGGCGTCCCTGCGTCCGCTCTCTGGCTTCATCGGCCGGCGTGCCGGTCTTCATACGTGTCCTCGCTTGACTGGCGCGTGCGATCGTGCGGTATTGGGGGTAGTTTAAGGCGACGTTGCCAGATGGACGGTACCTCGAGTTGGGCAGGAAAAAAATATTTATGTTCTATGTATGGACCTGTTTGACGGACTTGATCCATTTAATTTCTCTACGTAATTAAGTTATTTCTTGGAAGGTCTAACTCAAACATGATTCTGTCGTCCGCCCGACCAAAGAGAGCTGTTTCATGCTTTTACAACTCATCAGCATTGTCTAGGCTTGGTTTCTGCCTTATTTCCATTGGGTCTAACCTGTGCTAAATATAATTCTTCTTGAACTGATGACGGCGTTGCGTGGGAATTTCAGAGTCAACCTGACGCCATTTCTTACACCTTCTAGATCGACCGCGCAGTGTGATATATTTTGAACTGCTACCTAATTAGTTGAGAATACTTTTCTGATAGATTGTTCAACAAACCCGATACCTTCTGTAACGGTACCTAACGTAACATCCGGTTTATAAGGATGAACGACTTCTACCAAGAAGTCATTCATTCTGACTTGCCCGAGTTCAGATTTTTGAGGGTCTGGTTTGTTGTTTTTGATGGTGAAAGTAGTTTTTTTCACGTAACCTGCTCACTTTGTGCAAGGCTCTGATCGTAGTACTGCTCCCTAGGGCGATGCTGCTGCCGCTCCAACTACACTGTCGATGCTTAGAGCTGTTAAGAGAAGCCACTAGACTGATCAGTGTATACTTCCCCAATGAGTCTTAAGCTTCTTTCACACCGACGGGACTTGCCTCTCTTCTACCGATGTGCTAACGGACTTTGTTACGCTGAGCTTCCTATGGTGCCGCCCGCCTGCCAGACAATCCCTGATGGATCCGTCTGACTTGTCCAAATCGTGACAGAATCATGGAAAGGTCCGGTATAAAAGAGCCACCTGTCGTTGCAAGAGCGACTGCTGAAGGGATGTCACCGACCAGTCGGATATCTCTCCTCGAAATCGCGCGAAGTATACCCAGTGTAGTCATATCAGCAGCATCTAAATAGTATTTCAGATTGGGTCTTATCAGGACCTTGTACATTGTGAAGAGGTTATGTGACGAAGAGTATTTCGTGGCTCCAAACAGGTATAACCCAGCTTCTTCCCAAGAGAGTAGCTGCTGAAGTACTGTCATTCATAAGGAGATCATTAATGTGTAAACTCTCTGGATCCAAAACTGATCTCTGGGGAACACCTGCGTCGACATTAGGGTTGCGAGGAGCACGCAACAGTTACGACAGGTGCTTTCGAAAACGTGTACAACCATCCATCTGCAAAAAATACTATCGGACGGTAAGGTTCTTTTATGATTTTATTAAAAACAATACCAGAAAAAAATGACCTTGGTGATTCTTCACGCAGAGATGGCATTTCGTACCCTAGTACCTTCCTCCTTGCCCTATTGCTTTATAACTTTGCAACTTTGGTTAGGATTATCCTCCAATCTCATTTTCTGTCTTTATTCCATTTATTATTAACAAAACGATTTAAAATAAATAAACATACTCCTTATTTTGCATCCTCCAACATTAATTTCATAAAGTGTAATATGAAAAAGACAATATAATGCGAAAACGGTGGCTCTCCCAATCATAACTGACCTCAAATATCTCAAAAGCACTCAAACATGCAAATGAATGTTCAGCGGCAATAAAAACCGAAGAAAATCCAATATATTCCAATTATTCGTGTGATAAATTCGCTCTTCAGTGCATTTCTCGACAGTAATAAAAATATTTTGCCCGCTTGTATTTCAGAGAGAAAATATTTTCTTAATCTCTATTTTTCTCAATTCTCCTCGGAGTTGCCTCCTCGCTCGGTGCGAATCTTTCCAGACGTATTTTTCACCCCGGTGACGATCTCTTTGCACCATATACACAGGCGTAGGTAAAAGGGTAAACCTTTCAGGATCCGGAAACTTGGAGCGTTAAAAAATTTGTAAAAATGTGACGTCTAGTAGGTTGACTGCACTTCGCGCGAGCAAAGCTGACATTAGCCTTCATCACTTTGCAAAACGACTCTAAAAAATTGAATAAATAACAAGCTATACCTTAATGTTGATTAATGCTACACTGTGTATATTACCCTCCAACTTGTTCAAATCAGATTCATGTATAACATTGATAATTCACAACTAAACATGTGTCAAGAGTCTAACGACTTAGATATATTACTGTATATATTCTTGTCTTTTTTTAAGATAGGGCATACCTGTCTGTATTGTATTACCAATAGCTAACTGATTGGTCAAGTGTAAGACTAGCGAACGCTCAACTTGGCCAATAAGTTAGTCTGTTTCTAAATGAAGATGACTATTATAATAATTATCATACTATTTGATACTGGACTAACATGTGTTGTGCATATTGATGCTGTTGGCAAGGCTTTTTAATAAAGCTTGATGATCAGGAATTGTAGAGATCTTAATAATGGGAATACCATGATCCTGTTGTACAATTCATTTGTTCGATCCATATTTGAATACTGTTCTATATTATAATATGGTATCCCGTCAATTTCTAATAAAATCAAATGTATTCAGAGGCACTTTGTGAAATATTTAAGGTAAAAGGAATATGGTACGTGTCCAGAAGTTGGCTTCAGGCACGATGTATTACTTAGCAGATATAACCTCACTGTAACTTTGAGAACCGCATAAAGCTATGCTGCCTGTGTATTTTTACATAAACTACTTAACAATTCTTTAGATTGTGAATTTATACTTGGTAAGATTGTTATCCGTGTACCTTTATGCTAAAACGCGATCCAATGCGTTGCTCCGTAACTGTGAACGTGCAAGAAGTGTTGTATATTTGTTCTTTTGTAAATTTCGTAATTTAATTAGATTTCATCAGACAGTAGATTTTCATTTGGTACTTTTTAGATATTCTAAAACATTTTCGTATCTTAAAATCGATGCCTATGTCCATATTCGTTTGGTTTGGTAATTTTCTTTTATGATACCACAGCAGCATAAATACTGCCTGAGGTTAATAGAACTGAGAAAACCTCCCCAGACACCCTTCAAATTAGGAGCGGTCGTACTGGCCAGTTCTGGATGTAGGAAGTTTGAGACGGTTATGATGGGAGGCCAAAGTCTAGCGAGCCTGTTTGTCAGGCTGATTGCGCGGTGGCATGATGGAGGAGAGTTCTGGGGAGCAACGCACGTTGACATAGCGGTAGAAGAGACCCAGATCGTGCACGGGTGTCCCGATATGGTCTGTTAGAAAGGTTTACTCTCGAAAAAACGTGCTGTCTCATGACTAAGATGCGTTCTGGAGAAGCGACTTTCTATGAATAGTGTGAGGAAAGCTTCACTCCTCATCCAATACTGAAGAATCCTTGGATGAGTTATAGAAGAAGTCTAAATAGTGCGATCTTGGCGGATAAGTCTTCCTAGTGTAGATTTCTTTTGGACGCCTCTGAGGTAACTGGTGTAATAAAAATCGTCTGACATGCTGCATGAGATGCTCCGAAGAACAACAACAAGACGCTTCGGGATTACTGAGTGCATATTAATAGGTAGTTGTCTTCTTTATTTGAATTTATGAGTACTTTTATGTCCACCATCAAAGCAGTTTGCAGTTGTTTTTGCAAGCCTCATTGCATGCCCTGTGGCTAGTGTGACGTGACTTTTTTAACTTGCGAGATGTAACGACGAAGTGCACAATTTCTAATTTGCCACGGTAGTTTCATTCAACGCATTCGGTGTTTAAAATTATTCTTGATGAATTATATTCACATAACTTCAAGAAAAGATGGGAATGCACGGTTATTTTAAGTCTCAAACATCACCGTGAGACCTATTTAGAGAAGACAGCTTTCTTAATTTGGCGTAATGTCACAATATCGATGAATGAGGTATTCATATTAAAGATTCCAACAATCAGAATCGGCAACTCTAGTTGCTGATGCGAAATGTCTTGGTAAAAAAAGTAGTTGTAATATTTTGAAATTCCATCTTAAATAAAGTAAGGCAAAAACTGAAATTGTTTTGGAGAAATCCGTCTATCTCCAGAAATACTTTGGATTTCCTAACTTCCTAAGTATTTTCTTAGATATCTCACTTAAACCACTTCGTATTTCCAGCAGTTTCTGTAATCGCAATGGTGAGTGTGTGAGTGAGCGGTGAGGTTTGAGATATATAGGGCGTGGTCAGAGCTCCGAAAGAACTAAATAACTATTACAATTTTGAAGGATGGGATGAAGTAGCTTATCTTTGGAACATCACACCAGCTTTAAAAATTAAATAACTGACTTGGAAATGCACATCTAAGAACATCCTTGGAGGGTTTGTAACATGTCGAACAATTTAGTCCTTTTGAAACTAAAATTATTTTCGTAAATATATGACTTGATCCATTTTTTTTGTTACAGGTACGTCGCTGTAAACACATACCTTTGAAGTATTGCTTTATGGTAAGTCATAGCTCGATAATATTTCCCAAAGGATAGACTAAACGAAAATATAGTGATTTGTTAGCAAAGTTCAGCAGGCTTAAGTATAAAATTTTAAGCAAAACTGTGCTGTAGAAGCTTGGTTAAACCTGATGTCCCACTTAAAACATGACTGTCTGATTACCAACAATCTCACCTATCGTTACATAATTGGTCATAAGTACAGGGTGTTTCAGATATAGGGTGTTGTAGATTTTGACCCCATGATAAGACTGAATAAGATAAATCATGATCATTGTTCAAATAACAAAATGTTGAGATATGATTAATCTTCTTATAAACTACATACAATTTCCAATTTCAAGATTTTTCAACATCAGCATATTTTCAAAGTCTGCCATCGACCCACTCAATCTGTGACCATCAAGCGATACTGACGTTATATTGGCTACCCGTAATTTCGTACGTTTGAAACAGTTATCAACATAAAACATTGTTTTTAAGTACTGCTACAAACTTCCGACCACGTTTTGTATCTTTCCTGGCATTAGTAAATTGCGAGCCAACTTGCCTGCTTGGGAAATTTGGTTATTAGTGGCGCTACCTACACATTTCGCGGGGTTAGTCTATTGTAAAACTTAGTAAGACAAATATATAAACATCTTTTGCTCCACTGCGGTCACAGAAACAAGATTTAATTTCCATTTCAATTGTGCATTGCCTTGTTTCTATTACTGTTAAGGTGTAATGAAGTTACAATATAGTTTTTTATTAAACATTAATAGTCCAGTTGATATCTTTTAGATATCGCACACACAAACGACAGGTAGTGGCGTAGTGGTAGACGCTTTGGGTCTACTAATCAATTGTCGTGAGCTGCACAAGTTTCAATTCCGTCAAAAGAGAATTTTTCTGTTGAGTATTGATGTTGTGATGGTCCGTAGATGGTAGATGGTCTCAGACGGTCGAGCGTGGAAGTACCACCCGGCGGATCTTTTAGGTAGATCCGTAATATGCACCTGTCACGTGCATATATGTTCTACTGCCAGAGTCCATGCAACGCCCCCCCCCTTTTTTCCCCGAAGCTAATCGGTGGGAGTTTAGCCCTTAGGTTCAAGTATAAAAAAAGATGACGTTTTATATCTTTGTAGGTCAACTTGCATGCTTTGCAAAATTAGGTACTATACTATCGGGCATGATGTGACGTCATACAAATTGCAAACAAAGAAACATCATCTGTATGTCACTCGAGAACAAACATTGTCTTCTTTAAATATTTATAAAAACCCATAATCAACGTAAAAAGTTATTGTTTTCTCGTTTTATTGAAAAAAATAGGCATGGACATTGGATTCGTACATCAGGCACAAATTTGCCGAAAATTGACACACTGGTGGTTGATATGTTTTGCCTTTAACCCAGATTTTAACTCTACTGAGCTGGAGAACATCAAGACTACTATGCCAGTACAATGTACCTGATATAACTATAGACATAAAGAGAAAGAATAATTAATGCACGTACATAATCTTCCTTTTGAGAACTTATTCAAAACCAAGCGCATACGTCATAACAATGGAATAACTTTATCCAATATTGTATCTCCTCTTACACATAATAATGCCGTAGGCTACGTCCAACTTGAACGAGATCATAAAATATTCTTCTTCTTCCTACTTTATTAATAGGCTCATGCCTGTTTACTTCGATTTTCAGCCTCAATTGATGTTGTCTGAGCATATTTTCCTCGGTCGTACCATTGATCTTCTTCCATTTGGCGATTTGTCTCTTGCTATACGTACTGTTCTATTTTCTGTCATTCTTTCTATGTGTTGATTCCATTCTATTTTTCTTCTTTTGTTCCACAGGTCTATTTCCTCTATATCACATCTCGCTCGTATTTCCTCACTTCTTACTCTGCCTCTTAGAGTTTGGTTTGTTATTTTTCGTAAGACTTTCATTTCTGCTGTTTCCAATAATCTTTGTGTTTTCGCCGTATCTGCGGTTTTGTTTCCACTGAGTACGTCATTATAGGTCTTATTTTTGATTTATATATCCTAGTTTTCGTTTTATTATTTTGTTATTTACGACCAGTTTACATCGTCTCGGTTCCGCTGATATCACTATCGATTTAGTTTTCCCCGTTGAAATCACCATGTTGTATATGAGCGCCGTATCTTCGAATTCTTTAATTAATCTTTGTTGGTCATCTTCATTTTCGGCTATTATTATGGCGTCGACGGCGTAGCATATTATATGCATTCCCTTTTCTCCCATTCTATCTCATCTTCTTTTTTTAACTTTATGATTTCATCCATTATCAGATTAAATATTAGTGGGCTCAGCAAATCTCCTTTTCTAATGCCAGTTTCATACTTGATAGGTTGCAAGAGGTTTCCTTTACACCTTACCATAGCTATGTTATGTGGTATTCCCCTGTCATATAATAAATGTATCGCGTCCCGCATTCTCACTTTATCAAACGCTTTCTTCAAATCTATCAGGCACATATATGCTGGTTTGTTGTAGTCCAGCTACTTTTCTTTTATTTGTCTTATTACAAAAACTGCATCCGTGCATGATCTTCCTGTCCGGTATCCTTGATGTTCATCTTGCAGAGTTATTCGTATTCATAAAATTTATACAGAAAAATGTATTTCCCGAACATAAGGTATGCTCCAAGCAATTCACAGTATTGCTTATATTTATTTCATGTTTATATTGTTTATATGTTCAAATGTTTGAGGGGTCAGTTTTGTGGTCTGAAAAAGATATAGTATTTATTTGTTGGTTTGATAGCACAAATATTAACTATTTAAGACCTACTGGAAAAAAGTGTCAACTAGTCTATTGATGAATACGAAAAGTCATTCCTGATACCCATTTACATCACCTCACCCAACAACTACATCTTATGACCCACCGCGTCGACCAGCACGTGTCGAAAAACGGCGTATCCCCCACGCATGTCTTTCTGAAATATTATAGGACCAAGTTGAGTGTACGAGTATTTTATTTACGCTATTCAAAACAAGAATCGAAAAGCCGGCCGAGACACACGGTACATGTCGTAAAAACCGCCGAACCCCGTCAAAGTTCCATTGTAAATATTTCTGGGACGCCTACGGTTACGGATCTCGTGTTCACCGTACATGGAAGGACAATTAAAGTCTCTTCAAATTCTAATAGTGGAGTCGATATACAATTTGCTCAGCAAGATGTCATAGTACAGTGATTTTTTATACTTAGTGATTTGTGGGTGAAAGTCAATAGGAAGCAACCTACAGATTTTCAGCGTGTGCTTGTCAGGCAAATTCAATAAGGTTCTGAATTCAATTATATGAGCCACTGAGATAATGTTACGTAGGTAACTAAACACATGTCTAAATCAGGTCGATTAACTGCAGTTGCATAAATGCTATATATAACGTGTTAATTTGAGGTAGCATATTTTTTTGTAAACGAATATGTATGTTCTTTAACTACATCCCAAGTGTCTCATTCAAATAAAAATAACGATGTCATCAGCATAGTTCTTTCTATATTAACGTTAGTTAGTACATTCGTGTATGTATTAAACAAAATTGGTACAAGAACAGCACCCTGTGAATTTCCAATTTGAATATTTTAAATTTCACTGTAAGATTTTGGAATTTTAACACTTTGCTTTCTGCTAGATAAATATGAGAAATTTGTAGAGCAGGAGATCTAGTACTATAATTTTGCAGTATAAACTGCTTAGATTATCATGTAAAATTCTTTTGCCAAAAAAACACGGAGCATGAAAACTGCAGGATAAGTTTCATCATATCAGTATCAGAATTTTCTGGAAAGCAGCGATTACGTTCTTTATATTTTGACCAAACCTGAAACTTGAGGTAATGCGTCTTATTAATGTTTACTTCTGACGCCTACTCGGATTTCGATGAAATGTTTACACAAGATTACCACTATGCCAAGGACGCAGACTTTGTAGGTTTTGAAAACTGGTCCAGTGCCGACAGAGAAAAAGCCCCAAGAAATTTTTGTGGGGCTTGAAAATTGAAGGTTGGGCGCTGTAGCGGGTGAAGAAGGGTGTATCTCATTTTTTTGACGTCAGCATATTTATACTCTTCCAACCCCAGTAATTTTTGGCACAGATTAGACATATTCCATTCACCATACAATCACTGTGCTATAATTTAGACTTACGGACATTAGGTGTGTTTATATCTATCGGTACATGTTGTACCGCCGTATATGGAAGATTACGGTTGTTAGACGCTAGGGATACTAGTTATAAGGATATTTACTGAACATTGCGTCTTTCTCCTGATATTTATTTGCTCTTTGTTTCCATGTTTTTTATTTGGAAAAGGTTAAATTAGTTAACGTTACCAAATCTGGTACGTACGGTTTGATTATGTTATATACAGATACCAAATATAACTTCCAACTACAAATATTCTCAAGCCGGTTTTAATTCCCACGCCTTTGGCGAGGAAGCATTGTAATCGCAAAAATGTATATCACGAAAAATTATCATTTCTAACGGTTCGTCTGTCCGATAATAATCGTTCGCCCTGCTATATAAAATATAGCGCTTGGTTAATATCAAAAATGCTTTATTGTTCAGAAATGTGTGATCTTGGAAGTATTACCAACACATTATACACAATGTTTCGCATATTTACGTATATGACTCCAGCAACACATGCTACCCGCGATACTTTTCGCTGCGGAGAATCCTATCCGAATTCAGCAACGCCGACGGTGCCTCAGCCAAAAGGTAATAGGGATCGTCGACGATGCATGATGATGTAATGATACCAGGGCGTACGAAAGTTGTCTAGATACTACGTATCATGTTTAGTCAGAGATTCTTTAAATTAACAAATATATTATATTCATCCTATAATATCACCAGCTGTAAGGGATTTCATGATCGGCGTAAAGATACCAGAACGTACGAAAATTGACTCTTATACGAGTACTTTACATGGTGCATATCCAATATCTATGTATAATTAAAATTTTTGTGATTTTGACTGGACAGTAAATAGTCAATCAACTTGACGCGATTTTTTCATACACTAATTATTTTAGTTGTTATGACTCCCAGTCATTTTGATATAAAGAGTTTCATTTATACCAGTTTCTCATAATTAAAAAGATTAAAAGTGATAAAGCTAAAATAATATTTTTTTATATAAGAGCTTTTCTTTTCTGGCCACGCAACTCTCAAAAGTTGAATCGCTTGGTTATCTACCTCATTTCTCGTTCAATCCATTCAAATCGTAACAAAACGCTTGCTTCTTCCACTTTATTAACTACCGCCCATAGAGAACCCGCGAATGCCATATCTATATTTTACGACCTGTTAATGTCCCATTATAATAACTACTATCCTAATATTCCAAAACACTTCGGAAGATATATTGGCGCGTGGACAGGCTATCGCAGAAAACATAAACGTAACATTGGCCATAAAGCTACCCGAAGAATCAGCATAATCCTCTTTAGTGGCCCTCTTACTCTGTATTCGAGAGATTTACCCACAAAGATGGAAATAAAGATAGGAAATATAGTAATATGTGAGATTCTTTGAATACATACAGTGTTTGGATGGTGATATAAATCTATATTTTCAGCTACAATCTTTGATACCATTATTGGCTTTTACGTCGATCATGATCCATAAAAGCTTTACACACATGTTTGGATGCAAAAAACATCCGCACTATTTCTAAGGGAAAACACGGCGTCACATAGGCGTCACATGGTTGACTCTTCCTACCCAACGCTATCATTAGTTCATAAAGGATTACGAGCCGCTTCCCACTTCAGTTGGCCCAACTATTGAAATCTTAGTTTTTTCTTATCAAACACAAATAATCAAAATGTAGCAGGGTGTTATAGGTTTAAAATATTAACAATGAATATTTTGATAATATATAGTAGAAAACACGAACTTTATCACTCCCTAATCAAATTTGCAGCATAAAAATAACACATGTTGCAATTACAGCATATCAAACTATTTTCATTTCAATGCAAAATCTATAACGCATAGGTGGCTGTGAAAAATAAAAGCCATGACAATTGTTTTTATTAATCACAGCTGTCAGAATACGTTTAAAATAGTTTTGGGTAGTTAAGGTTTTCAAAATGGGTAGAGGAAAGGTTATTAGTGAGAAAATTCGGTTACTGATAATTAAATTTTTTAATTCTGGGAAATCAAACTCAGAAATTGCAACTTTGTTAGAATTATCGCCATACAGTGTGAGAAAACTAAATCTATTCACAAGAATTACAAAATCACTGGCTCTTTGTAGCAAGTTAGAAAGGTAAATACTTTAGAAATTTGTTTGAATCTTTCCGATACATTTTATACAAATATTGTAAATTAGTCATTATTCGACCTGACTAGACTAGAATGCAGTAAAGTTAGTGCCGACACATCAGTAAAAAGCTTGCAGTTTCTTGTGATAAAACCATAAGATCGAAAAGCATTCATAAAAAGTTGATTAACGTGTGAATTGAATGTTAACTAACTGTCAAAGCAAGCGTCTAGATCTCTTATTGAGTCAGTTCTCTCAAGGTTTGTACCTTTAATTGTGCGAAGCTCTGGATGTTCGACATCAATTTTTCAATGCTGGATGTGGTGTGAGCTCCAATTTTGGTGTTGGAGTTCAGCGAGAAGGCAGAAAAAGTGTTCACCTATCTAGTTCATTTTATTATTATTACACTTACTTCCTCTGTGGAATTGATTAATTCCCTTAGATCAAAAAAGAAATGGTATTGCTTAGAATAATGTATTGAGATTGTGAATATCATTCCTAAGCATCTTTAAAATTAATTTTCTTATATTCGTAGGCTCTACAAGATTTATATTGGCTAAATCACCATCCTAAAATCTCACCCCTATATTCACGGAGTTAAGCGAGCACCGCGAAAGCAATTTCCGAAAATATTGGATTCTTTTCGCGGCGGCCTCGGTGTGTAAATAACGATAAAATATTTAATTATCTAAATCTCCTTTGGATAAATTAGCGCCTAGGGGAAACCTTGTTAATTACCAACGCAGCTAAAATATTTCAGAGTGGCTGCTGAGAAGTTATATGGCGTACCGGTATAAGCTATTTACCGCATCCAACTCTGGAATAAGCGGGACTTAAATCCTTACTCCAGTTGGCAAGGAGGAAATAACATAAGTGCTGCTACATATCTACTAATTCTCCGCTTTAATGGCTTAAAACTGCCTCCTAGCTTTGTTGTCCAGTGCGTTTGGTTTTGAGATTTACATCATATGCTGAATAAATAGGATCTTGCTGGTTTCCATCCGTAAACAACGTTGTTTCACGCTTTTTAGCAATCATCTGTGCGATGTAGGTCTAGTGATTTAGGACAGGCAACGGAAAGCAATCTTATAGTTAAAATATGTGGAAAAATATTTAGTGATTTGGAAGAATGCAAACTGTAAAGCATGTCAGGCAGCGGAATCAGTTGGTCATGCTTGTAGTATTTTTTCTTGTGTGTGAAGGTGATTTTATAAATACAAGCCTTGTTAGAAAGTATGACTCCGTAGCGTACAAAAGACCACAGCAAAACACGATTCTGGCTATAAATCTAGCGTTGACAGATCCATCAGAATTGTATGTCACTTGTCGATATGACGTAATGGATATTCGCGAAAAAAGCTACACATCCGCAATTGGACTGAGTGGACTAAATTTTTTGATTGTCAATTAAATATTTTTATTACAACATATGAGTTGTTCTAACACATTAAAATACGCTTATATCAACCTAAAAATGCTGAGTTGATTTCTTTGCTTGTTTCTTGTTCTTATGTTTCTTCAATACTTTGTCCGTCATCCGCCAGCTGCAGTGTTGCCATTTTACGTTAATGTAAAACTGGTTGCCTATGGGTTTTGGTTAGCTCAGAGTGTCACAACCAAAACCGAACAAAAAATCACAAAATGCTTTGAAATCAAATCTGAAATTAGAGGGGTATTAGTTAATACGCCGCAACACCACTTACGATCCGTTTATAAAATCAAAACTAACATCCGAATCCAAACAGAGCTTTTCTAACAATTCGTTAAAAATTAACCCAGCGTGTTAAATTTTATATGGAGTGACGGAATGAATGAATTAAACTTTGAGTTGAATTTTGTTTTGATTTGATGTTTTTTGGTTTATCGAAATGTGAACAATATGTGGTATGAAATAGAGAAATGCAATTAAAAAAATAAATGAATAAGTGAAAGTTAGAATTAGCCAAAAAAATACTTATTTAAAAGCAGTTTTTGTTCCAGTTTTATTTTATTGATGAATGGATCTGAAGGAATTAGCAACATACTTATCAGATTCTTGTTGGTGCTCTCTCAGGAACATTTTCTTGCAAGGCATAAACTTTAATTCCGATAATCATTTACTACTTATCTACTCGTAAATCTGTAAATATTTGCAATTAGAAACTTCCAAATGATGATCCTGCGGAGTTGAGGAATCAATAAAGAAAGAAGGATCAAAAACTACTGGGGACTAGTGGGGGAAGCGCTTTATCTTACTTTTCAAGATTGTGCTAATATTTCATTTCTCCTTTAAAACCTCATTAGCACCACAAAGTACGGATATGGACTATAATATGATATTTGATACGATATAAACATTTTCATATTATATAAATTTCATAGTCATATTACATTAATAAAATTCTATACATTGGTTGGGTGCCAAAATAATCTAAAGGGACTCAGGTTTTTGATTAAGTCGTATAGTAATGGTATATATAAAAAGCCTTCAGCCGACATTTTTTGACTTAGTTGGCATCTCAAAAATCCTTGATAATTTGTGCGCCAGACTTCCGTAAGTGCTGATTCAACACCATCAAGTTCAGGTTTAGGAATCGAGACCATCGGAATTGATAATCGATTCATTCTTTTTTTACAGGGGAAAGTCTTTATGGATGCAAGAAAGCTAGACAGATTCTTTCTAATAGCCTTTTTATTACAGCCTTTCGTCATGATGAGTAGCGTCGCGCTAAAATTACATTACATACGGTTATTGACTTCGCTATCTTCTTATCTGGTCACACACCTTGCTTAGCTTACAGATTTTAATAATATGGTTCTGAACTAACGGTGGTGATGATCTTTGTATTTATATATAAGGTTACGTAGTTCCTACTTTTTCCATCTTTCTCCCTTCCTAACTGGAGTAAATATTAATCCTTGGGGATGAATAAATGGATAAGCCCACAGTCGGTTATATTTTCGTGTTATTCCTATCACAAATGAGGCTTTATCGTGGAAGCTATTCGCAGGTAATGGATGATATTATTATCACAAAGTACCTCATCCTGGAATGAAGTTATAACCAACCAAATAGGTAGTGAATCAAGATAATACCCAACTTTAAAGAATGTAACTGCATTATCTTATGATTATCATAATGTTGATATATTATTCACAGTTCGGAATATCACTCTAAGGGCCCCCGCAGACTGCAGAGTTTCTATCGGGCGATAGTTTGGTCGGCTTCTTAATCAGTATGGAGCCGTATGCATACGCGCGCATTACAGCGATAGTTTAGTAGGAATGGGCTGCTAGCACGCACACCGAGTCAACTGAACAGTTTGATTGGTGAAGAGTGCGCACATTAGCCAACGGTGATGTAAAATATTTGAGTAACAGTTACAAAGTAAGCGTTACTTGCGAGAACTCAAAGTAACTAATACCCGTGGTAAAAAAAGACTAGTCCTTTTTGCTATTTAGTTACTTTTTTGTTTTAGACTAGGCACTATAACTTCTAATTGTAAATCACGTACGACGTGGTTTCTGTTTTTTCCTTTACAGGAACCTACCAGTATTTTTGTTTTGGATTTTGGGGATTCACAGGTGAATTACAGTGTACTGATCATCCAAGCGTTGATTGTTATCTTCAGTATTATTGCGCTTTATGTGTTTTATGCTCATTGTTTTCTTTAAAAATATGGAAAAGTCTATAATGAAAAGATGTTCAATTTGAATAGATTTTGATATTTTAACAGAACAAAGAGCCAAATGCAGCTTATGAAAATATCCAAGTATTGTTGCTACTTCGGTCCATTGTGAGCGAATTTTTTCAAAAGCGGGTCAAGTCATAACAGAACGCAGAAATAAAGTCTAAAAACGTAGAACGTATTCTTTTTTTTAAACATTGTAATACAGATTTATAATTATTACAGTTTATTTGATGTATATAAATATTGTTATCTTCATTGTTTATTTTAGGAAGTAGTTTGCAGAAACTGACAGCAAATGAATTGAAAGATAAAGTTTGTGCTTTTCATTTCTTTTTATTCATTATTATGATGGTTTTAAATCAAGCAATATTAATAGATCTCGTTAGTAAATTGATATACTTACTAGCAAGATAGGAAGCAACGAGATCATAGAGATAATCTATCTATTCTATGACCTGCATAATCGGAGAGATGCCGACCAATCTGTCGGCCGATAGAAAGTTTGCAGTCTGTGGGGGCCCTAAGGAACATTTATTGTTTGCAGTTTGTTTCAGAACCATCTGAGCAGTTTCAAAGGGTTATAAACATTATAAATTTAAACATTTACATTGTTTTTTAAATTTGACCCTCACCATTGGGATTTTGGAAACGGTTTTAGACGGAAAAACTGACTTTTCCCTACATCGTTTTGATTTGTGCCTGAGTGTATTTGTAGTGGGATTTCAGAATAAATTGCACACTAGCATGCCACTTTTTCTCCTCTACAATATGACAATTAGAATTTTAATATGACGTTACATCTTTTGCCCTCCAGCATCAGCATGTTTTCTTGTAGATGCCGTATTGGATTTTTGCACTGATAGAGTTTTTAATTATGATTTCTAAAATGTATAATATGTCATACATCCATAGAAGAGTCAGGCTTTGCCTACAATCCAACTTTGTTTTTTCATACGGATGCTATATTGGAATTTTGTACGTTAAAATAGAGCTTTCAGTCTTAGATTCAGTGATGTATTTCCTTAGTTGACCATGAATTTGTTGGAAAGAAAGTTATAAAGAAACAAAAAGGTATGGTGAAGGTACGTAAAATGAAAATTTTATTGTAGGTAATAACCATAATAATTATCATAAGCAGAGGTAAATCACAGAAGATATTCACAGTGTTGCCCGTTATTTTGTAGGCAAAGCCTGACTCTTCCCTGTCCCTTGTTCAGCGCTCAGTTTATTATGATTTTGTGATACATCTGGTATACGAAATAAATGACTACATGACAATTTCAAGGCCTGTCTAGGTAGTACTGAAAAGTGGAAAGGAATAAATCAGTTTTTTTTCTTTTCCCTCCGGTATTACCTTGAATTTTGAAACTTTCTAAGCGCAATTTATTTAACTACTTAAATACGCAACTTTGCCCCATATTTAAGCGACTTCGTACCACTTACCGTTTCAGAGATGCTAATGGTGAGGGTCGAATTTGAAACAACTGGTATATAGTTTTGATTCGGCCAGACAATGGAGTCCTCTAAATCTAATTTTCCTGCGCTATCACTTAGTTGGTAAGAAGAATCACAGTAGACTTTTCGTTTTATTCGATCGTATGGTGTACATAGACCGGATGCGGGCAGGGCAGGTTATCATTGCAACGTATGCACATTCCTTGTCAAGGAAGGTACCGCCGAGAACCACGGTATGCATATTGAAAAAAGTAAAACCACTTGTGAAAAACCTTCCCTGTTCCGACTTCTTAAGTGGTGTCGTCAGCGCCCTCAGAAACTATACATTTTTTCAGCGAAGCACAACCAGTCTCTCCAAATGAAGGGATTCTGTATTTTGTACTTCCCAAGGCAATTGGCCGTATGCCATTGTTCCCTCTTGGTATATATTTTCTTTGGCAGAATTTCGTTGACAGTACTTGACGCCACTTTCACTTCCCACCCCACAGGAAGTATTATGATCGCGAAAAATATCGAAAATGAGATATTATTTTTGGGTTATACATATACATCACAAAAATAAAGTCAGTCTTTTCCGTCGGTTTGTCGGCAGACACAGGCTGACTGAGAGTACGTCGGTACGTCAGTCGGCTTGTCTGTCGGCTAACCCTAAACCACGTATAACTTGCAAAGTATCGGTTTGATTTTGTTGAAATTTTGCCACAAATTTACTATACTAAGGATGAAAAATCTCTGAAAATCGGTCCAGTGGTTTGGGGCAAAAAACGAGAAAAATCGCACAAACTTCATTTTCAGAGGCTTTTGATAGTTTTCAGAAAAATTGTGTAGTGGTTAAAAATGTAGGGGGAAATGTAGCATCTTTTGTATGGGCGAAAGACGTGATCCAGGTAGTATTACTCACCTGTTAGGAACTATAGCACATACATTTTTCATAATATTTAGGCTGTGAATCCAGCATGCATCAGCACCAGCTACCCAGGGAGGCGCGATTTCGTTCACCTGCCGAGGGTCCGATCGGAGTTCAGTAACACCGACGATGCCCGTCATCCATGACGTCGACGCCGGGGGACGATGTAATAATTCCAGAACGCGAAAAACCTATCCAGATATGCGCCATGTAAAGGCACAGCTAGTTATTCAACAAAGGTGCAGTCAAGTAGGTTAACTCAAGGACAAACTGAGAAATTGCCATTACTGGTGGCAATAGCCTATAGACGGGTAGCTTTTTTCTACCTAGATAATGATAAAAACACCCAGGTAAATAAGGAATTTCATTTAAGATTGTATTTTGCTAATGTCATATCTTGTCACTTAGAATTCGAAATATTCGAGCTCGTCGTGTTGCTATCCTTTTTTAATTTCCCAAAATTCAAGAGACTATGTATAAAAAACAAGTTGTTGATTAAAAGAAATGAAACCAAGAACCAGTGAAAGCTTCAACATCTCCATTTCGGACATTTTATTTAATATATATATATATATGTTGCCATTAAAAAAAATACGTCGTAGATTGACACTACACTTCCCACGCCTTCGAAGTCAAAAAGATTATTGCACTATTTGTGCCTTTCATGAAAAAAAATCCCTCATTTTGCAGGAATTAGCTTGTCCGTACCCGGTAGCCCCATTTCTTTGGAGCTGAAGTAACTAAATTAATTTACCCTAAAAGCATAGTCTCTATGAGAATATCGCGCCCACCTCGTATATCGCTCCACCGCGTTCCTTGGATCTACTACTAAACTTGCAATGCTTAGAAACCCGTGGCGCAAAGCAAGTGCGACCGGTGGGTATGCTATCCGGCTGAAAATACTTTTTCGTTTTAAGTGCAAATGTACGGAAATATGTGTGGTCTGTGAAATATCTCTAATAGGTGCATAAAATTACTGTACATATATCAGTATATTAACATCAACAAATTGCGAAGCATCCTCCCCCGCCCTCCACAACGCCCCACTCCTCATTTCTTAAAACATTTTTCTCTGGCGACACCGGACCGATTTTCATAAACTACAAAGCTTTCTCTTCTTTGTTATAGTGGTTGTTTAAAAATTTTATTCAAATCCGGGCAGTAATTTGCAAGTTATAGACGCGCCATGGATGAATGGCAGACATACAGGTCGACAGACCTACGGAAATGAGTGTCATGTTTTTCGTGATGTACGTATACATGTCATATATTATTAAAAAAAACATAATACCTCATTTTCGAAAACTTTCGCGATTACAATACTTTCCCGTTAGTCAGCGTGGGAAATAAAATAAATTGACAATTCTACCAAAACGTAAGAAATGATAGCTGAGTCATTTCTTCTTACATGGTGCATAATTTCAATTTTTTAGAATCAACAATACTGTTTTTCATTGATACTTATTCCACTCGATAGTCTTATTTCAAGGTACATGTTGTTTCAACGCCGTCGAATAATACACACTGCAAGTACATTTTCCCAGAATTGCGTGAGAAGCACAGAGTCACTCTACTTGAAGCTATTTTGAATTGCTGATACAAGTGCTACCCAAGGCGGGTCTTCAAGCCCTGCAGTTCCCGACTAGCCTCGTGTTGCCTCCCGTAGGAAGGACAAATAGAAATCTCAAAGTGATTCTACTATTCGTAATCTATGCACTTTGCTAGTACCGCGGTACTCATGATGCTCATGCAAATGAACGTTGAATGACAACCTCCAGCCGGCCATTTGCGGATGCGATTAACTTCTGATATATGAGTAATTAAATAATTATATGTAGATGCAATGGTGCATTAAATAACCTTGTCTTACAAAGAAACTACAATTTAATGCTATATGCATAATTTATTGTTATGAGTTCCGTCTTGAAAATACTGAAGAGAAATGAACTAATAATGGCAGTTATAATACTTAGCGGTTTATTTGGGTCGTATGAAATTCAAAATGTTCATAAATATGTTGATGAAGTTTCGTTCCCTGTTGAAGGATCATGTGCCCATATGTTATGCATGGATTCTAACCCCACTGCCAAGATGTGCATGGTTTTTAATTACAAGTGGATGTATGGTTCAGCTCTTAATAATTACCGCTCAGCCAGGAGGCTTATTACGCATACCAAATTACAGAAATTATTCGAGAACCCGTTTAGCTTTCTACGATGTTAATGAATTTTATCCAGTCCATTCCCTTAACGTAGGTGACACCCTTTTCATTTAGGTTAGGATCATCAAAGGCATGTTTCGCAATTTTTTTCTGTCTCTTAACCATATGGTGCTTTAAACAACCAACTTATCTCGAAATGTTTTTATGCGCATCCAATTTTATGCGAAAAACTAGTTATTTCCAAAATTCGTCATTCTATGCCGTTATATTATTTCTGCCTAGACCAATATACAGCAAAACGGTTGGAGAAGATCCAGAATTACAGTTGCCGTCTGATAAACGTACATAAACCAATGCTCAACAAGAAACCTTTATACAGGGTGCGGCAGAGAGGATGGACGGTTTTAAAAAAAATCATAAAATAGTTAATTTTTACTCGAAATCAAATTTATGGATGGAATCAGGTTCACAAGGAAATAGCATTTGAGACAGTCAAGTGTGGAAAATCACATCAGGCATGTGGTGGCCGAAATCGTTGATGCAGTGCTGGAGGCGTTCTTGGAAGTTCGCGTAGACTCTCTCCAACATCGCTCTCTCAACTTGGGCGACTTCCACGCGAATTTCGCCCTTCAATTCGTCCAGAGTTCGGGGCTTGTTCACGTATACTCTAGCCTTGAGGTGTCCCCATAAGAAAAAATCGCATATGGATAAATCTGGGGACTGAGGAGGCCAATGAACATCGCCAAACCTGGAAATAAGGCGACCAGGGAAGAGAGGGCGAATAACGTCCATGGATGCTCGGGCTGTGTGGGCGGTCGCCCCGTCCTGCTGGAACCACACACGTCGGATTGCAACACGTCGCCGTCGCAATTCAGGGAGAAATAAGTTGGTGATCATGTTGACGTAGCGCTCTGAGTTCACGGTTACATCACGACCATTACCGTCTTCGAAGAAGTAAGGGCCAATGATGCAAGTTTGCGATACAGCGCACCAAACGGTTACTTTTGGGCTGTGCAGCGCTCTTTCGTGTAACTGTTGCGGATTTTCATTAGCCCAATAACGACAACTCTGCTGGTTAACCATGCTGTTTAGGTGAAAGTGGGCTTCGTCACTCATAGGCGAAAACGCGGTGCTCCACCGTCCAAGGCTCCATAACGACAACTGGTAAAATAATGCTAGGATCTCACGAGTCAAACGGCACCCTCCCCACCTCTCTCGTAGACGGAGGCGGAGAGTACTACCCATCCCAAAAACGTCCGTCCTCTCCGCCGCACCCTGTACTTGTACACAAAATCCATTCCTCGTTATAATATAATCCACCCCAACAGAATTGTTCGTTTCCCAGAAATATTCACTATGCCTCAGCACAAGCCTTTTTGCTGTCTCCCATCCGTTTTACCTTGAGTAACCAACGGTCAGTCAAAAATCCAACTACTCTTCGTAGGTTCGATCTGCAATCTTAGCACTTCTTTTGTGAGCATGAAACTTTTCTCAACATTTCCTTGGACTGTTTCCCTCTATTCTGACTGGTACCTCAATCGAAATGAGAACACTGCTAAAGCATACAGCAGCTACCGATCGAAACTGTAAAAATCTGTCTGATAGCCCAGTCACCGCTGTGACCGCTAGAGGCTTGCGATTCTGGCTGTATGTTAGATCTAGTCTAAATGGACAACTAAACATGCTGTTTTCGTCCGTGCGATCATAGTCAATCATTGACACCTGCTTCGTGCTTTTGGGCGTGGTTTAGGCTTGATCTCTGGAACAACTAACGAAAGCATGGCAACTATCCTCTATCCAAGATATGAGATCTATCAGAATAAGACTACGCATCAAAGAGTCATCTATCACCAGAGTCGACCATTGCGCTGTCTTATTTCGGTAGATCTTACGTCTCAGATAGAGGATAGTTGCTATGCTTTTGTTCGTTGTCCTAGACCATGATGATGACCAGCACGTTTAGTTAGTATTCTAATAATGTATGAATATATTTCGGTGCTCACTTCATAAGCCATGGGCAAGATAGTGTGGGCTGAGTACATTCATTACTATTAGAGAATAAGCGTCAAAATTATGGATGTCCTCGAGAATTGAGTCTTGTTTGAGAAATGCACTCTTCTTGGATTTCAAGCAAACAATACGCTTCCTTTACGAACGTTTAAGGGACGATTTAACATTTGCATTTCATGGTAGGCTCTAACAGCTGTCATCACATATTTTCAAAATTTGGAAAATTTCCACAGCTACCAAAATTCTCAAAATATTTAAGGTATTGAAAATTGTGAAGATGTTGAAGGTTTTAAAATGTATTTGTAATTTTTTTCAAGTGTCTTCCATGCGTAATAACTGAGTCCGTACTAAAAACTCACTCTGTATAAAACATTGTACCTCCAGAGGACAATGGATAACCTGAAGAGTTGTTTGGTATTCTCACACAACTTAATTTTTTCAATTCCAAACCGATACCATTGCTTTGGAGCTTGGAGTTGACCTACTTGATACCATATTTTAATTATACATATAACCTAAGCTCCTCTCGCGGGATTTCTGTTACATCCTGCTGAGAAGCTAACAAAAATAAATACACTTGATGTGTTACGTCAACTTCAGGCGTATCTCCAGCGTAAATACAGTGAAAAGAGGGAATGATAAAGTGCCATTCCTCGTGACCACCAAGTGATGAGATGAATGTGAGTGAGGGGACAGGTCAAGGATGCACACACATACAAACAGAGGTAATATTAATGGATGTAATGTGTTACACGGTCACAGCGGACCTAATCCCAGATATAGGTTTATGAGGAAACGTAGGAGGAGAGAAAAATTATTTACGGCTGGATTACTATTTATATATCTCCCAGGTGTTGGAGGTTACTGTAAAACATTATTTATATGGTTTTAATATCGAATCATTAAAAACAGTTATGAATTAAGTCATCAGGTACCACACCGATCTATATGGATCGGTTAGAGAGAAGAAAACATGGAGCGACTGTCTCTCCCACGAAAGTGATAGATGTTATCATTGCCTAAGGACGCAGTAATTTTTGCCTGAATAGAATCTGCTTCCTTTCCCTTCAAGTTCTCACCAAAAGCAACTGCGACTCCATCCGACTCGACGTTTGTATTCATATGCAAGCGTTCACACTAAAGTGACGGAGATCCCATCGTACTGCCGTCGCTAGTCGGGTTGGAGTTACCCCCTCAGCTGATGAAAGATGTCATCTGTGGACGTCATTGTAACAGTTCTGGCAAAATTTCGATCATATCTTCAAAAAATCATTTATAGTGCGATAAAATACATCTCCATCAGGTTTGTTTGTTTTTTGGAATGACTCAGTGGGAGCGAGAACATTAATGGAGAGGTTATAGTTAGTATAAGAATTGTGACAAGCAAGTTAATAGGTGGGTGATCATCAGAACTAAAGAAATATTTTTGCATACAACGTGTTACTTTCCGCAGGTCCTTCATTGCACGTATATTTACTACATATTTGAAGTTTTTGGTAAATAAAGAAATGCTGACTGATTGATCTGTCTACATTTTATTTGTGACATACATATACGATCTTCTTTCAGTCAAGGTTTTTAAGAGTAAAAACATCCTACTTACAAAATAATATAGGTATTTCATATTTTTACTAGCCAATACATACACAAAACCTGGCTGCCAGCTGCTTACCGGTGGCTTTCAGTGAGAACGCAAAAGCAACGCGACTGAATTTGAAATCGGATTGAAGTCGCGTTGCCTTGGTTTTGCTTTTGGTTAGAACCTTGCCTAAAGCTGCGTTCTCACGAAGCTTGGCACGCTAGCGTGATTCTCGCATTCGTAAAATCGCCTCCGTCTGAACCGGGCTGCCTCTGACGTCATCGGGAGAGAGCAAAGCTCACGACCACTTACGCTTAGTATCAAACACGTTTGATTTTCAGCTGTTGACACGTTAGTTGAGAATGATGCGGATCGTGATATTGGTATATGTTCTTTGAGGAAATCGAGGTGATCTTCATATATTTATATATATATATATATATATAAACATTCAGGGTAACCACTTGTTATTTAAGCGTCTGCAAAATAGTGTTGCTCCGAATTTCTTTTTGCAAGTATCCATCTACTGACCCAAAGCTCTTTCGTCTAATTTTTCTGTCCTCGTGATTCACTAAACTTTTTAACTAACATGCCACTCAAATCTGAACCCAAAATTTGCTTAACTTTCAGTCAAAAGCTTCTCCATGGTTGTCTTCAATAAACTGAATCGTGATCGTGTGAACCGTTCTCGATCCTCGTCTAGTTCCCTTTCCACCTTTCATCATCAGCATCAAAACGCACATCTGCTGCATCTACTGCTCTACTTTTTGTCTTGTTCTGAAGAAATCTTGTTTATTTAGGGTCCCAGCAGCACCGCATTTTTTCCAAATCCCGAGCGCATTATGCCCTGCATTATGCATGCACACATTCCATAATCGATAGGTATATGTAGCGTCAGTACAGGTAAACACTTCTCTATGCGGACCATTTGCATATTACACGACTAATATCAGGTGATTCCCTGAGGAGGAACAAACCGACACCGGACTAATATGCGCCATCACCGATTCCCCTGGGAACTTGCGGATGGAGATGGTCGCGGGAGCCCTCAACCTCCTAAATGAAGGCTACCACCGCAACATGCACTCTACTGCTGAGGGGTACTTAAAGGGCATGCTTAGATATTCAAGGGATCGGATACGACCAACCGCCTGCCCAAGACTCATTTACTTATGATACGGATGATTTAGAATTATTTAAACAGCTAGGAGCCGTACTCACCGGAAGCTACTAGCAACTAAGGTCCGGCCAAAGGTCAATCTTTTGGCCTAAGCTAAAGATGATGTTGGACTTTACTACAACTTTCGGCCGCACCGGAGTGTCTAGTTAATTAAAAATGTTGGTTGTGTTAGAGCACTATCAGAACTATATCAGAAAGCGGCACACAAGGGAATTTACAACTCAGCATTTTCGAAACTAAACCGAAAATTTGTAAAATTATCATTCTTTTCTGCCGCACGTGCGGTTCTGGGAATGCAACCTTTACTAGAACTGCTAAATTTACAATACAAAGACAAATTCGTGTGGAATTGATTCCTTGAAATATTTTCAAAATTGCAATTAAGAATTTTTAAAATCGTCACGGAAGCCACCCGTGTCTCAGATAGTACTGCAACATTAATCGGTCCAATATTTTTAAATAATCCTCAAGCATGCAGCTATTCTTCCGTCATGGACACGAATGGCATTTCGGACCACAAACTCGTCTTTTTTCAATTTGATAATCCATTTTCTAAAAAAAAAAACACTTATCACAATCAGGGATTTTAAACATTTCAGTGAGGATCATTTTCTTATCGATCTTTCTACATCGGGCATAGACGAATTATTTACGAAATCTAATATTGATGAGAACGTAATGCACATTACAAGCGTAATCGTGGAAACCTATAATAAACATGCAACTTTTGATACTGTAAGAGTCAATAAGCCACCATCACCTTGCTTAACTAAGGAACTGCACACTGTTCTTGATGAAAAGAATACTGGACAAGCTTTATTTAAAGCTAATGAGACCGTGGACGCCTATAATAACTTCAAATCGCTTGGAAACCATGCTCTTAACATGATCAGGAGGGATAAAGAGACATATATCGAAAATTTGACAAATGAAAATGAAACGAAAAATTGTGGAAGTCTCTCAAACAACTTGATATAAATTTCCGTAGTAAACCAACCCTTCCAGCAAGTGTTATAGCTACAAACCTGCTAATTCACTAGTTTGCGAGAACTATTTCAAAAATAAATGAAGCTCTGAATCTACAAAGGGAATTGATGTATATCCCTGTCAATGATTCAGCTTTGCTGCCAGTTATTCTCCGTCACATCGTCCACATCTTTAACGGTTTGGAAAAAGGCTACTTTTCAAACATATGGAAACAAGCTCTAATTATTCCAATTCCTAAAAAAATTATACCCACTGGGTATAACGATCTCAGACCTATCAGTTTATTACCAATTTTATGCAAAATTTTAGGAAATAATAATACAGTTCCAAACGACCGCTTACCTAGTAAGATTCTTTATACTTCCCGACACTCAATCCGGTGTTAGAAAAAATTATAGTACATCTGTCCTACTCAATCTGCAAGACAATATTTCAAGTGCCTCAGATAAGAAAAAGGCACTATACATAAATCTCTATAGACTATTCGAAAGCCTTTGACAGCATCAATCATAAATTATTATTTGCTAAATTAAACTACATAGGTCTTGACAGTGTATCCCTTTCATTTTTCGACAGTTACCTTCATCAAAGAACTCAGTGTGTTTTTCTCAACCAAGAAATGTCTCAAGTGACAATAATTCCCTCAGGCGTCCCCGAGGGCTCAGTATTGGGGCCGCTGCTGTTCCTCATATATACGTTCGACTTAAGCAAGGGTATTGATAATTCTCATGTCCAGTCATTTGCAGACGATACGCAGTTGCTGCATTATTTTAACCCAGATAATGTCTATAATCTTACAAAACGATGTTAGTAAATTAATTAAATACTCTTCAGATCACAATCTACTTACTAATCCACAAAAATCTAAAATATAATTATTTTGCGCTCAAAGAAAAACATACAATGTAACACAGCTCTTGAACATTCAGATAAATAACTAAATCTTGCAATTTTCTGATTCTGCAAAAATTCTTGGTGTTGTTTTTGATACAAAATTAAGGTTTATTGTACATGTTAAAAGTCTTTCCCAGAAAATCTACCTACGGCTGCGTACTCTTATAGCAAACAGGTGTTTACTAAATTTTAAGTTGCGTAAAAGACTATGTGAAGCATTGGTCATATCTATGCCAAATTATTGTAATATCGTATACTATACTTGTTTAGACAGTTTCGCTAAAACGGTTTTCAAGTTATTCAAAACAATTGTATACGTCTTATCTTTGGCTTACGTAAATTTGATCATGTATCAGCGAAATATTCCGTTCTAAACTGGTTAAAAATTAATGACATGGTCAAGTATCACTATTCAGTTTTTGTTCACAAATTGATGCTCACGTCTAAGCCCTCTTACTTGAGGGAAAAATATTTTTATTTAATAATGAGAAAATAATACTGGAATGCCCGTATACACTTTTTAAACGCAGTTTTTCTTACAATGTTGCTATTATTTATAATGACCTTCCTGAAGTATATAAAGAATTTTCATTACCTGCCTTTCGACAAAAAGTTAAAACATTATTACTCAACCCTCCAAACATATAATTTACGTAATCATTCATTTCTTTTTTTTTTGTCTTTAATTGAGGTTAACGATTTTTTGGTGTACTTTTTATTTTTTTAATTTTTACTTTCGATGTAATGAACCAAATCTGTTTGTGGATAATGTATACTTTTGAACATCTGCTATATGGTTAAGTGTAAGAGTAGCAGCATGCTGAACGTCGCCATGTAAGTCTGACATTTGGCTATACTACAATGTAATTGTGGTTAAATAAAGACGTCTATTAGTATTATTATTATTATTTGTGTTATTCAGTAAAATAAAATAAACTATGAAATCAAACTGATAAACTATTTAACATTACATATGAAAAATATAGATCGTCATTTTGAGCGGCCGCCATATTGGATTTAGACTGACGCCACTTTGCTTATTGTGTTTCTCTCATCAAGCCCTTTCATCTGATTTCCATATGATAGGGGCAAACATGGAAATGATGAATCGCCATTTTGTAGCATCCGCCATATAGAATTCAAAATAGCATCAGTTAATTTGTTTTGTATTGTTTCTCAGTTCGCACGCAACGCTGTCATCAGTTCAAAAGGATTATGTTCAGCACAAGTTGTACCCTCCGAAAAAAAAGTTACGAACATGTACAACTGAGAAATTAAACGGATCAAGTCAGTCAAACAGCGTCACACAATAAGTTCATATACATTCTTTTGTTTCCCTACCAGTAGTTCTTCTGGCAATGTTGCTTCTCCCCGATACTTGCTGGTTTAAAGCGGCAACGCGTCAGTAGGGCCAGAACACCTTACGAAGGCCGGCATGCTCGTCAGTGATCCCAGACAACAAAAACAGGGACGAGAACGAAAGCATTTCTCTGTCAAAGGAAACTGTACTAGGTAGTCTACCTAGATTGAGAGCGTATAAATATACCAACATGGAAAACTTGAGATACTTCCAGTAAGCGTGGGAAGTAAAACAGGTGAATTAACCTAGTACCCCCGACAGACAAATGTCTCCAAAGGTATAATTTTTTTTTTAATTTCGCACGAGGTTTATATCTTGCTCAAAATATCCATCCGAAGGATGAGCAATTTCTAATTTGACTGTACTATTGTTTGCGGATACGACCGTCTGCGTCTCATTTGAGGGCCTAATTAGGGAGAGGAAGTTTGTACTTCCTCCCAAGCAAATTTATTCTTTGAGTGGAACCGTTGCATCTTCTGGAGGAAATTAATATTTTAGTTCATAAGTCAGCGTGTCATAATTTCGTCTACTCGTATATTGCAACCAATGAAATTATTAACAAAACATTACAAGACACAAATCAAACGAATTTTATAAATTACAATGGAACTTCAGAATACGTGTTCGCCCATCTGGAGGAACTTCATAGTTTCATGTTTTGACCAGGATAGAAAAAAAGCGTGTATATATGTATATATACGTATATATATATATATATATTTACATATTTGCCAAATTCTATGTCGCAACTGCTATAAAAAGTTGAATATTTTGTTGATATGATTCTCGAATCTGCCCTTTTTCTGAATAATAAAAAAAACGCTCCTTCTGGCAGACGGTTCCAGATTTTTGATGCTCTAGGCCAGTGTGACAAACATGAGCAATCCATGCTATTTTTGGACTTGCTTTCTACTACAGAAATATTGTCGTGATTTTGTGAATCACCATACCTAAATAATGCAATGCGTGGTAGGAATAGTCAAGCTTCACGTATCGGAATGCATTCGTTACACCTCGATTTTTGTACAAAAAGTCTTCCTGGCCGTAATGCTCATGGACGAGATTGCCGGCCGTCGGCAGTCGTGCTATTTTCGCCATCGTATATACTCCTAAATAAATGATCCGGGTGTGCGCGGGAAGTGCCCGGAGCTCCGGAACGTGACCCGTACTCACTGTGGAGCAGGCACGTCGCCAGGCTTCCCGTTTCATTCGATGGACAAATCTATTTGGTGCTGCTCTGTCCATGCTCAACACGTATGCCGACCCCACAAAAAAGTGTTCCACCAGAAGGCTATTTGTCTATGAAGTGTATGGGCTGTGTGTGAGAATGGGTGGGAATGTACGGCAGGTTACCGGGGATATACGAGGGTGGTTCGAACTATAATGGTGTAGTACTATTAGCTGTGGTGAGGTGGCGTAGTCTACCCCATGGCAACACCAATATTGTTTATCTGTTAGTTTTTACTGATCGTTCCAATTCCAAGGCGACTAGAAACAGGAGGGTGAACTCATGGAGGGAAGTGAAGCCAAAACTGCCGAGAAAGACGTGCTACCAACCAATGGTGCCGCAAGTATCGAAGAAACGCTAATGGTCGGTACACACGGCAGCGGTAAAACTGCACAAACGAACTGTACAGTTCATTTGCGCAGTTCCATCGAACGTATGGACGAAAATCGACGCAGATATCGTCGATGCGTGGACGTACTATGAACGTTCGATAACACTGATCAACAGCCAAAAAATATCCTAAATAAAATCAACAAAATATTACTATTTTTAATGTGTTTTTTCAATATTAGTTCAAGTTTTAGAGATACGGTAATTATATGTGTTCCTGCTGTGACAGTGTTAATATACTGTAATTCACAAGAATGCACGTGCTACATTTTTATATTCGGCAAGGAAAGATGATGTATCGGCATGATTGTGTTACGTTATACATACGTGTACATTATATTGTTTTATATTAGCCATTTTTCCTCAGTTGGCTGACAGCGTTCATGCAAGATGTCTCGAAAGTGTGTAAACAATCCAGATCTGTTTTGTTACGTGTGTGATGTGACTTTTGCGACTCGGAGACGGTCTATTACTCCACTAATAACAAAGACATATCAGCTTTATTTCGGTTGTAAACTAGGTGATCAAGACAAACAGTGGGCACCCCACATCTGCTGTAATACATGTGCTTCAAGTCTGAGGAGCTGGTTAAATGGCAAAAAACGATCTATGCGCTTTCCTGTCCCAATGGTTTGCAGAGAGCCTACAAATCATATTAATGATTGTTACTTTTGCATGGTACCTTGTGTTGGACATGCCACAGGTATGTCCAAGAAAAAAAAATCGGTTATTAACTACCCAAACATACCATCTGCGATGAGACCTGTGACTCACAGTGACGAAAATCCTATTCCAAAACCCCCAGAATCCTACACTTGTGAATCAGATCATGGCGATCGAGTGATTCGCCAGGAAGAAGACATCAACGTCAAGAGATCCTGATTTTATACCGAGCACGTCATTTCACCAACCGCACAAAATAACACAGTCAGAATTAAATGATCTTGTAAGAGATTTAGAACTTCCAAAATGTAAGGCAGAGTTACTTGGATCAAGACTGCAGCAGTGGAACTTGTTAGAAGACGATGTTTCGGTAGGTATGTGTTTTTCGTAAACGCCACAAAGACTTGAACCATTTTTCAATATGGAGAATAACTTGGTTTTCTGCAGTAACATTAACGGTTAACTGGCGGCTTTAAATATAAACTATAACCCAGAAGAATGGAGATTGTTCATAGACAGTTCAACATTGAGTTTAAAGGCAATGTTATTGCATATTGGAAATATTCTACCATCTCTTCCTGTAGGGTATGCAGTTCACATGAAAGAATCATATGACAATATGAAGTACCTATTGACATGCATAAAATACGATGAGCACCAATGGCATATTTGTGGCGATTTGAAAGTTGTTGCACTTTTACTTGGGCTGCAGCTAGGCTACACAAAGTTTTGCTGTTTTTTGTGTGAATGGGACAGTCGGGCAAAGGCACTTCATTACACCAGACAAAACTGGCCTGTTCGTCAATTCCTAGAGCCAGGTCAAAAAAATGTACAGCATATGCCATTAGTAGATTCGAAACAAATTTTATTACCACCACTGCATATCAAGTTGGGCCTAATGAAAAACTTTGTCAAGGCATTAGATAGAGATAGGTCAGCTTTTCAATACCTGCGTCAGAAATTTCCAAGACTAAGTGAGGCAAAGGTTAAAGAAGGTACTTTTGTTGGGCCACAGATTCGAAATATTTTGAAAGATACACAGTTTGAAAACACTTCAACAGGTATTAAAAAGACTGCTTAGAATGATTTCCGTCTGGTGGTCACTAATTTCTTGGGAAACAGAAAAGCTGACAACTGTAAAACCCTTGTCAAAAATATGCTGTCATCGTATCAAAAGATGGGCTGTAATATGTCTCTCAAGATACATTTCCTACACCCACACCTGGACTTTTTTACTGACAATTGCGGAGCCGTAAGTGATGAGCACGGCGAATGTTTTTATCAGGATATTTCAACAATGGAAAAAAGGTACCAGGGAAAGTGGAATCCTTCCATGCTTGGACTCTAGGTAGAGATGCTCCAGAAACGATCCATAAAAGAACAGCAAAAAGACAGCGCATATAGTGATTCTTATAAGTATATGAATCTTGTTACTTTTTTTAATATATCCTTAAAAATAAAAAGTTTTTTTCTAAACCGCAACTAATTTTTTTATTTCATTGTCATTTTTGGATTCAGCGCCCCAAAATTAACAAAGAAGTGCACTTTTCCCACTAGATACAATTAAAAAACTAAAATTTGTTGTCCAGTGTAAACTGCGCAAATGAACTGTGCAGTTCGTTTGTGCAGTTTTATGGTTGCCGTGCGTACTGGCCATAAATGAAGTAGGGGGAACTCCTAGAACGGTGTACTGTTGCAAGCATATTTGAGGTTTTTACCGATATTTACAGTCTCGGTCGGTCTGTGAGACCGTACGCGACTATTAGAGTGTTAATATCCCCAGAGGAGCAGAAATAATCTCAATTTTAACGTACCTAGGCATAGAACGCGTTCCTTCCGACGATCGTTTGCTTACGTGGCGGTTCACTTATGGAATAATTTACGAACTTCAGTTAAAAGCTCATCGCCAAAAACATTCTCAAAAGTGACAAAAATGTTGTTACAGAATCACCAGCTACTTTAGCAGCGTTTGTGTGAGCAAAAATATCGTTTTTACATTCCTAATCGCTGACAAGTTGTATAGATTTGTTCTTCGCGTCCGTTGCCAGCTCCCGGGGGTTTTTTCTTCGTTTTACCTTTTTGTGTTTCACCGCCTCTTCATTTGCCTCTATATTGTTTTTTTTTTATTTTGTTTAAGGACTTTTAGGGTGTTCAGGGCTTTCTCGCATGGACTCTTTGTATTAAAAAGTCCAATGTATCGGTTTTATAATCCAGAGACTGTCCTTTTTCGTCTTTGCTCTATATGTAGAATTTCCTTTGTTTATGATGATTATTCATGACGAAATAAATGTTTTGAATTTGAATATTAATAAACCAGCATAGCCTGGAATGGCTAGTGAAAGCCATTAGATACGATGGTGGTCCTAGGAGTACCCGGTCTGACCTAGAGATGGCGATAGTTGTTTGAAAAATATCATTGTATTAGAAAGTATGCAACCTATAAATATGTGTCAAGTTTGAAGACGCCACGATGTTTAGTATTTGTTTGGCAGCCATCAATACAGAACGTTTTCAGTGAATTTGTGAAAATGGAGGAAATTGGTCATCGTTATGTGGTAAAATACTTTTATTTCAAAGGCCTCAGCCCATCGAATATAAAAGCTGAACTGCATTCTACTCTGGGTGAGTCTGCTCCTTCGTTTACAACAGTAAAATATTGGGTAGCAGAGTTTAAACGAGGCCGTATGAGCTGCCAAGACGAGCATCGCAGTGGTCGACCAAATGAGGTGACGACTCCAGAAATGGTGAAGAAAATTCACAAAGCGGTACTGAATGATCGTCGACTGAAAGTGCGCGAGCTAGCAGATATAGTAGGCATTTCAAAAAGTGCGGTTCATCGCATATTATCTAACAATTTGGACATGAGAAAGCTGTGTGCAAGACGGGGGTGCCGAGATTGCTCACAATCGAGCAAAACAGTGTCGTGAAGATGTTTAAATTGTGTGTTTAGCGAAGTTTCACAGCACCAAAGCAGAATTTTTGCGTCGTTTCATAACCATGGATGAAACATGGGTCCATCACTTCACACCCAAGACAAAAGAACAATCAAAACAATGGACTCAAAAGGGACAACCGGCTCCAAAGAAGGCGAAGACCGTTTCATCTGCAGGCAAGGTTATGGCGTCGGTTTTTTGGGATGCGCGTGGATTAATTTTCATTGACTATCTTGAAAAAGGTAAAACTATCAACGGCGAGTATTATGCGAACTTACGAGGGATGTCTTTTAAGTGTGGCATGTGGAAATAAAACAACACGGTAGGTAGTTTTAAATGACTTTATTGTTTTTCGAACTATTCTCCACGAAGATTAATACACATCTGCAGGCGCTTGAACCAATTTTCGAAGCACTTATTCCACTCGTTTGCTGGCAGATCCAAAACGGCATTTTTGAATGCGTCAACTGCTTCTTCTGGTGACTGGAACCTTTGACCGCGCAGTCTGTTTTTAATTTTCGGTAAAGTAAATAAATCGTTAGAACTTAGATCGGAACTATATGGAGGATTGTCCAATAATACCACGTTTTCTTCCGTTAAATACTGCCTTGTTTTTTGGCCTGAGTGCGGGCTTGCATTGTCTTGGTGGAGGATGATTCTTCTTTCGGGGTTGATTTTTCGAAGCTCGGTGATGACTTTTCGCAAACAAATGGTGGTATACCAATCCGCAGTAACAGTTTTTTTGCTGATTTAGAGGAATTGTTGCAATATGACCCGCTTTTGACACAAATGTCGCGACCAACTTTTTCGAAACACTTCGAGAACGGATGACTTTTGTTGGCTTTTCTTCACCTTGGAACACCCAAACAGCCGACTGTCGTTTATTTTCTGGTTCGTTACAGTAAATCAACGATTCATCACCACTAACAGTGCTGTACACATTTTTTGAGTTTCCGGAATTGAAACGGTCAAGCGTTTTTTGACACCAATTAACCCTGGCTGCTTTCTGCTCTTCAGCCAACGAGAAACTAATTTTCTTACTCCTAATTCTTCATGTAAAATTTTTTGAACTGACGTCTTTGAGATCTTCAAGCACGCCTCAATCTCGCGATATGTCACCTGTCTATCTTCAATGATGAGTTTACGCACAGCCGTTATTGGTGTAACCACCCTGGGATCGTCGCTAAGACTCACCCGTCCACGTTTTAATTCTCCATACCAACGGGAAATTGCCGACTGATATGGCGCTGCGTTGCCGAAAACAGACAGTAATTCAGCAAGGCATTCTTGTTGCGATAATTGTCTCTGAAAGTTGTAATAAATTATGGCGCGACAATGTTCTCGGTTGAGTTCCATTTTTCTAATGACTTGGTGACACTTAAAAATTCACTGTAGTGAGAACACTGCACGTATTGTTGTGAAACTTTTAATTTAAGTTTACTAAAGAGTGAGGTTAAGTTTCAGTACTGACGTTTGATCCTCGCGGCCTACTATGTTAAAAAACTTAAAAGACATACCTCGTATTGCAACGTTTGAGCGATGAAATCAAGCAAAAACGGCCGCATTTGGTTAAGAAAAAAGTGTTGTTTCATCAAGACAATGCACCAGCTCACAAATCCGTTAATGCAATGGGCAAAATTAATGAATTAAAGTTTGAATTGCTGCCTCATGCACCGTATTCACCAGATTTAGCCCCCTCGGATTATTTTTCTGTTGACAAACTTGAAAAAATGGCTCAGTGGTCAAAGATTTTCCAACGATGAAGAAGTGATGTCGGCAGTTAATGGCTATTTTGAGGAGCAAGACAGTTTTTATTATAAAAATGGTATCCAACTTATTGAACATCGCTGGGAAAAGTGTATAGAGCTCAAAGCAGATTATGTTGAAAAATAAATACATTTTTTTACAAAATTTTTGTGTTTTCTTCGTTGGGTCGGGTACTTCTGGGACCACCCTCGTACATTCGGTAATTAGATCAAAATAAATTATGCGGCAGGTTATCTTGACCTTCTTCACGTGTATCACATGCTCAGAATCTCTATTCATACTACATATCCTAGAGTCACGCCAGTACCGACAGTTTTGGGTACATACGAGTAGGTGTCTTGTCTTAGGCGGTTTACTCTCATGTACCCAGTCTTCTTGGATAGCGCTGGTCGGCTTCAAGGAACGAACTGAATGAATCGTGACCGTGTGAACAGTACACTTTCACTCCCTACTCCAGTCAAGCGTCACAAAAGCACTGAAAGCGTTATTCGGTAAATGCGCATTTTAATTAAAAAGGACGCAAATCTACAAACTGTGAAGGACAATATTTACAAAAGATTCCAAGCTTTAGGAATGTATCAACAGCCTGTGTGTGTCGCTTGATATGGTAACTATGAACCCCAGCCATATATCTAAAATTCCCATTCGTTCGTCAGTGCTTGTCAAACCGATAAAGTAGAATTGATGATGCAAAGTTCACCAAATCTGTCGAATGAAAAGTGAGAGGTATTATCCGGGCATATATTGGAATGGAATAAAGTCACTACATTAGGGGATTTGTGTGCGTGTAGGGTCGCGGAAATTAGACATTTATTGATTTGCTGCCTTTTCCGAACTGAATGCTGCGTCGCCAGAGAATGGATAACGTGTTTCGTTTTTTATCCCTTCCATTATTTTTTGCCACAGAGAAGAGATTTACGGTGAAGACTATCCCTTGAGCTTCTCATGAATATAAGAAAACTAGAGTGTATTTATTTCAAGAGCTTACGGTTTTAGACGAGGTCCGATATGAGGTCGGTATTATAGGGAACTTTAGTAAAAAAACACAATTATATACTAAGTGAAATATAAATCCGAACAGTCCGGTTTCATTTTAATAAAATTTTGTATAAGTACTTAATGAAGCATAATAAGTAAATGATAAAAATTTCTAAATGATTGCACTGCTTTAAAGCCCTTTGACCTTTAATAATGTGCGGATGCACACTGATGTGCTACGTATTCTCCAACGCGCCTAGGCATGCTTCTGATCAGGTGGTCAATGTCCTCCTGTGGTATCTCATTCCAGGCAACCACCAATTCCTCTCGAAGTGCTTCTAGAGTCTGAGGAGGACGTTGCAAATTGAGCAATCTCCTACCCATCATATCCCACACGTGCTCAATTGGGGATAAGTCGGGAGACCTTGGTGGCCATGGTAACAATGTGACATCATTATGTTGAAAGAAGTCTATTGTGACTCTTGCAACATGTGGTCGGGCATTATCTTGTTGGAAAGTTGGATCTGCCAGGTTGTCAAGATAGGGTAAAAGATGGGGTTCTAGAACTTCGTGGATATAACGCTGCGCGTTCATGTTACCTCTGATGAAGATTAAAGGTGACCTGGAACCATAAGCTATAGCACCCCAAACCATAACTCCAACAGTGTGATGAACATGTCTTTCAACAAAAAACTGTGGATTCCTCCTTTCACCACGTCGCCTTCTAACCCTGGCACGACCATCGTGCATGCCTAAACAAAATCGAGACTTGTCACTAAAGACAATACTATTCCATTCCTGATCCCAGAGTGACCGTTGTCTGCACCACTCAAGGCGATTACGTCGGTGTTCTCGAGTTAAAGGGAGGACCCAGTGTGGCCGGTATGAAAACAAGCCAAAACTTCTCATTCGTCGGTAAACACTTCGCATGCCAATAGGTCTTCCGTATTCTGCAAACCATTCATTTGCAATGGACCTGGTAGTGGAGAAAAGGTCCCTTAAGGCCAATAATCTTAGGCGGCGATCTTCACGGTCTGTTGTTCTACGGCGGCGTCCAGTGCCCCTTGCTCTTTGCGTACGGCCTTCTTGAAGCCATGCCTGACAACACCTAACCACAGTATCTGCACTTCTTTGCACTCTAACTGCAATTGTCCAGCTTCCCGAAGTCCCACTATACGGCCCCTATCAAACTCACTAAGTTGACGAAATCGTACAGGTCTCCGTACTCTAGGCATCGTAACCGATCGTAAAGGATGTCAAGAACCAAAATCCGCCAACGTTGATTCTTTACTGCGGCTAAAATATTCATTTTTAGAGCGTTAGTGAATTAAAAAAAAGCAGTATAAAAACCGGACTGTCCAACTGATAAGGCTGAAAATTTTTTCACTTGTTATTTACAGTAAGATAAATACATTCACCAACTTTTATTAAAATAAAACCATTTAAACTGCGTGTTCGGATTTATATGTCACTTAGTATAGTTAAATATGTAATTTCATTATAAGCCTTGGTGAAGGACTAGTGGCAACTATCTTCTATTACTTATATTTTCGGTTTAGTAGAATGGAAACTTTTACATTCCGACATGACATTTGGTGATAGTTGGTTTCACCTGGATTTAACTTTCAATGTCATGGTCAAAGTCAGTGTCAGTTTCATGATCACTAGTGAATAGCCAGGAAAAAATCGACTTGCCGTTTTTAAAGTTATTATTGTTTAGTTTTCAGAAAAGTCGTTGAAATCTCTTGAACTGATTTACGACGACCTTGACCAGGGCGTTCAAGGTCTAAATAGTGTTCACTCAAGGTCATACTGGACGTGAGAAATTGCGTTCTGTCCATTTCCGGGGTGTTCACTTTTAATTGACTTGCAAGGTCAATTTCAACGTCACCACTGAGTGGCCAGGAAAAAATCTGGAAAATCTATTTTATGTCTACTACACAAATTATCTTGGCCTTGATTTGACCTCCAAGGTCATGCCCATGGTCAAATTGAAGGTCACCACCGAATAGCAAGGAAATATCCTAAACCCATACTACTTTACTTTTACCACAACAGTTGCATTTCCCCGTATATCTTGCCGTTCCAGAACTTTAGGCTCGCCTTTTATTAAAATGATGAGGAATTTTCCGAAGATGCTTTATTCCGCATATCATTAGACAAAAATAAAAGTTTAATTGGTTAGAACTCAACAACATTTTTCGTTAATCAAGACGTCGCTGTGTACGACGCACAGTGAACACACGATGCTCAACGACCCAAACCATCTTACCAATTGAAACGGCACTTCTCCCACTATCCAACACGCTCTTCCCCACCGACACGGGACAAGCCCACTCAATGTAGTACCCATTCGAAAGACATGCGTTCTTTCTGACGAACCCTAATTTCACTCAGACATTTCGAACCAGACTTATGACTTTGGGTGTATCAAATACGCCATGTAAAAATATTTACGACATACGGGAGTATATTTCATCGGGAATGTTCTGTTGGGCATCAAATCAACTCTTCGGAAATCTAAAATTAGAACTAAGCGAGTTTAGAACAATGTATAATGAGCCAAGAGGCTGCAGTGCCATCGAGGACTTTTGTGGGTCGGCTGCCGGAAAGGGAACATCCTCTCCCAACCACAATACTCCCATTGAAACATTTCAAACCGCACTTATGGCTTTGGGTCTATCACATACGCCATTTACGAAATATTTACGACATACGAGAGTATATTCCATCGGGAATGTGGTGTTAGATCAGAGATTTCGTGTCACTGAAGCGAACGTTGGGATTGATTTGCGATTTGGCTGAGGCGTATATTGCTTTCGATCTCTGATATTATGCTAGCAGCCGCCTGAAAGCAAAAAATAAATACGTACGAACATCTGTGCTATCGTGGCGTTGGATTCCTGACTTTAGCCCTATTAATGTAAAGGAAGATTTGGCAATATATCGTTGTAAATCAACAGTTCAAATGTTAATAATCGAGTTGGAGTTTAGAGTATTCTAGTGTCTGCGGCTTTACAGTTTCACATCAATTATGCTTGCTCTAATAATTTTGATAAAAAGTTGGTCAATTCGCAGGTGGTAGACGGTCTCCGACTGTTCAAATGTTGATAATTGAGTTGGAGCTTAGAGTATACTTGTGACTGTGGCTTTACAATTTCACATCAATTATGATTGCCCTAATAATCTTAATAAAAAGTTTGTCAATTCGCAGGTGGTAGACGATCTCCGACTGTCGAGCGTGGAGGTACCACCCTGCGGATCTCTAAGGCGGGACCAGAATTTGCGCATCTCGCATTCGCACGTATTACCTCGTTATAGTCCGTGTGATGTTCCCCTCTTTCCCCTGTATTTCCCTATAGCCCCATGGTACCCTCGGGTGTTTAGGTAAGAGATTTATGAAAATTTCAGCTTATCGAGATTAGTTTTTCCCCCATGAATATCCCTGTTTTTACTAATAATTTTTCGGCATATTTCTATATCAACAGTTATGGGTTGTTTCTCTATATTGAACTGATTCAACCAGCTGCTTGCATTAGATAGCATTTTCTGTCCAAAAGAGAAATCCACCTATGATTCCTTCCTACTTCTCCTTTACATAAAGTATTGGTCATAAGTTCACAACTTTTTTGTTTTCTCAGTTTTCTACCCGTATACAACATAACGATCTAAGTTTACATGGCCATTTTCCTTATTTTGATGTTCCCTGACTGTAACCGCCATTTTATCATTGAAAAATCCTCTCACCAAATATTTATGGACATTAAATAATTCTTAAAGCTTTTCACTCATCTAGTGTTTTATGTTGACCATTTTTTTTAATTGTCATCGGTGCGTTATTGTTGTTCAATAATTGAGGTGATCTGCAAACTGCAGTCTTTGAAATTTCAACGTTTTGAGATAAAGACGTTTGTTTAAGGTGCGTAAATGGAGAAACAGAATGCTAAGCCAAACATACCACCTCAAATTTCAGAGACAACGAAATGGCTACACTAACCTGCTGAAATCTGGTCCTTATCGTTTGCTGACTAACACAAAAAAACAAACAACAAACCGCATTTTGATTTTCCACATCTATTAAAACTGCGTTTTGAAAAACCAATCTATTCATATGAAACATAAATGAAACGGAAAGTTATATAATTATATTTTCAAGCCAATGTCTTCCTCAGCACAATCACACAACTCTGGATCTACATCGTCGGATTCCGGGCATGTTTCTTCCTCGTCTCCTGTAGGATGTCTTCTTTCATTTAGTAGGTTCTTGTACCAAGCGAAGGTTTCATTATCTTCCCAGTCTTCTTGATACTTTTTTAATAGGGTTTCAACGTTTTCAAGCTTAATTTTTTTAATGCTATTGCGCAGTTCAATTTGCTTAGGTTGGTAATTTTCTAATTTCGCACCTCGTTTCAAGTAGTTCTGATACTTTGTATCGTTGTCTGTTCTGTAGAAGACTTCTAATTTTGTCAAACACTTTTCACGAACCCTTTTCAAATGAACTCGCTTTACTTCTTGTATACCACTGTTTTTCTTGAATTTTGTACTAGAAAAATCCTTCCAATCCAACAAGTCCCAATCTTGTCCCATCACTTTAACATTCCCAACTTCTCCAAAGATATTCCAGTATTCTTCCTTAGTGGTAATTTCAGACCACTTTCTGCAGATCTTCTCTATCCGACCGAGTACTCTGTCTGCAGGTAGATAAGAATGACCTCTCACCGGAAAATACAGGACCACCTCTTCAATATGTTTAGGTGCCTTAGTGGAAAGCCAGAACATCAACGTGTGGATGATAAAAGAATTTTTATTTTGTCCTCCGCATCCATCGGCAAATAGTCTAATTTACAACTCTCTGGAAACTCGCGATTTGTCAAGATATGGTATATGGCTGATCCTATCTCATTCCGTCCCCTTTTCGCTTGATTCTCTGTCCAAGTATAACAGTAAGGATGTCTTGTTCTAGGTTCTGTTATGCAAAAGTTGTATAGAGCAAGTTGACGTAAATAAAATGCTTCCCCTATGTTCATTTTAGGCAACGCTTGGACTTGCTGCAAGTCAAAGCATACTGTGAAGCTGTTCTCCGGAATTGCTTTCAAAAAAGGTGGAATTGTTTAGCTCTCAATTTATGAATTCTCAGCTCAGTAATAGATTTTCCTTTCATAGCTGCATTCTTTGTGGATCTAATTGTATTTTTAAGACGGGTACATAGACTACATACATCCTTTGCGGGATTCCTAAAGCCGAGATTGAAATAGCGTACAAAAATATTATAAAAATAACGACGCGAGACATTTAAATTCAGCTCTACAGAGTTATTATAAAGTTTTGATAGTTTCGCAATATTCAAGTCAGATGAAAGATAAAGTCTCTTCGATTTCTTACGATTGTAATGACTTTCACTTGCATGTAAATTCCAAATGAATTTTTTAACACTGTTTTTCTGCTCCTCGTATTTTTTGCTTCTTCGATCACCTCCCCTTCTCTCAATTATCTTCCCTTCTGCCTTCTTTTTTCCGATAGTAAGGATATTCCGTTGTGAGATCTTCAAAGCAGCCAAAAACGTCTTTTGACACACTAGCAGCCTCTCAGAGTTAATATTTCTTAAAAAATAATCCATCCTAATTGCTTGGCCTTTATTTGTCAATGTTTCTCCACTTTTTTTCCATTTAGGATGCTTAACTTCAATCAAGTGGGCTATTTTATTATCTATTATCGTTTTTACTGGTTGTCTATACACAAACTCTCTAACACGTTTTACATCCTCTGTAGAAACTTCATGACACTGGAGTGCAGTTTTTAAATGCTTGCACTTCACTTCAAAATCTTCAGCATTAGGCATATGATTCATGTATCTAAAACAATAAAAAATATAAAACAACTTCGCTCACTTGCTTTTATATTCAAACTTACCGCATTTTTTTTGCCCTTTCTCGTTTAGACATAGTTCGTTTTCTTTTTCTCGAACCATCAGATGCGCCACTAACTAGCACTAGACTACTATCATCCATTTTTAATTTCGAAATATTGCGTAATTTAGCAGCAACAGATCGCAAAAGTATAACACGCACACTTCGTAACTGCCGGTAAACAACTGAACTATTCACATGCCTAACCCAGATTTGCCAATTTTTCAAAAACTGCGGTTTGCAGATCTCCTCAATTAATGGTTTTCCTCCGTTTTTGGATTGCGTTTCTCGAAATGCGATTTCAACGTTGTAAGTAGGTTTTTCGAGATATTTTACTGAATTCAAAATTGACATTCTCCGTAGTGTCTCGATGAAGGAGAAATAGCTCGATATGAATGAAGAACTATCTAGCTGGCCTAGCTGGCCTGCAACCGCAAGATTCTTGGTACTGGCATTTCCGACTGGTCGATGACACTGCCTTAAGAGAAGCTCTCACATCGACGATAGGCGTCCGGTGACCAGGTTCTCTGTTATCGATATGCCATTATAGCAGTCTACTATCTTTGTACTTCCATTGTACGAGTTATTTAAATGTGAAAACCTGATAGAGAACACTTTAGAAAATTGGTGTATTCAACGCTGCGTCCTCACATTCAGTGGCACGCTAGAGTGATCCTAGAGTTCGTGGAACGCCTTGGAACGAACGAGGTGTTATAAATTTGCCTCTGACATAATCCAGAGGGAGGTAATATACAGGGTTATTACAAAAGAATCATCGGGTTTTAAACATTTATATTTCAGAGAGTATTGCAAATATAATATCAAATGACATATCACTAGAAAAGAAAAATGTTTATAGCACGTGCTTGCGAACTCCGCTTTACCTCCCTAGGTGGCGCCACGAGCTCGGAATACAAAATGGCGACTCTGCAGCAGAAAGCGTTTTGTGTGTTAGAGTACGCGCGATGTTTATCGGTTGTTACAGTGCAACGTGCATTCCAACGGCGGTATGGAACTGATTCTCCAGGTCATCAGAACATTATACGATGGTATCGACAATTCAAGAAGAAGGTTCCATTACTAAACGTAAAAGTACCGGAAGACCACGAGTTCCTGACGAAATGGTGGACGCAGTTAGACACAGTTTCACGCATTCTCCGCGACAGTGCACTAGCAGAGCAGGAAGTGAATTTGGTATTCCCCAGCCAACCGTATGGAAAATTTTGCGGAAATGATTGCGATTCAAACCGTACCGTCTACAGATGCTGTACGACCTGACGACCACGTAAAGCGACTTGATTTTTCTTCTAACATGCAGGAGGCAATGGAAGACGACGAATTTGCTAACTGTCTGGTATTCAGCGACGAAGCGACATTTGATTCAAGTGGAAAGGTGAATCGTCATAACATTCGGATATCGGGCACGGAAAATCCTCATATGATTGTGCAACATGAAAGGGATTCTCCAAAATTGAATGTCTTCTGTGCAATATCCAAAAATAAAGTGTACGGGCCTTTTTTCTTTCATGAAAATACTGTGAACAGTTCATCCTACCTAGATATGTTGCATTTGTGGTTATTTCCGCAACTAACAGAAGATTCTACAACTTCATATTCCAACAAGATGGAGCTCCGCCTCACTGGTATCATGAGGTGCGTCGGTATTTAAACGAGGCACTGCCTCACCGTTGGATTGGCCGAGGTACTGCACAAGGTTTGGTATTGTTCGCGTGGCCTCCCAGTTCTCCCGACCTTACACCATGCGATTTTTACCTTTGGGGTTACATTAAAGATATGGTTTACATACCACCTTTGCCAGCAACATTGGGTCAACTCCGGTAACGCATTACTACTGTTATTAACAATATCGATCGAGACGCATTGCAGCGTGTATGGGCCGAACTGGACTATCGTTTGGACATATGTCGTGTGACGCAAGGAGCCCACAACGAACATTTGTGATAACATGCTTAAAATCTTGAATATTTTACCTTTCCATTGACATGTCACTTACTGTTATATCTGTAATACCTTCAGAAATATATATTTTTAAAACCCGATGATTCTTTTGTAACCCTGTATAAATAAGTCTACGACCGCTCACGCTCAGTATCAAACACGTTTGAAATGTGTGGCGAAATGCGTTCCACGAGAAAATCAAACTGACATTTTTAGCGGTTTTTTTTCTTTTATTTTTTGATTTTCCAGCTATATCACTAAAATCTGTATTCAAAACAGCACAACTGTCAATCAGAAGGTCCTTCTTGGTCGGCTTCTTCCAATAGACCGAATCTTGATCGTGTGAACTGTCCACGACCTCCGATAGTTCACGTCTCACTCCCCACTCTAGGCAAAAGTCACGAAACGCAGACAGTGTGTCTGGAGTTAGGAAAGATTTTTTGTAATCATAAATACCGTTGTTTTTTTGTACATTTAGCTCAATGATTTACTTGAGGTGAGTGTCAATTGGAGTTAATTAACATCAACATTTATGTATAGGTACGGTATATGTGATTGATTAAAGTTGAAGGAAAATAGTGGGAAAACGGAGTTCCAGCGGAATATAACACCTTTTCACATTCTGTCGTATTTCGAGCAATGGTTATTACATGAAAATAAGTTATACAAATACCCGACGCTAAAAGCTGGTGCTACTACACATCTGACTATTTGCTTAAGCACTTTTAGGTATCCTAATGTAATATTTATACAGTATCACTTATGCAAATAGCCATTATACCCAAGCTTAGCCGTAGGTATTTGTAATCTACAGCTGAAGACGTGGAACAAGAAACCTAACAATTTTGGACCTTAGATATTATTTTTATGAAGTGTTTTGATCTAAAACTTGCATTTATTATGGACGTCGTCACTATATGCAAAACACCATTTTGGTGCTGTTCCAATTGACTTGCATTTATCCGTTTGGCTTCTATAACTCTGCAATTTGATATTCGCGCTCAGGCTCCTTCTACCACAAAAACGAAAAGAATAACCTTAAACTTTGCTTTAGGAAAAATATCGACTAGAGGGTAGCATAGAGGGGTGGTTTCATTTTTACCACAGCGAAGTCTCAGCAAACATAAAATATGTGTTGTCCGTTGGCTTTTCACTATTTCAAGACGCGATCTAAAATAAAAAGTTCACAAAGCTCTAACCTTTACTCCAAATTTAATGTCAATCCTTGGCCCTTTAATAACTAGGAAAGTACCGCGCGGATATTGTGTGAAAATTTCACCTATGCCAATGACGAAAATGCGTTGTGGTTTTTGAACATATTCCGATGGCGGCGAAGCAGGGGTAAAAAACAAAAAAGGTACGTGCCCAGTCTCCGCGATTTGAAGTTTCAGAGTCTCCTGATCATTTCCAGGAACAGATTCCTGGGGGTCAGAAATTGGCGATTTAGGCTTCCGACTTCTACGCACCTACCAAATGTTATTTCACACATCATAGGTTTCACCCTAGATTCGCCCCTGAAATTTAGAAGATAGAGAAATATTTATTTTTAACGCATACGTCTCTGTATACACTTTCGACAGGTTAGTCATAGCAGCGTTGCCAAATAGGTGGAGATGATATACTAATAGTACGGATCTGTTTGACTGACTTGATCCATTGCATTTTTCGGTCATATATTTCGTAGGTAACTTTTTTCTCAGAGGGACTAACTTGTACCGAATATAATACTTTATGAACTGATGGCAGAGAATATTTTTTTCTTCAAAGTTCTTAAACGAACGCTTTTCTAGTTCATTTCCTTTTCCCGCTGCGAGTCGTATAGCCACTCCTATACATTTACAGCAAAGGTAAACTAAAGAACATCAATTGAAAGGGTTATGAATTCGCTTATATCCTGGACATTATTCCGCAGCCGAAGAGAGTCTATGATTAAAAGGAGTTCAGGTAGAAAATTCAGGAAATCTCCTTCTGCCCGCGGCATGTTAATTTACTCAGCTCCCTCCCCTCCCCGCCGTTTCATAATCGAGGAGGATCTCTGCAACTACTAGAGCAGCATGAGAAGGGTTCCGTTCCGCTATGCAAATGCAAAATGGAGTGCTTTTGTTTGACCTAATTACTGCATAGCCAGTTAAACTGTTCTAGAGGGACTATCTAAGAAACATATTGCGGACGGAGTATAGAACTCATGCACGGAGTTGCTAATAGCCTAGAATGCCGGTTTACTGGAGTCTATGTTGCTCAATATATTAACGGTATGTAAGAGTGACGCGAAATGAAAGTTGCGGTTTGAATTGTTTATAACTCGTCCGTTTTTTCGAAAGGATTAGGGTCATGTTTCAAGATGAACACATCTATGAAATTCTTACATATAAATATTTTGGAACATAACAGGTGATTTTTTAAGAGGTATAGGATTTTATTTTTGTAAAAAACACAAAAAATTTGAAAAAACGATTAAATCTTTATTTGAGTCGATAGAGCGGTCGATATAATTTAATAGTTTAAAGATTATTTCATGTAAATGTTGGCCGCGGTTCCGCTTTAGATGGCGAAGGTCCAATTTTGGCACACTCTCTCCAACATATATAGGCCGGTATCTCACGAATAAATGCTTCAATATTGGCTTCCCGTGCGTCAATCATTGCTGGTTTATCCCTGTAGACATTAGCCTTAACATGGCTCCACAAGAAATAGTCCAACGGCGTTAAATCACACGATCTAGGTGGCCAATTGACGGGCCCCAAACGTGAGATAAACTGTTTACCGCACTCGCCTCTCAATAGGGCTATTGTTTCGCGTGCGGTCTGGCATGTGGCACCGTCTTGTTGAAATTACATGTCAGCCAAGGCCAGCTCTTCCATTTTGGGTACAAAAAAGTTTGTTATCATCGCACGGTAGCGCTCGCCATTCAGTTACGTTCCGGCCATTGTCGTCTTTGAAGAAGTACGGCCTGATGATGCCACCGGCGCATAATCCATATCAAACAGTGTTTTTTTCGGGATGCATTGGTAGCTCTTGCAATGCTTCTGGCTGGTCTTCACTCCAGATGCGTCAGTTTTGCTTGTTAACGTACCCATTCAACCAGAAATGAGCTTCGTCGCTGAACACAATTTTTCGATAATAATGTGGATCTTCCTCCAACTTTGCCAGCGCTCATTCACCAAATTGGAAACGTTGTGGGAGGTCGTGTGGCTTCAATTATTGCACCAGCTGTATCTTATAAGGTTTTACACCCAAATCCTGTCGCAAAATTTTTCACGTAGTGGAGTAACAGAGGCCCAATTGCTGCGAACGGCGGCGAATCGACATTTCACGGTCATCACTAACACTGGCGGATACAGCCTCAATATTTTCTTCAGTCCTCACTCTACGTCTGCGTGTTGGTGGTTTAATGTCCAATAATGTAAACTGGGTTCGAAATTTAGTCACAAGCTTCCGAATAGCTCCCTCAGTAGGCCGACCAAATTGCCCATAAATTGGAAACAGTGCTCGATGCGCTCTCTTAACCGAGCATGAATTTTATAGTAAAATTCAATAATTTGCAAACGTTGTTCGTTTGTAAGTCAATTCATGGTTAAATTATAGACCAAACTGAACAAGTTTGACAATGACACAAGACACGATTCACGCGTCATCTGTCAAAAACAGTGTTGCCAAAAAGATACTAGCAAAAAAATCACCCATTATATATTTTGAACTTTAGTCTACACTATTTTTTTTTATTTTATTTTTTCACATTTTGGCACACACACCAAGATACAGAACATATATGTATAAAAAATGGCGTCGAGTAGATTGCATCAGCTCACAAAGGATGAAGTTCAGCGCATATCAATTCTTTTGAGAAAAAAGTCAGATAGGAACATGCACAAGAGAGAATTTTAAGGGATTCAGTCAGTCAAACAGGCGCATACCATCAGTCCATAGACATTCTTAAACTGCCGTACCGGCAGCGGCTCTTCATCTGGCAACATTGTCCGTTTCCTCATTTGCGCTACAGTACTGATATATTAGTTCGGTTCACCAGGCGGTGAGCTTAGATAGTAGGAGTACGCGGATCGAAAACATCTTTAAAAGTTTTGAAGGTATATGTAGGTGGAAATATATGGTGTGTGAAAAATTACTAGGTGCATAGAATTACCGGGCTGGGAGCGTATACGTGAACTAAAATCAAAAATTTTCCATGTACCCTACAATCCTCAACAACCTAATTTAACCGTTTTTTCTTGTTTATTTGCCGCCACTGGAACGATTTTCAAAATCTGCAAAGCTTTTTCGTCTTTGGCATAGTAAAAATTTCATCAAACTCCGAGCGAAACTCTCACGTTGTAGACAGGCCAACGATTAGCGGATAGACAGACAGACCGACAGGCAGACGGAAGCGATAAACTTGGTTTTTCGTGATGTACATTTCATGTAAAATCAAAAAAAAAAACACAATATACCATTTTCGGAATTTGTCAGAATTACAATACTTCCTCGCCTAGTAGCGTAGGAAGTAAAATGAAAGTGCTGTTTCACTGCCTCACAATGTAAACACAAACTTAAACAAATCAATACACAATTATAATGAGATGTCAAGAGGTCATTAATATATTGTAACAAGAATAAATAGTACTACCAGCGCCATCTGCTGGGAATCGCGCCGGTAACTCTAATTCGATACGAGACTGACACAGACTGGTACTACGAGCGACATCTGTTGGGAACCGCGCCAGAGACTTTCCTTTGAGATCGACGCGAAGTGACCTCGAAGATTCTGGACTGCTGCTATGTGGCTCACCGGAACCTTCTCGAATCAACGAGTACCTGCGAAATGGATTATATAAACCGACAGCCGGTAGATTGAAGCAGAGTAGAGTTGAGTGATTGGCGCAACATAATAATTCGTAAATAAGTAGTCAGACAAATAGTGGTGTACATAAATGTTCTATCTAGTTAAGTTACAGTTAGTTGTGTTGTGTTTTAAATAAATTAGTGCATTGCTTCTTGTGGAGTCGAGTGTTTTTAATCCACACCCAACTGAATCCAGAGTTATTCAGAGTGCGCGACATAAGGTCGCAAACTATCTGGTGCAAAGTGACATTTAAAATCGTATTTTTTTGTAAAAAGCTGGAAATGTGACCTGAATTATTAAATTCCCTATTAGTGATCCACCAGTTTAGCACAACTGCCATTCGTTGCTTACAAACGTGTAATTTTGTGTCTAGAGTACATAGCAAATATCACTAACTATTCTGTAGTGATACCTAATTCCCAAACCAAAGCCAGCTTAACATCACCGTCGCGATACCGTCTAATTTACCGCTACATTATCTTAGGCTAACAGTCCTAATTAGAAACCCATTTCAGGTGTGTGACAAAGACGCTGCTTTGACTACTTACGAAACGCTTAAGTGAAATAATTAGAGTGGCCCTGCTCTACTGGCGCTAATGCTGATGCCCCGCATTTAGGTTTGTCTATCCTATTACTTTGATTTATTTCATTATGGCTGAGACAAGAAGGAAATAAAAAATAAAGATTATGCTAGGCCATTCAGTACCCGTATTATGTAAAATGATTGCTATAATAGCGATCTGATCCTTATGCTTCTGGCTTGTGTACTAGCTAGTCACTAGCCCACGTCACGCGTACTCGCTGTGATCGCCACCTATGGAGGATTGCCACAACGACCTTTATTACAGAACTTACAGGTAAAACCATAGAAGCTATGAATGGCTTCCATCAGTGCTATCTCAACTCGGCGCATTCGGGCCGGAGTTCCGCAGGGATCGGTCTTAGGACCGATCTTATACTCGATTTTCATTCACGACGTCCCCCACCCCAGCGACTGCGAAGTTTACCTCTATGCCGACGACACCGCATTAGTAGCCCAAGTCATGTTCTAGTGACATAGTCCATGACAGGCTGCAAGATGCGGTGGACGAGAATTTAGATTTTTACAAAAAAGCGCCGTGGTACCCCTTTAGAGATTACTGTGGATGGTGTTTCAATACCATGGGCTAACAAAGGTAAATATTTAGGTCTTACACTCGACAAGGGTATGACTTGGCAGTCACACATTGAACAACTGAAAATTAAATTCCAAATTACATTTCGGGAATTGTATCCTCTTTTATCTAGAACATCAAAATTGAGTTTGGTCAATAAGATTCGGATATATAAAACTATCATCAGACCTGCAATAACCTACGCATGTGCGGCTTGGTGCTTTTTAGCTAAGTCACATATGCGTAAATTACAAGTTCTGCAGAGTAGAACTCTCAGAACAACTCATGCCCCACGGTATGTATCAAACGATACCATCCATAGAGATCTTGACATCCCCTACCTTAGGGATTACATCATAGGTATGGCACAACGGCGCTACCAGCAAGCAGAATCGCACAGCGATCCTTTGTTGCGAGAAGCAGTGGATTACACAGTCGAGGAGATACGCAAACATTTCAGGCTGCGACTCGCATTGTGAACAAAATTAAATTCATGTTCAGACCTTTAAAAATTATAGTTTTTAAAAACCAACGACCCAAAATTCAGTTCAGGACAAGTCAAAGATTTATATAGTACATTGTAACAGTTCTTATATCTATCACACCTCAAATATTTACATAAAACAATTCCTTTTCTTTCTATTCTCGCTCCTACTTCCTTCCTTTCTCCCTCTCCCCTTTCCCAACAACTTGTCTGGTTTCCTGACAGACAGACGACAGACACTGACATTACAGTGACTATGACCTGAAGGCTAAGGTCCTCTGGACCGCCTTGAGAAGCAACGACGAGTAGTAGTAATACCATAACCACAGCACGTACATTAAGTATGTTGACGTTTAGGCAACACACATAGCTGCTACAAGTGAACATACGGTGAATGATAGCTAGTTCCAAAGTCACAACAGTTCGCTATCCCCGTGATTTTGTAGTTACGTAATAAGTTTTCTTTTCGAATCGTTAATATTTAGTTCTCAAATTATTAGACGATTTCGTTTACTCGCACCAGTTTGCACATGCCATCTGAAAAAATTAGTTTAACAGCTTTCCTGCTTAGCTAAGGATTTCCTAAATCTTCATTCACTGCAACATCAAATTTCATTATTGACAACCCCTTTAGTTCAAACTTGTGAGAGTCAAAATTACTGAGTACACAGGGCTTGGCACATACGCGTTTGATTGGATGTAGAGGACCAGTTAGATTATCTGTTTAGCTTGTATTTAAAGTACTTTAGTCAACAGCCAAAACAAATAGTTCTATAGAACTCATAGGTGACTTCATACACGGAGACCTCCAAATGAAACCACTGATCCTTTTTACCTCAGATGTCGAGATCTCTGTCCATTTTCACAAGATTCATATACTGCAACATTATAAGTAATTCAGGAGATCTCCCAATAGAGGATATCGATTCCACATTGTACTTTTATGGGTCGGCCGTTGCCGAAAATTTTATGGATACAATGAATACAAACGGCCACTATACAGCACTTTTCATTTCCGTAAGGAACTTTCCAACTGCCATCAGTGCTTAGCTGTGATGCTGTCAGCCAAAGAAACGTTGTTTTGGGCAGCCATTTATCGTTTTCATAGCTTCCTGTCTGAGGTTGTGTTTAGTCCAGTATAGTATAGTCTAGATGGCTAGAAATAGAACTTGGATAGCAATACTATATTACACTACATTATAAAGGGTGGGCCATCAGTTGGTATTATTTTGACAGTTTGTAACACTTCTAACATATTGACAGATATACTGCGTCAAACTTCCGCTGTGAGCAATGGATCGTTCTTATCATGAACAAAGATGGGAAATATTGAAAAACTATTTTCAAAGTTGCATAAACTTTGCGAAAATTGAGAAGACTATTAGGTCGGAATGAAGCTCCGTCCGCGACTGGTATACGAAAATTCGTGAAGAAGGTTCGTGAGACTGCCCTGCTTGTGGATAACAGAAGGTATGAGCGTTTTCGACCCGTACGTACAGCCGAAAACATTGCTGCTGTTGCCCAGAGTGTGCGTGAAAACGCAAGAATGTCAACTAGTCACAGAGCACAACAAGTGGGCATCAGCCGCACTTCTGAGCGGAGAATATTGCATAACGACCTGCGATTATTCCCTCACAAGATGCAACTAATGCATGAGTTGAAACAAAATGACCATCCTCTTCGATATCGTTTCTCTGTGTCGGCTCTAAACCAATTAGAAACGGATGCCAAATCAGCTTTTCGGGCGAAGCCCATTTCCATCTGGGAGGTTACGTTAACGTTGGATTTGGGGTTCTGAAAATCCACATGTCGTCATAGAACAACCAACGCATTCACCAACTGTTTGATGTAGATTTTGGAGTGGTGGGATTATTGGTCCCTACTTTTTTCAAGATAAAGACGGTAACAGCGTGACGGTAAACGGGGAACGCTATAAGAGACATATTGAGGAGTTTTTTGTGGCCACTATTAGACGACATGCACTTGCACAATCTCTGATTCCAGCAGCAACATGCCACACCAGCTGTGAAAAAGTCGATCTTTTACACACTAAGCTCGGTCATCGCATTATCAGCCGTTTTGGAGACGTTCATTGGCGAGCCCGCAGCTGTGATTTGACGCCCATGAATTACTTCCTAAGGGGTACTGTTAAGGACCGCTGTTACACAAACAATCCTCAAACAATTCATGTTTATAAGGAAAATATCCGTCGAGCTATTGATCAAAAAGATCCACAAACTACCGAAAATGTGCTTCAAAATTGGGTTAAGAAGATGGACTACTGTCAGGCCAGCCACGGCAGCCATTTAACTGAAATTGTTTCTCATAAATAATCGGAAGGTGTATTGTTTTTAATAAAGTGTCGAGTGTAGTTTTAATACCGATTAAAAAAAGAAACCAACGGATGGCCCACCCTATACATTATGACAATACGTTCTCGGAAACTAAATCCTCAGTCAAATTTTCCCGTCAATATTTTTGTTTCGGGATATTCAAGAATTCTTAAAACTTCATAAAAACACGTGTGATCTGGTTAAAACCTCGATTTTTTTGTGAATCAGGTTCGTATATTCGGTATCCGATGTCATCTTGGTGGTAGGATTAACGACTAACTCCTGGCGGCTAATTTTATATCTACAGTATATTCAGATAAGAGATAGACCGGATGTAAACAAAAGGTTCGGGTGATTTTCACGCTAACGCCGCCGTCTCGACGTAAAACAGGAGCCCTCATTGGTCAATTCGCAATTAAATGCCTATGCCGAGCGGCAGAGCAGTCGTATCAAGGCAGAGTCACATTCAGGTTCAGACGTGTTACGTATGTCGTGTGCATCATTGCAATTTGATATTTCTTTGGACGTTTTCGTTTGTTATCTTATTAAGTTGTTGAGTTTGTCGTTGTTATTGTTATACCTTGTTATTGATTGTTATTGTTATCAACTGCTTGCGCAAAATGCCCAGTAGTACAGATACTGCCGATGCAGTTGTAAACTCCTGTAGTCCACCTAGGAAACGCTCTAAAAAAAGACACCTGAGTGCAGAAATGAAAGAGGTCATTTTGAATATATATAAGATCGAGCGCGAGGAGAACGAGGCATCAACCATCAAAGAAATTGTTGTGAAGGTTTCTCACAAAGTTGGGGTGTGTCGCGCATCAGTGTTTAATGTGTTAAGACAATACAAAAAAATCACACCTTTTCTGAGCCAATGACCAGTAAACATCGCAAAAGTATTTTTAAATCATTGGATGAAGCTGATAAGCATGCGATTAGGAGGAAAGTGCATGAATTCTTCTTTAGGAATGAAATACCTACTATAGATAAAGTACTGCAGGAGGTAAATGGAGATACAACGTTGCCAAATTTCAAACGATCAACTTTTCATGCGTTACTGAAGCATTTAAATTTCAAACTGGACAATATTTTAGAGGAACAAGTCGAGCCATTCATTATTGACGTTGGTGCTTCAGGCAGTAGCGATGATGATAGCTCATCAAGCTCATCTTTCCAATAAAAGATGTCGTTCATCAAATTCGGTAAGTTATAAGTAATTATAAAGCTACTGTATTTTTTAATTAATTATTGATATTCTTGAACCCATTTTGGCAAAACCTATTCAAGAATCTACTTTCTGACAATGTTCAACAATGCACATTTTTTTACGTTTTGAACGTTTTAATTTGGTTACATATTTACCTAGAAATCAAAAAATATACTAATCAATATTCTAAAAGCAATTTTAAGAGATATACGATTATTTTCAATTTAGGCTAATTTAAACGCCATTTTGAGATTATATTCGACTGTATTTCACCAAACATCAGGCGGCATCCGAAGCTGGAAATCGAAGCGAAAATTTTGAAACCCTTATGTATATTTACATCATTATATATTTCTTACCCCACCCCCACATGATCCTATATCCATCACCAGTCGTATACACATCGAATTGTGCTAATTTACTACAAAGTTACGCAAAGCAGCATCTACTATCTAAAATATGTACTGCGTGACTCTTAATACGTCCCAGCGTTCGATGATCACGTGGTCTTGTTTATGTCCGGTCTATCTCTTATCTGAATATACTGTAGTGTTTGTGCCATGTAGGCGTATGCGTATATGTATAGTTATCTCCGTGTCAGCAGAGATATTAATATATTTCTGTGTCATTAGGAGTTCCAGTCTAGGGCCATTTTAGCTACGAATTCATCCAACCCTCTTTGTTTATTTGACCTATCCAGGTTTACTTCCTTTTTGTTATCTCAGTTCCTTTTCTACTTCCCACGCCTACCGGAAATTATTGTAATCGCCAAAAATTTTTAATATGAGATGTTTTTTGGATTTTATATGCTATGGCTATGGCTCTGGCCCGTCTATTACTTGGAAAGTACCACTTGGATTTGGATAAAGTTTTTACTCGAGATTATTACTTTGCCGAGGTCGAAAAAGCTTACTAACTTTTGGAAATCGTACTAGTGGCGGCGATGAGAAACGCCAAAAATGAAAAAAAACGTTCAAATGTCGTTTTTTAACATTTCAGAGGCTCCTGATCATTTTCGGAAACATCTTTATAGGGGTTACAAATTGGTGGTTACGAGATGATGCGGGCGCTGGGGGGGAGGGGGTGGAATCTCGATTTTTTGACGTGCATTACATAACTTTAGACAAATTTTTTGTTACTTTTTTTCTCAGAAGAGCTACATAATTGTTTACGAACTGATGACAGCGTTTCGTGGGAAGTGTATCTCCTTCACGCCATTTTTTCATCGCTGATAGACATACTTTGATAATATTCGTAGTAATCGGCGTTTGTATTCGCCCATGTTTCACATCCACATTGTAGGACCGACTTTACATTACTGTTAAACAATCGCACTTGAGTATCTGGACTCCTAGACTATGTCGAGTTTATAGGTTCCTGCGGAGTTTCCACCAGACATAAAGCCATCCCTTCTACAAAGGCTGCGCTTTCAGTGTATCGCCTGTTTTTTCCGCAAACGACCGATCCATGAAACATCCATGAAATATTCAGTAAATGACTTCGGTATTTCAAAACGACCTTGTGTGCCGCTTCCGGTTTCGTATCATTTAAGTTTCCGGTCCATAACTAGCGGCCTCTCTGTTTCCTACGATAACGTCGAAGAAAAATAGCCATCGTATTTACTTTCTTTTTTCGTAAATATTGTCATACGTAAAGAAGGGATTTGAGGAACCCTTATTATTGAAGGTTCCTCAAATATTCCTATACCCTTATGGGTATAAAAATTCATTGCTATATCTCTATTAGGCTCGATCTACAGGGTGATTCAAAGAATATTGGTAATATTTCTAGGTTTTGAAGTCGTATTATCATACCTACGATGGATAACTGATCACTGATCACTGATAAACTTTCTGCGCCAGCGAGGACTGCACCAAAGTGAGGTTAACTTTATAAAAGAACATCCTTTTAGTATTGTATTCGGATAAGATATTTCAACGCGCACTCACGAACATTTCAGGTGAAATAAAGGTAAATGGGAGGTTTGTGATCAATATTAGGTACGAGTATGCAGATGACACCGTTATATTAACTAGTCGAGAAAGGCGGAAAATATTGTTTGAAACAGTAACATTTGACGGGAACGCTTTTGGTTTGAAGATAAATCCAAGAAACAAACACAGTGGTTGTTTCTAAGAACAAAAAACTGAAAGTTTATAGCAAGCAAATACAATGTAAATGATTTGTCGAGTGAAAGACGCATGAAGTGCATTTTATGAAACATTTAATAACAAACTGCACTTTATTCTTGAATAGTAGATATAATTTTGTTAAAACCTACGTGCAATCCTTGTGCAGAAAAGATACGAATTTCTGAGATGAATAATGGAGAGTAAGATTGTATAAAGAATGGGTTCGGGCAGAAGACAATCTTGTAAGAGACTGGAACGGCTTAAATTCATTTTGTAGAATCGCTAAAGACCGAGAGAGATTTGCCAAAATTGCAACCTACCTTCTATGAAGAAAACGGCACCACAAGATGAAGGCGGTGGATATCGAAAGTGGTGCACAGCTATTTATGGCCTACTCGAAACGTAGATCAAACTTGATACAATAATAATAATAATAATAATAATATTTATTTGCCAAAATAAAAAAATGAGCGAACAAATATGAAAAAAACCACAGAAGGCATCGTCTGTGTGTGGATTATATCTTAATAACTAACAACCAACCATATGTGTATAACAATTATTATTGGAAATTCTAAAAAGTATTAATATAATTAATTAATAGATTTATATGATACCGTTACTGATCATTTTGTTGAAAATAACAGTGTCTCACTGTTGCTGTATAAAATCCTGCTTAATAAATTGATAGATGACATAAATAGAATTACAGAATACTATTCTTTAACAAAGCAATTTACTTGACTACCGTGCGAAAAACCCTGTTGCTCAAGCTGTTACTATTAACAGGGAGATGAGGCGCACTCTACTGGAAGGTAGGGCGACTACGCGGCAGCAACAGTGAGACATGCTAATTTCAATAAAATGCTCATTTACTTGCTGTACTATCAATCTAACACGATGGATGCTAATTTAGTCTCCGGACGCAAACAAAAAATAGGTTTTTGTTCTGAACTATGTTATTTATAATGTATTTCTTGATTTAATATGAAAAATGGGAATTAGAGGCCCATCTTACTCTCTGGTTCATTTCATAGGAAGGATAGAGACAGTAGGGGTGGCGGAATAGGTGTGTATACAGGGTGACTTTGAAGTTGAGTCATTAATTTTCAGATAATGATTGTAGAAGGAAGATAAACCAAAATATGTGTGTAAAAATAAAAAAAAAATGTTTTACCTTGTTTTATAAAGTATCCTCCCGACAAGTATTTCAGTGCGGACCTGTATTTGATCGTGAGGTCTTGGAGCACCGGCATGCAGTCCCCTGTGTGGTCTTAAGTCACCTGATTCACGAGCCCGTTGTACTACATTAACAAAGGCACGAGGGGTTGGTTGCACTCGATTGGGAAACCGATCGGCATAAACATGTGCCATTTTTTATTTCGTTTGAGCCACGCAACAGACACCACTATTCAAACGCGTTACCGACTGACACTGACTGTATACAACTGACTAAAATAATTGTAAAAACATCGTTCCAAATTCTTTCGCTTTTTTGTTTCCGATGCGATGAACCAAACACGAGCACATAATATTATTATTGAGACAGGGCGGTACTCAAACTTCCAAAGGGCTATAACTTTGTTACTTTAATTTTACCAGAAAAATGGTAAAGGAAAAAAACATTTCTTTTGATCAGATCTACTCACTGTTAAAATAAATGACTCAACTTCGAAGTCGAAGTATAAATGATGATATAAAGTGTGAACATATTTCTATAACTGATTATATTGGAGATGATCCATCAGTAATTGAACAATTTTGGTTGAAACTTCAATTCAAGTCGTCCTCAGTTGCCTTAGGATTGTTGTACAGACCTCCCAAGGCTAATCTCAATTCAGCAGTTGAAACTCTGGATACACTCTTATCGCATTTGTCTACTGTTTACGACCATATTATCATATTGGGTGATGTAAATGTCAGTTTGCTAAATATAAGTAACAAAATATCTCTTTGCTTCGACTCATATTCTTGTAAACAATTGATTGACGAGCCTACAAGAATTTGTTCTTCTTATATTACATTACTAGATCCTATTTTTGTAAATTTTCCTGAACAGTGTCATAATATTGGTACACTAAATGTAGATGTTTTCACCGATCATAGGTTGGTTTACTGTGAAGCATCTTTTGATAAACATCAGACCCCACAAAAAATTGTCACTTACCGTGATTTCAAAAATTTTGATCATGACAACTTTATGGCCGACTTACTGAGTATAAACTGGAATGATATTATTTATATTCGAGACATTGATGACAAAGTGGAATTTCTAAATGACCATATACTTTCTTTGTTCGATATACATGCACCGTTGCGTACAGCGAGGGTAAGCAAGCCCTTTGCTCCGTGGTTAACGCAAAACTTAAGAGCTATTTTCAAGCAGAGGGATGCAGCTTTAATAAAATACGAACACAATAGGACAAATCAGAACTGGACAGAATACACAGAACTGAAAAATTATGCTCTTGCATCACAGCGTAGAGAAAAGGCTGGTTATCTTCAGCACTTACAAGAAACTAATAATTCATCGTCTTTATATAAGGGTATAAGCAATTTGAACATGCAGACTAAGAAGTGTAACAACATACCTGTTAGTTTACGTAACGCAACGCAGATAAATGATTATTTTTTATCTGTTTTTGAAGATAATACTCAGCTCTGAGCTAGTGAAATAGAATTTTATGATAATAACATATGTACTTGATGAATCGCTCAAATTTGATCTGGTCATGACCACTGAGGAAGATGTACGTTCGCATTTATTCAAAATAAAATCTAATACCTGTGGGCATGATGGTATTACGCCTAATATGATAAAACTGTGTCTTCCTGTGATTGTCAAATATTTAACGCATTTGATTAATTCTTGTTTGGAACTTCACTATTTTCCCTCTGCATGGAGGCAAGCAGTAATTGTTCCCTTGACAAAAACTAATAACCCTTCAGCTTATTCCGACCTGCGCCCAATAAGTTTACTTCCGATTCTATCAAAAATATTGGAAAGGATAGTACATGATCAATTGAAAGAGTACTGCTCTGAGAATAACATAATTCCAAAAAACCAGTCTGGCTTCAAAGTAGGGAATAGCACCACCACTGCCCTGCTTAAGGTGACTGATGATATTGTTGAGGCTTTGGATCGGGGTCAAGCAGCGGCTCTTGTACTGCTTGACTTCTCCAAGGCTTTTGACACTATCAATCATTCACTTTTGTTCTCCAAATGCAAATATATTGGATTTTCTCAAGCATCTATCAAGTTCGTTACTAGTTATCTCATGAATCATATGCAAAGGGTACATTTGGACAACTCATATTCGACATATAAAAATGTGATATCAAGGGTCCCTCAAGGCAATGTTTTAGGACCGCTATTGTTCTCCATTTACATATCAGACATGTGTAAACTGATACGCTCCTCTGAAGTGATGATTTTTGCGGATGATACACAAATATGTAAAACTTTTGATCCAGATGACTGTGTAGCAGCTGTTGACGAGTTGAATTGTGACTTAGCCACTATTGTTAGTTTTCCCAAGCATAGCTCCTTATTGCTAAATGCCTCTAAATCTAAAGCTATTCAGAAATAACATGACAGTACGCTAATGCGTAATGACACTTCTTTAGTTTATGAGGATCTTGCAAAAAGTTTGGGTGTCTTACTTGACAAGGATTTACGTTTTCGTGAGCATATATCTGAATTACCAAGAAACTGCTTTGTTGTACTAAAAACATTGTTTGTTAATAGGCATTTCATCAATTTCAAATTGAAAAAACATCTTTGTGAAAGCCTAGTTCTCTCAAAAATCAACTACTGCCTTATAGTTTTCTATCCTTACTTAGATCAAGTCTCAATTCGCAGACTTCAACTGATTCAAAATTCGTGCTGTCGCCTCATCTACGGTTTAAGAAAATATGGCCATGTTTCACACTATATTCGTAGTTTAAAATGTTTAGATATTAATAGTTCTTACGAGTATTTTATCTTGTAGTTCATTCATAATTTGATTATCACGGGAGCTACCGAATACCTCTTCAAAAAAATTGTTTTCGGGCAATCTGTTAGAGATCGCAAGGTCAGGTATGGCAAATGATTAGATATTCCACGGCACCGTACGGCTTTATTTACTCGCTCTTTTAGGTATAATTGTGTCAAATTGTATAACGTCCTACCTGATGCATTCAAAAATTTATCTCAAACTAAATTTAAAGTTTGTGTCAAGCAGCATTTGCTATCAAAAATGACTCTTAGTAGTAATTAAGTAGTAGTTTGTAGTTTAGATCAGTAACCGCCAGAAAAATTTTATTTGACGTGTTGCTGAATCTGTTTATATTTTCTATATTATGTCTTGCAATATTTTGGTTTTCCTTTGGTTAGCCACTGTATATATACATGTTAATTACATGTATTCACATTGGTACTATGTAACTTTATAAATAAAGAAGATTTATTATTATTATTATTATATTCTACACGAAATCGACCATGTTCATTAGATTTATTACCACAAAGACGCCTTCTCATTGGTTGACTTTTTGCCCACGGCTTACTAATATCGGGTCTCAGTGTCAATAACCGCAACTTCTCAACTTCCCCACAGAAAGCAAGACTAGTATCTTTCCGTGAAATCTACCCCGCTCGTTCGCAAAAATTAGTCTAAATGACCTGCATATTCTTCACGTTCAGTCGGGAACTTGCAGACTTTCGTTGCGAACGCAGAAGGGATTTCACACGTTACACAAACGACTGCCGTATTTCAAATGAGGCCATTCCATTCTGGTTTGCTGCCATTTGGGTTTCCGGCTCATAACCATGGCCTCTCTGTTTCTCCCGCGATAAGACCACGGAGAAATATCGTAGCCTGATTCATTTTATGTGATTTTTTTGCCGCAACCGTGGAATTAACTTGGGAATTTTATTGTTCTCGTACTCCTTGCTATTTTAGTTTTCTAAAGAGTCTACGTGCGAGGGCTGCAAATCCTAGGCGTACACTTCGTGTTGCTCTGATGCACTGTGATATCATGGTTCAATAAGTTAGATCCTTAGTCATACGTTCTTGTCTTAGCTTAATCCGATTCTTCGCCTTGGTTTCTAATGTTATTTAAATATACAGGGTGTCCGCAATGTTGGGGTTTTCCTTTTCAGAAACAACTACCCTTGAAATAACAAAGGTAATGTGTAGTGAAACGAGGACGACCAAGTAAAAAAAAATAAAGGAAAAAGTACTCACTCTCCAATTGACGAGAAGGGCTAAGTACGTCTCTGCCTGAAATAGATTCATCTGTCACCAATATGCACTTCAAAAAGTCCGGATTACTGTCATGTTGATGCAACAACCACTCACAAAACCGCACTCTTGCTGGGAAATCGTCAGGTTGAAGGGCTTGTACACGTTGGACGTTTGCCACACTTTAGTTTTTGATACTTGCACTTCTCTAGCCACGTCTCTAGTGCTTGTTGAGGGATTCTCGTCTACGCGATTCAGTAGTTCTTCCTCAACTTGCACCATTCGTGGTTGTCTAGGCCTCTCACTGTGCCCACCTCGAAATTCCTCCAAATGGCCCGTATCCCTGACTCTCTGGACCAGGTACACACATCTGCGGGGCCTTGGATGATGTCGTCTAGGGAAACGATCTGCATACACTCGCGACGATTCTGTAGCATTTTGAAGACATTCGCCATAAATTAACAACATATCAACGAGTTCATTATTGGTGTATGAGTGTGCCATTATTTTTTTTTTTTGAAACGCAATCGATTATACGGGTTCGTTACCTCTATACGCGTGACCCTTTACCGTCGGTTGAAGGTTGCATACTGACCTGACACACTGACCCCGACCCCCGACCCAGTTCTGTCGTCCGGTTCAGCTAGTAGCCGGTACCAGTCTGAGATATCGCGACGGGTCGCGGCTACAGGACGGTATTCAGATATTTTTGCCCTTTATCTCGGTTCCCTTAAGACATTGGTGGATATGGTACTAAGAAAAATTGCTTATGTTTTCAAGATCTACACGTCGTGTAAAGGAAAACCCCAACTTTGCGGACACCCTGTATTTATTTCTTTTGAAACTATCTTTTTTCCTTATGCCCGAGTCTTCCAAAGAATATCCATGTAACCACTTTGTTATGTTCACCATCTGTTGGCGCCTCTAAAGAAAGTTAGGTTCGAACATGTATGACAACAGGCCTATAGAATTAATGGATCAAGTCAGTTAAATAGGCCTACATAATTAGTCCATAGTCCCCATCCATTTGACATCTCACGACGTTGCTAAGACTAATATCGACACTCGCCAGCCACAATAGCTACCCGTCAGAACACGACGCAAATACAGTAATGGACAAAAGTATATAGACAAATATGAATATTTACCTAAATACCTTTAGAAAACGAATTGATACTTCATTGCTCCATAAACAAATGCGTTATTAGTGGAAAAACTAAATTCCTTGTAATTACATTACCTGCAATGAACACAATACAAGTCTAAATATAAGCACTTTTTTATGAGGGACAAAAATATCTAGACAAATTCTTTTCAACATTAGTTTAGTACAGTTTTGTGTCAGAGGAGGATTAGTTTGTATTCATCAAGTATTGTGGAATAAGTTGAGTGATTTTAAGACCATGCCGCGTGGTCCAGAAATTTATTTCGACGTGAAAACTAAGATCATTGAGTTATACAAAGATGGCCAACGTCAAGTCGACATTGTCAACAATTTGAAGCTGAAGCGTAAAGCAGTTTGTGCCATATTGAACAAATATAAACAAAAAGGTATCTTGGAAGCCTCTATGGGAAGTGGTCGGCCTAGAAAACTAAATGCTAGATCAGTTAGATTAATAAAAGTAATTTCGTCCAAAGATCCATTTAAAACCCCAAGACAAATAAAAGCCGAGATCGAGACCGAAGGAATTGTCAGTGTTTCTATGACAACTATAAGTAGAAGATTAAATGATTTGAAGTTATTTGCACGTCGCCCGAGTACGAAGCCGCTAATCTCGAGGAAAAACCTTAAGGACCGATTACAATTTGCACGGTTACATCTTGATTGGAGCATCTGTGACTAGAAGAGGGTATGTTTCGGTGACGAATCCAAGTTCAATATGTTTGGATCAGATGGTGTTCATTACGTTAGATGTCCTAGTGGGCGAAGATTGAACCCCAAGTACACTTTGCCCACTGTCAAACATGGAGGCGGGTCTGTTATGGTTTGGGGGTGCTTTTCAGGGTTTGGGATGGGACCTTTACACAGAATAGATGGCATTATGGATAAGTTTGTATACACAGACATACTAAAGCATGTCATGTTACCCTATATGGAAGACAATATGCCCTTAAGATCAATCTTCCAGCAAGATAATGACCCGAAGCACACTTCAAATCTCGCAAAGAAATTCTTTCTGGATGAAAAAATACCAGTTCTCAAATGGCCTTCACTGTGTCCCGATATAAACCCCATTGAAAATCTATGGGAATACCTAGATAAGCAAATACGAAATAAAAATTATTCAAACAAGGCTGAACTTTTTGCCGCTTTAGAGCAAACGTGGAGACAGATTGATGAATCTTATATCAAGAATCTTCTACAACCTATGCCGAGACGATGCCAGGCGTTGATTGATAATAATGTTTATGCCACAAAATATTAACACAAACATGGTTGGTTTTCCATAATTCAATGAACTTTGCTTCTTTTTTCTATAATTGTTTTGCTTTGTCTATATAATTTTGTCCTTCATAGTTCCAGTTTTTTTCAATTAATTTTTTATTGAAAGAGTCTAATGAATTTATTCATGTATAAGTGAGTTTTATTCTATAACGAATTATGTATTCAGGTTGGTGAATTAATAAAACAAGTTAAAAAGGAAATACAGTACAATATTAATTTGTCTATATACTTGTGTCCATCACTGTATATCCAGAGACACAAACACAAAAAATTATGATATACTCTCCCCTTCCCCATACGACCCCTACCACCAATTTTTAACTCTTCGAAGTATTTTCTGAAAATGACCTCGAGCTTCTTAAACGTCAAAAACGAAGTTTTCCTGAGGGTTTTTTATTTTTTGTCGTTAGACCCGCTGACCTGGAGCGATATTTAAAAACTACACAGTTTTTCCGTACTTGACAATTGCGTGTAAAGGTTCCCTCAACATAAGAGCGGTACTTTCTAAGTTATAAACGAGCCAAAGATTACTTGACAGACAGACAGACAGATATGCGAAAATGGGTGACATGGTTTGTCGTGATGTCATTTTACATCCAAAACACATAATATTCTCGAAGTGGCGACTACACTACATCCTATATCAGATGAATGGTATTCTTGTAGTTCAAATTTTACAAATGAAAATAAAAAAAAAAAATTCAAAGTCACTTAAAAGACTTAACGTCCGGTTATGTTATTTTGTCGGTAGATCCACACAGGTTATAATTGGTATGGCGTCGCTCGGTACCTTGAATGGGGAGCTCAACTAGGCCGCCATCATGTTGATCCTCAACCTAATCTAGTAGTGCGTTGTTAACGCCTTATTTAGCTCCCCAAAACATCAAAAAATGTGTCCTGTTATCGGTGTACGAAGCGCCTCGCTTTTAGCTTTCGAATAAATTGCCATTAAGAGGATTGGGCTTTATTTATGTAATACATATCCCTCTAACATTGGGTTGTATGTGTCAAAACAAAATGTCTTTTAAATAAATGTTCCCAGTTCCAGTTGCTGCTTTATTATTTTTGAAATTCATGTTCACTCTTTGTTTACTTCATTCTGGGAAAATAGTTCAGGTATTTTAGTTTATTACTCGATCACTAAATATACAGATTCCGCTTTAAGTTTTTGTAAAATGTCTTTTAAGTCCAGTTGCTGCTTTATTATTTTTGAAATTCGTGTTCACCCTTTGTTTACTTCATTCTGCTAAAATAGTTCAGGTATTTTAGTTTATTACTAGATTACAAAATATACAGATTCAGCTTCAAGTTTTTGTAAACTCAATCTATAAGAGACCTCAAAATTTAATTTTGAACTCCACTGGGACGCAAGTTAGGTTATTCTGCTACTGTAAAATACTCGTGGACGACACCAGGCACCCCCCTCAACGTCTATTTTATTTGAGTATATTCTGGCATTAACTCATATATTCCACCTGAAGATACTTAATTGAAATAGGCATTAGGACTGCCAAAAAAGAACTGAAGCTCATAGTGGCATCTGTGAGACAGTAGCAGAACCAAAAGCTCTATCTCTTTTCAAAGGCGATTTCTAAATTGATTGTTGTGCTCTGCTACTGTCTCATATCTATAGATGGCGCTAGCATATTTTAGATCCCGTCTTGGATACCGGAATACTCTATACTTTAACCTATCGTCAAGTAGAAATACGTTGAAGGTTCAGCTGAATATCCACTAAAAGGAAAGTTATGTTATCCGTCGCTACCCGAAAATAGAAAAAAAAACCTTGTTCAGTACTCCTTTTGTACACAGTTCTGTTACATTAATCATTGCACAGAGGTCTTTTGATGACTAAAAAACAGCGTTTTCTATTAACATCCAACAAAATCCGCATGACGTTGAACCCAGTGTTCAGGTTTATTTTCGCGCAGATACTGAAATAGTAATTTATGAATCTAGAGTGTAAAGAGGCCCACATTCGACACGTGTCGACATGCTGGTTTGCCAAGTGCTCAGCTAGTTACGGAAAGCAAAAGTATATTTGACTACCTTCGTTTGACACTTTTATTTTGGCGTTTACATAAGCTTACTCACTCTTGCTAGGTTGCCAGTTCTATTTTCCTTCGTACATAAATGCGATACTAGTACTGTCATTGTATAGGGTCTATTGCTGTTCTATTTGTGGAAATAAGTAAAAAATGCCTGTGCTATTGTTTATACCCTGTTGTCCATACAACAGAAGGACGCACCGGCGTATACTCACCCCGGTTATTTACGCGGGTGAAATTAATGTTCCGACGCAACCCTTTGTTTCTCGCAGTTTCACTCATCCCCCTTTACACCCGCCCAACAACGTTTCATCCCCCCATTTCTCCTGAAATTCGGTAATTAACGAGGAGAGCTCTGTGTTTTGCTGTTGGTATTTCGTGAAGTAGATAGATGTTAGCTAGGTGTGCAATACTCACAAAATTTTAACCCTTAACTACCGTAGTGCAGAAAGTGTAACGTCATTAACCTAGTGCGGTCTCAGTGACCGCACATTACTAACAATCTCAATAAAATAAACTATTTTGCATGTTGTAAATATTCAGGGATAGTAGAATGAGATCTGAAGTAACACAAAACATATAATTTTCACCATACTATATTTAAAAAAATAAAAACATCGGACATCATTCATTTCGACGTATTTTTACACAAATTCCTTTTCTTAGTTAGCTATGAAACAAAACACAATATTCTATGTGGAATTAGTAACATATTCTAAAATATGAATAAACTGTCCACTGAGACATAACTTAGTTTGATTGATAACTAACTAAAAAAATACAAGATTGTGTTTAAAATTTTCACAAATTTTTGACGAATACTCCAAATCACTAGACTTATGGCACATTTTACATAAATAAAAAGTTTTTTAATTCTTGGTGGACAAGTGTGACATGTTTTTCTTTTCTTATAATTTTTTGTCCCGAACATCTCTTCAGCACGGCCAGGGAATGATAGAATTCTACGAATTTTAGTCCGAATGTCACGCTTTAGTTTTGTATGTTCTGCACGCCTAATAAGATGAGGTCTTACCAATTGATCAACAAGAATTTTTAGAAAGTCTACTTTTTCGATCTTCGTGCTATTTTTGCGGATTTACACCACAAATATCAAGTAACTACGGCCAGATCGCATTCTAGTTGGTGGTCTACTATCGTGCAAGCAATATTCACATTCCAGTTTTTGAATTATGCGGCGTTTATCGAGCTGAGACGGTGCACCATGACGACGATATTTAGCACGACATGCCCTTTGAGTAGCGACAACACTTCTCGAACTTCGATAGAATATTTAGACGATTTCCAAGCTGCCTTACTGAACACGAAATAACTCAGCTCTCAGAAAATAGACAACATGGCGGCAGTATGCTGTCAGAATCCTATCATCCCTATTGGAAAACCCTGTAGTATAATTCCGATTCATTCTTGAGGATCTGTGCTGCCAAAAATAATCCACAAAGTTGTCAGGAAGTCACACTGGCTATACAAAAATCTTAATAGATATAGTAACATAGAAACCGTAGACCTGTCACTGTGACCGCTCTGTAACTTTTGTCGTTTTTCTATTGTAAACCGATAAAAGTGTCACCTTCAACTTTTAGCGGCAAGCTGACCACGTGGTCACTTGAAGGTAGCGAGCATATTGCCTAATTATATTGAAGTAGGCGTAAGATATATAGAAATAAATATGTGCTGCGATCTCAGTGACCGCACTACGGCGGTTAAGGGTTAAGGTGATGGGCTTACCTCAAGTTCGACCTTCGCTAGGTTGTGCTATGAGTATTCAATTAAATTAATGATTACCACATTTGTGTAGCATCACTTCTGAACCACAATACTGAGAGGTGCAAAGATTCGTATACTTACTAATTGATACCCAAGAAAGTTATTCGATTTGATTTTGTAATCAACTCTCCCACCTTCGGGGTCAAGCTGGCAACAGCGCGGCCTGCCATCTCCTCACTCAACCTGTGACCGTCAAGCGATACAGACCCTTTATTTTGCACTAGGTGTTACCCTCGACATTGTATCCTTGCAAAAAATGTGATTTAAGTAAATTTTGCATGTTTGATGGTCACTCATTTCCGTCGGTATGTCTGTCGGTCTGCTTCTCGGAATGTTTGTCCGTTTGTCTGTCGGTCTGTTTGTCTGTCTGTTGGAAGGCACTGCTCGGGTTTGGACGAAATTTTCACATGAGGTTACTACAATGCCTAAAACAAAAAAGGTTTGTAGTTTTTGAAAATGGGTCCAGTGGCGACGGAGAAAGATTCCAAAAATGATCAGACTTCGTTGTTTCACGTTTTATGATCGCGACTATTTAAAAAAAATGTTTTTGGGGTAAAAAATCAGGATAAGGGAGCTTGTAGGGTGGTGAGGGACTGTATATCTCAATTTTTTTATGTCAGTATATTAATATGCCCCAGGCTCGGTAATTCTACGCACCTCTTAGACAAATTTCACTCATACATTTGTCCTTAAAACTGTTTTCAATATGCTTCTGCTTCTACTCCCGGCGGCGTGTCGGTCTTGCTAATTATTCTGGTATCACTGCCGCGATGCCGCGTCTGACCGAGTTAGGTATCGGGGATAGGCTACGTTGGAGTACCGTTTAATTCGTCTGTTATAAATGTTTGTAAATATCTTCTTTCTCAGAGGATCTAACTTGCGTTGATTTCCAGATACAGGGTAAAGTAGAAATACTCGTAATAGCTTTCATCGCGGTACAAATTCCGAATTCGAGTAGTTTGGTAATCGTTCGGAATTTGTTGAGTACTGTGATCGATTTAAAGCCAATTATTTGAGTACTCTGACTTACAATTATCTTCAATCTGCTGAGCTAACGTCGTTTAATTTTGTAAAATTCAATGCCGTCGAGTTTGATATTTTTGAAATGTACTGACAACAAATGGCATGGAAAACCGTAAGCTTTTTAATATAAAGCTGTAAAAAACACGGAATGACAGAAAGAATCATTACAAAGAGTGGTTGAAAATTGCTGAGAAAAATCTTGAACAGGGTTCTGAAGAAAAATACATAGAGAAATCAGAAACAGTTTGCAGTAGTGGCCCAGTACCATTAAAAAAATAGACGGTATCTGTGTAACTATTGAGATACATATTAAAAAATTGTTTGTTTTCTTAACGTTTTACAAAATGAACTTGATATTATGCTTCATTACCAGCAAACCACTGGCATACATTTATAGATCTTCATAGAGTAATTTTGTCAGAATCACCTTCTCAGTGATGACTTTTCTACGAGAATTTTTCCTTTCCGTCTACTTATTCAAAAATACACTGGAGCTGTAGTAATGAAAAACTATTTGCAACCGTGGGGTAAACGGATCCAACCTTGACCAACTCTCTTTTGCAATATTGTTAACATCATAGCTCAACAGCTGTTTAAAGTCGGCCATTGCACATATGCGAACTGTTAATGGTACGGCTGATCCAAAAACCAATAGCTCTCTGACAGTGTTCCAGCTGATCCGCAAACGCTGCTCACGAATGGTTCATAACGGTTTGGAATTGGTGCCACAATTAAAGCTAAAATACTAACATCTGAAACTTATGCTATGGTTAACTGGTCGATAGTTGCCATGCTTCTGTGACCAATGAAACCACATGTATTGTCAGATCTTCTTTACTGTGATAAACGTGCGAATTGCAACGGTGATCTTGTGAACAGTAAAAATGGGGTTTTGTTGTCCAGACAAACATAATGGAATAGTTATATACAGGGTGTTTCAGTTTATTGTTGCATAACTTTAAGATTCGATAGAACTTTTAAAATTAACATAAAGTCTATATAAACATGGGTCGAAAAATGCGTGGCTTCCGAAATACAGGGTGTTTAAATTTACTTTCTAAAATAGTTTTTTTAAATATTTCGAACAATATTTGATGTAAAACAGTGAACATTGGTATACAAGGGTTTTTTGGTACGACAAAACGAACCATGGGCATAGTTTTACTGTAGCCGCTAGAGGGCGCTCTCAACTGTACCTGCGGAATGTAAAATCACCGAAAAATGTTTCTTAGTGCAATTTTTTGCTTTTTGAATGAAAAATCTGATTCTTCGCACTTTTCTGCATAAAAAAGCTCTCGTGTGAGTTTTCGTTATAGTTAGCCGTTTTTGAGATATTTCGATTTTTAAGGTTCGATGCATTTTTAATTATTTATGGGAAAATAATATTTTTTTACATTTTCGATTTGGGCATTACAAGTAATTAAGATGATCGTTTAGATTGTGTTTTTAAACACAGCAATAATTCCTAATTCCCAATAAACACAAAAAACAGACTATTAATTTGTTTAATTTTCCAATATTATTTTTAACAAATTAAATTAATTATTTACAACTAAAATGCTATTGGATAGTTAGATCAAACATACAAAATCTAAAGTAGTTGCTCGAAATGTAAACCCAATTGTTCAATACACAGTTCACATCTACGAATGATCGAACGTGGTATAGCATTATTCAAATAAGGCCTTATTTCATCACATGCATTCCTGATTCTGTCTATTAGCATATCTCTTGTGGTTACGGGAGTCTGCTACACTTTTTCTTTTAGAAATCCCCACACAAAGAAATCTAGTGGATTTAGGTCAGGGGATCGTGGAGGCCAGGCGACTGGTCCTCTACGGCCGATTCATCTTTCTGGATAATTTTCGTCCAGCCAGTTTCTAACTACTCTCGAATAATGAGCTGGACAACCATCAAGCTGGAACCAGGCCAATCTTCTTATATCTAACATAACATCATCCCACATATTTGCATGTTCAGCCTTTAAAAATTCCAAGAAGGTCGCAGCATTTAACCTTGCAGGCAAAATGTAGGGTCCAAATAGTCGATTACGGTAGATACCAATCCACACGTTCACACTAAATTCATGCTGAAAATTTCTTTGCCGAACTGCATGCGGATTTTCATGCGACCAAATATGTTGATTATGAAAATTTACCACTCCACGTCTAGTGAAGCATGACTCATCGGTCCATAAAACGTTACTTAACCTATTATTATCAGTTCTATCAAGAATCCACTGACAAAATGTGATTCTTCGTTCTCCGTCCCCCCTGGCTGTAGTCCTTGCACAGGCTGCAAATGGTAAGGACGTCTATGGTCATTTCTAAGAACACGGTGAACATGGCTTGCTGAAATTCCCAATGCACCAGAAACTCTCCTAACACTTGTGGTCGGATCTCTATCAAACTCACGCAGAATCATACGGGTAAATCTGCGCTGACGAACATTTATGTTTTGATCCCTTTGGAGATTTCCAAAACCATTTTCAATTATTTGGCGATGCACTCTTACAAATACTGAGCGAGTTGGATGTTGTCTGTTTGGGAATCTTCGTGCGTATTATCTGGCTGCTTCTGCTGCGTTTCCATTTACAAAGCCATACACAAAATGAATATCCGCTAACTCTTGATTCGAGAATAAAAATGGCATTTTTATAAAACTTACAAAAAAAAACAGGTAAAATAAACTAAATTTCGTGCATTCACAATTGCAAAAAAACGTTTCATGTTTCAACAGACAACAAAACTAACTGTCAACTAATTGACGTTTAACCTTATTCTGCTTTCGATTTCAAAAATATTTGCAGGCACAGCCTACTTCTAAAAATTATCGAGATACTGACTTTTTAACGTTATTTTATCATAAATAATAAAAATTGCATCGAACCTTAAAAATCGAAATATCTCAAAAACGGCTAACTATAACGAAAATTCACAAGAGAGCTTTTTTATGTTGAAAAGTGCGAAGAATCAGTTTTTTTGTTCAAGAAGCAGAAAATTGCACTAAGAAAAAATTTTCGGTCATTTTAATACACTACAGGTACAGTAGAGAGCGCCCTCTAGCGGCTACAGTAAAACTAAACCCATGGTTCGTTTTGTCGTACCTAAAAACCCTTGTATACCAATTTTCACTGTTATACATCAAATATTGTTCGAAATATTTAAAAAAAACTATTTTAGAGAGTAAATTTAAACACCCTGTATTTCGGAAGCCACGCATTTTTCGACCCATGTTTATATAGACTTTATGCATTAATTTTAAAAGTTCTATCGAATCTTAAAGTTATGCAAGAATAAACTGAAACACCCTGTATAGCTTTCGTTCGTTTGACCATACAACCAAGGACAGCTGTTTCGGGCTATTTGGAAATTCCTCACCATGGTCTAGGTTTGGTCTCGGAGGGCAATGAACGGAAGCTGACTCTATTCAGCGTATCATTTTGGACACACAGACGACAGTCAGAGCTAAGTGGCATACGGAACAGTGCCTGCCTAAAGTCATAGAGTCTACGAAAAACCTGCGGCCAAAGTTAAGAATGGACACTTGGTACCTCCACCATGATAACGCTCCAGCTCAACGCGCCAAAGCCTGCACCGGGTATTTGACCGCTACTGGACTGAAACTTATTGAGCACCCTCCTTACAGAACAGATCTTGCTCCCTGCTACTTTGCACTGTTTGAGCATGTGAAAGTGAAGTTAAAAGTAAAACGGTTTCTAGAGATGAGAAGGCTGCAGCGGTGGCAGCAGTAGTAGACTCTTCGGTCTCCTGATCTGTCGCCGTGCGCTGTGCGGGTTCAAATCCCGTCGCAAGAGAAATTTTTCTCTTGGCTATGGATGTTGTGAGTGTCGGTAGGTGGTAGACGGTCTCCGACTGTTGAACGCAGAGGTACCAGCCGGCGGATCTCATTGGCGGGGCCAGAATGTGTGCATGTTGCATGTACACGTGTTCCCTCGCCAGACTCTGTGAGGCGTTCCCCCTTTCCCCTGCATCCCCCATAGCCCCACGGTACCCCTTAGGCCTTCGTGGTAGTCGGAATATAAAAAAAAATCAGCCTTATCGAGATTAGACAGCACAAACTGTCTTGTGTTACCGCTTTCGCAGCGGTCGATTCGGTAAATAGATGGCACTTTATATGGTCTTATTTCGATGAAGCTAATATATTACCGTAAACCAGAGCTAATATTTCACGCGCATCATCTTGCTCGTAACCGTCTGTTGATGCTAAAAATGATGAAGCGGCTGATTTTAACCCACGCGTAACGCTCACCCAGGTTCTTAGCATTCTGTCTTTATCGTCCTCCATCTTAATAGCTAATATTAAAAGGGTGAGTACAACAAAGTTCGGGTAGAATGGGGAGAGAGCCTGCATGCTTACAATAGCGCCACGAAAGGATGTACTGCAAAGCGAAAACATCAGAGTCCTTCTTCCGATAGTATAGGATAGAGTGCTCAGTTATTGCATTCCGTTCTTTTGCTGTTGGAATGTAAGAGAAAGGAACTTCTGGGCGAGATTAGATTCCTGAGACAATAAAAACAAGCAAAAGTAAAACTTTAAAATAAATTTAAAAAAAAAATAATTAAGATAAGCACACACAAAATGTATTATGCAGAATTTTGTAAAGGATAAAGATCAATGATCTAGTTTAAATGACCTGATACAAACCTATAAAGAGAAAAGATAGGTTTTTGTAGCTAACCTCAGTGGATTATTAAAACTACATATATCCTTTTTTTAATTAACGCTCTCATGTGAGTAATTGTCACATTAATTTAGATCTTGTATCAGATTTGGTTCATGCTTCGAGCAGGACCTAAATCCTTCTTTTTAATTTGTGGAGGTTGTGCCATAGTCGCAAACTTTGTGTTAGGGCTCAAATGAAAAGACAGCTAAACTATTTCGTGACGAAAACGGGCCCATCTTACGCAAATCGTATAACTTTTCTCTAGTTTGAGAGATTCCACCAGAAATCGGCTACATTTTTTAGATCTATTACCTGAAAAACGCCTTCTCATTGGGTCGAGTTTCTGTCCTACGCGTAATTTTGCTCAGGGTAATAGGGGATTAGTGTATTTTTATAAAAATATGTTATAATGTGTATTCAGCAATACATTGAGTATTCGTATATTGTTATAACAATAACATATGTACAGAAATATGTTGATATTTGTGGCGAAAGTTGGGAATGGGGCACTCAAAAGTGTAGATATTTTGTTAATTTTCACTCAAATTGTGCCTCATCATATTTTATGTTCCAGATAAAGCATGATATTTTACAATATTTGGCTGGTTTATTTCCATAATTTTTCCATTGGCTCCAGATTTTTTTGAGGGAACATTGTAGGCCCAAAGACTGTATACAGTATATTCAGATAAGAGATAGACCGGATGTAAACAAAATGTTCGGGTGATTTTCACGCTAACGCCGCCGTCTCGACGTAAAACAGGAGCCCTCATTGGTCAATTCGCAATTAAATGCCTATGCCGAGCGGCAGAGCAGTCGTATCAAGGCAGAGTCACATTCAGGTTCAGACGTGTTACGTATGTCGTGTGCATCATTGCAATTTGATATTTCTTTGGACGTTTTCGTTTGTTATCTTATTAAGTTGTTGAGTTTGTCGTTGTTATTGTTATACCTTGTTATTGATTGTTATTGTTATCAACTGCTTGCGCAAAATGCCCAGTAGTACAGATACTGCCGATGAAGTTGTAAACTCCTGTAGTCCAACTAGGAAACGCTCTAAAAAAAGACACCTGAGTGCAGAAATGAAAGAGGTCATTTTGAATACATATATAAGATCGAGCGCGAGGAGAACGAGGCATCAACCATCAAAGAAATTGTTGTGAAGGTTTCTCACAAAGTTGGGGTGTGTCGCGCATCAGTGTTTAATGTGTTAAGACAATACAAAAAAAATCACACCTTTTCTGAGCCAATGACCAGTAAACATCGCAAAAGTATTGTTAAATCATTGGATGAAGCTGATGAGCATGCGATTAGGAGGAAAGTGCATGAATTCTTCTTTAGGAATGAAATACCTACTATAGATAAAGTACTGCAGGAGGTAAATGGAGATACAACGTTGCCAAATTTCAAACGATCAACTTTCCATGCGTTACTGAAGCATTTAAATTTCAAATGGAAAAAACGGGGTCGTAATAGTTTACTACTGGATGGAGAAGAAATTGTGCTATGGAGGAGGGATTATTTAACAAAAATTGGGAAATATAGAAATCAAAACAGGAAGATTTATTACCTTGATGAAACGTGGGTAAACGCAGGACACACTACAAGTAAAGTATGGGTTGATGATTCTGTAACTTCATCCAGGAGGGCCTTTCTAGATGGACTGTCCACCGGATTAAAAAATCCAGCAGGTAAATACGAGTAATAGACAACAATCGGATGTTTTTCAAACCTTGGGAACAAGGTTCTAAACATTAATTCCAGGGGGCAGATAAAACATATTACAAGTAACAAAACTTTTATAACTTTCGATGAAATGCGTGGATGTTTTATTGTCATTTTCATTTGTTAGAACTTTTTTAAGCCATGTTTTTATGTGTTTTCGATATTTCAATAATTTTTTAATATAATCTTAAAATATGTCGAATATTATAAACTTAAAAAAAGTTACTAAGTTTTATATTGTGTACCGTTCCTAATATTTCTAATCATTTTAATTCATACTTTAAGCTTTATAAAGTTATAATTTGTTAATATTAATATTTGCGCGTATTTCAGGTTCCTGATCATTCATTTTTTAAAGGTTTATAACTTTAAATTAAATTGTGAAGCGCTGAGTAATCATACGACGTTCAATATTCTTTCTTTCAATATGACTAAATAATCCCAATTATAGCAATCTGATACTCATGTCTCAATGTTTTGATGAATGTGTGATGAAAACATTTGAAAAAGGTTCGCTTATTGAAATAAATCTACACCAGTTAGTACTTCGATTTCCAGGTAAAGGGAAAAGGCTCATTATCTGCCATATTGGCAGTGAGGATGGATTTGTTGTTGACGGTCTGTGGTGCTTTGAGTCTAAGAAAACTGGAGATTACCACGAGGAAATGAATGGCGAATCGTTTGAACAGTGGTATTCAAAAATTTTACCGAACTTAGAGGAAAACGCAGTAATTGTGTTGGATAATGCGCCTTATCATTCTCGAAGAATGGAGAAGGTCCCAACAACGGCTTCAAGGAAAGTTGATGTTCAAAATTGGCTCCGCTCGAAAAATATCAACTTTGAAGAAGCAATGCTGAAAGTACAATTATTAAGAATTGTCAAGGATCACAAGGCGGAATATCAAAAATACGCCATTGACGAAATGGCAGCAAGTCAAAATAAAACTGTGCTCCGTTTACCTCCATACCATTGCGAGCTCAATCCCATTGAGCTCATAATTATGGGCAGAGGTTAAAAATTATATAGCTAAGCACAATACAACTTTTAAATTTTGTGACCTCAAAGGACTTTTCAAAGAAGCACTAGAATTAATAACAGCGCAAAAATGGGAAAACTGTATTAAGCCCGTGAAAGACAAAGTTGAAAAGAGAATGTGGGAACTGGACAATATTTTAGAGGAACAAGTCGAGCCATTCATTATTGACGTTGCTGCTTCAGGCAGTAGCGATGATGAAAGCTCATCAAGCTCATCTTTCCAATAAAAGATGTCCTTCATCAAATTCGGTAAGTTATAAGTAATTATAAAGCTACTGTATTTTTTAATTAATTATTGACATTTTTGAACCCATTTTGGCAAAACCTATTCAAGAATCTACTTTCTGACAATGTTCAACCATGCACATTTTTTTACGTTTTGAACGTTTTAATTTGGTTACATATTTACCTAGAAATCAAAAAATATACTAATCAATATTCTAAAAGCAATTTTAAGAGATATACGATTATTTTTAATTTAGGCTAATTTAAACGCCATTTTGAGATTATATTCGACTGTATTTCACCAAACATCAGGCGGCATCCGAAGCTGGAAATCGAAGCGAAAATTTTGAAACCCTTATGTATATTTACATCATTATATATTTCTTACCCCACCCCCACATGATCCTATATCCATCACCAATCGTATACACATCGAATTGTGCTAATTTACTACAAAGTTACGCAAAGCAGCATCTACTATCTAAAATATGTACTGCGTGACTCTTAATACGTCCCTGCCGAATGTTACAGCGTTCGATGATCACGTGGTCTTGTTTATGTCCGGTCTCTCTCTTATCTGAATATACTGTACTCACTTATATCTGAACCCGTGCGTTAAAGACTGGTATAATAGAAGTATTATGTCTTTTTGTTCCACAGATTATTAGCTACCGGCAGTTCTTTTCGCATCTAATTTCACTGCAAGAGTCACTCGAACTTTTCATGCCTCCGTTACGAACGCGTCAAACGCACCAGAGGAGACAATTTTTTTATTAAAATACATTTTAAACGATATGCGCAAGAATCTCAAGATGCCAACAGGAGCCTTATGCAAATGACAAGTCGTGATGGAAAAAATCAAGATCCAATCATCGCGGCGGCGCGTCGCAGAGTGGCCCGATTGTCAAGTGTCATTGCAGCCTGTGATCGACCTGTCGTATTAAAGATTTTTAATCAAGAAGGCCGGGGCTGCTCGGCGATGGAATGGAGACAATTGCGAGGGGTGTGAGCCGAATTGTACGATGTACGGCTCATATAACAAAAATATTGATCAACTGTTGCCACCAGGTCTAACCGTTAAATCAGCTAGTTTCTTTTAACATGTCATCATTTTCCAAGTGCTTTCCTCCAAGAAATTCTTCAAGTTATGGAAAAAAACGAAAGTCTCATGGTGCCACGCAAAGCAATATAACCACACAACCAACAACAACAACAAAGACGTGAATGGAATTTAGGAACTGCTGGGCCTTTGTTAGAACCAACAACCTTATTTTTTTGTGATATTTGGAAAGTACCGCCGCTTGGCGAAATATTTGTTCAACTATGTTTTCATTTATATCCGAGCGTCTCAGGGGAAGGGTTGAGTTTTTCAGTCCAAACGGCTTAGCGGAATTTGAGATATGAAGTTTTCAACTTTGAAAGTTCTATTTCAAGGGCTACAGTTTAAATGGCTTGATTGTTGACATCTTTAGATTTGTCTTGACAGTGCAAGTAGCACTGAGTATAATAATATTTCATGTAATCAACTTGGCAGATTTTAAGCGCAAACTTCAACTTTTGAATTTCGATTTCATGGGCTACAGCCTAAATGACTTGATAGATTTTGAGATTCGCCTCGATAGCACAATTAAAACTTTATTTACTTCAATATATGCAGTCGGATTTTTTAAATTTTTTAAAAATGTACTTGTTTCTGTGTTATTTTTTATAATGATGATAATGTTTATTGCCACAAAGTACAATGCAAGTAAATCCTAAATATCAACCACAAACATAAAGTACCCAAAAAGTGTGCTTGGGCTTGTCAAAACTAAAAGTAAAACTGAGCAATGTAATTCGGTGAAAGTATCACGAGGATCTCAGGAAAAATATCCAGATAATTATAACTGAAATAAAATATGAATGTTAGTGATAAGTAAAATATTTATGATTTTGATATTGATTTTTCATGTCTACAATTTCTTAGATTCTTTAAAAGTTCTAATTGGTTTAATTGTTTCCAATGAGGGTGTGAAGTTATGGAATTTTGACCCCAAAACAGAGATCATTTTGATGTGGAATAAACATTGAATCTTGTTCTATAGTTATTCAAGTGTGTCGAATTCTTAATATAATGTACAAGACCACAATAAATTTGTCTGCAATCTAATAGTCGTGGAGTTAATTTTTGGATAACATCAACATTTTTGTAATTATTATTCATAACTGCTCCCCACACACAAAGCTCCATGAAGAGGGCAAAGAAGAGCATAATAAATATTGTATAGACAATTTTTTTCCAAAAGTATCTGAATTTTGCAATAGGTACCTACTCTGTATAGGCATTCCACTTCAAGAGGAAATTGCGCATAAGTATTTTATTTTATCAGTTGCCTGAATTTCTGTTGGATCACTACTTGTATTAACTTCAAGCTTACTTAATTGTGGTGAGAGTCTATCATCACAAAAGAATGCTATATAGTGTTTTTTGGTAATTAATTGTTATAGTTCTTTCCGAAAAGAAATTTATAAATGTCTTGAAATCTTTTTTGATTTTAGTGTTTAGTATATGGTTATCTTTATAGAGAATAAATAGCTGGATCATCCTTAAAACTGATAACTTCAACCGCACTACTCATTTTGAACAAATCGTTGATAAATAGATTGAATAAAATGGGCCCTAATACTGTACCTTGGGGTACACCATACGATACGATATGGAGTTCACTATATACTTTTTGTTAGGGAAATGCCTCTATCCTACGAATCACACTGTATCGATGTAAATGACTCATTCTACAGTATATTCAGATAAGAGATAGACCGGACATAAACAAGACCACGTGATCATCGAACGCTGTAACATTCGGCAGGGACGTATTAAGAGTCACGCAGTACATATTTTAGATAGTAGATGCTGCTTTGCGTAACTTTGTAGTAAATTAGCACAATTCGATGTGTATACGATTGGTGATGGATATAGGATCAAGTAGGGGTGGGGTAAGAAATGTATAATGATGTAAATATACATAAGTTAGTGAATAGTCATATTGATTGTGGGTTCCTACTGAGTAAGATTAATTAACGTTCAAAACGTAAAATAATGTGCATGGTTGAACATTGTCAGAAAGTAGATTCTTGAATAGGTTTTGCCAAAATGGGTTCAAAAATGTCAATAATTAATTAAAAAATACAGTAGCTTTATAATTACTTATAACTTACCGAATTTGATGAACGACATCTTTTATTGGAAAGATGAGCTTGATGAGCTTTCATCATCGCTACTGCCTGAAGCACCAACGTCAATAATGAATGGCTCGACTTGTTCCTCTAAAATATTGTCCAGTTCCCACATTCTCTTTTCAACTTTGTCTTTCACGTGCTTAATACAGTTTTCCCATTTTCGCGCTGTTACTAATTCTAGTGCTTCTTTGAAAAGTCCTTTGAGGTCACAAAATTTAAAAGTTGTATTGTGCTTAGCTATATAATTTTTAACCTCTGCCCATATGAGCTCAATGGGATTGAGCTCGCAATGGTATGGAGGTAAACGGAGCACAGTTTTATTTTGACTTGCTGCCATTTCGTCAATGGCGTATTTTTGATATTCCGCCTTGTGATCCTTGACAATTCGTAATAATTGTACTTTCAGCATTGCTTCTTCAAAGTTGATATTTTTCGCGCGGAGCCAATTTTGAACATCAACTTTCCTTGAAGCCGTTGTTGGGACCTTGTCCATTCTTCGAGAATGATAAGGCGCATTATCCAACACAATTACTGCGTTTTCCTCTAAGTTCGGTAAAATTTTTGAAAACCACTGTTCAAACGATTCGCCATTCATTTCCTCGTGGTAATCTCCAGTTTTCTTAGACTCAAAGCACCACAGACCGTCAACAACAAATCCATCCTCACTGCCAATATGGCAGGTAATGAGCCTTTTCCCTTTACCTGGAAATCGAAGTACTAACTGGTGTAGATTTATTTCAATAAGCGAACCTTTTTCAAATGTTTTCATCACATTCAGCGAAAAAACATTGAGACATGAGTATCAGATTACTATAATTGAGATATTTAGTCATATTGAAAGAAAGAATATTGAACGTCGTATGATTACTCAGCGCTTCACAATTTAATTTAAAGTTATAAACCTGTAAAAAATGAATGATCAGGAACCTGAAATACGCGCAAATATTAATATTAACAAACTTTATAAAGCTTAAAGTATGAATTAAAATGATTAGAAATATTAGGAACGGTACACAATATAAAACTTAGTAACTTTTTTTAAGTTTATAATATTCGACATATTTTAAGATTATATTAAAAAATTAGTGAAATATCGAAAACACATAAAAACATGGCTCAAAAAAGTTCTAACAAATGAAAATGACAATAAAACATCCACGCATTTTATCGAAAGTTATAAAAGTTTTGTTACTTGTAATATGTTTTATCTGCCCCCTGGAATTAATGTTTAGAACCTTGTTCCCAAGGTTTGAAAAACATCCGATTGTTGTCTATTACTCGTATTTACCTGCTGGATTTTTTAATCCGGTGGACAGTCCATCTAGAAAGGCCCTCCTGGATGAAGTTACAGAATCATCAACCCATACTTTACTTGTAGTGTGTCCTGCGTTTACCCACGTTTCATCAAGGTAATAAATCTTCCTGTTTTGATTTCTATATTTCCCAATTTTTGTTAAATAATCCCTCCTCCATAGCACAATTTCTTCTCTATCCAGTAGTAAACTATTACGACCCCGTTTTTTCCATTTGAAATTTAAATGTTTCAGTAACGCATGGAAAATTGATCGTTTGAAATTTGGCAACGTTGTATCTCCATTTACCTCCTGCAGTACTTTATCTATAGTAGGTATTTCATTCCTCAAGAAGAATTCATGCACTTTCCTCCTAATCGCATGCTTATCAGCTTCATCCAATGATTTAACAATACTTTTGCGATGTTTACTGGTCATTGGCTCAGAAAAGGTGTGATTTTTTTTGTATTGTCTTAACACATTAAACACTGATGCGCGACACACCCCAACTTTGTGAGAAACCTTCACAACAATTTCTTTGATGGTTGATGCCTCGTTCGCCTCGCGCTCGATCTTATATATATTCAAAATGACCTCTTTCATTTCTGCACTCAGGTGTCTTTTTTTAGAGCGTTTCCTAGGTGGACTACAGGAGTTTACAACTTCATCGGCAGTATCTGTACTACTAGGCATTTTGCGCAAGCAGTTGATAACAATAACAATCAATAACAAGATATAACAATAACAACGACAAACTCAACAACTTAATAAGATAACAAACGAAAACGTCCAAAGAAATATCAAATTGCAATGATGCACACGACATACGTAACACGTCTGAACCTGAATGTGACTCTGCCTTGATACGACTGCTCTGCCGCTCGGCATAGGCATTTAATTGCGAATTGACCAATGAGGGCTCCTGTTTTACGTCGAGACGGCGGCGTTAGCGTGAAAATCACCCGAACCTTTTGTTTACATCCGGTCTATCTCTTATCTGAATATACTTTAGGTACCAATACTAGCCAAAATTCCTGTCGAATTGGAATATTTCCATTGAGCCTCTCCACCCTCAAAAATGGTCGCATCAAATCAGCAGGCTGAAATCGGAATCGATATTCATTTTACTTTTCTGGTGTATTTCCCGCTTTTTTCAATCGTATAAATACTTGCGGGCGGCACTAAACGCTTCTGTGTTATTCTCTGGCGTCGCACCGCCAGCCACGGATGCTGACGCTAACGATGCCGCCGCGTCGAATCCGACAAAGTCCGCAAAAAAAATAATTGGAAAGCAACCGGCTGACGATTTGCCGCTCATACGCTCATAGACGTGTATTAGAGATAGAGAAGGGGAACCCTGTCGCGTTTTGAAGTCTGGATTTTATGCGAGTAAAGCCCGATGCCACTATTGACTCACAAGTAATAAAAATTTGCGCCTAGGAACAGTGGGCCAAATGACCGATCTAGGTGGACAGTATTAAAATAGAAGAAATCTGAAACTACTGAGTCTTAAGCAAAGACAACAGTGTTTATTCAAAAACGTTCAGGATTTGAATTCCAACAGTTTGATATTAGTGATTAGTTACCGGTTGTGCAAGCAGTTTGTGTATGTATGTATGTAAATATGTATTCTATTTAGCCAAACAATTACAATAGTGTATATGGCAAGTCATATATAAACTATAGTACAAAGAAAAACGTTTCAAAAAGGCTAACACTACAACAAATAAAATGAATACATACACTACTAATGCACCTAGAATTCGGCATCGAAACATCCATTTATTGAATAGAAACAGTTGCTCTGCAAAAATAATTTCACACTGTTTTTGAATTTATTATAATATTATATTTTTCCCACCTAAATAGGTAGTGAATTAAATCACACAATTATAATATGGTGACTGCTTAAAATGTGATGTGTGATTTTGTATAGCTAGAAGATTGGTGTTTCTAGTCTGATACGTGTGGTGGTACATCAAATTGTGGAAATGTTCTAGTTTACTTTAAGAAAGGTAACAAACACATTTAAAAATATATGTACAACTCAAAGTTAAAATATTGTTATATTAAAAAATTTGTCGTCAATTTTCATATTGTAAATAAGTCTTAAAATTCGTTTTTTGTACAAAAACACTATCTCGCTCACTCTAGTCCTTCCCCACGCTATTATATTGTATGGCATATGAGCATAGGCAAGGCTGTACACATTCAACATATCCATTTGAACGAGAATGCTTTTGAGTGTAGGACCGCACCAATGCCTTATTTAGTAGCTTACATACATGGTCTATGTGATCCCAGAAAGACAGCCTTGTGTCGAAAAAGGTACCCAGCTGTTTGGCGGACTGAATAACCTGAAAGTTACTGATCCTTTCTCTGGAAAGTGATCGCTGAATTGTATAGCTTATTATGATTGTCTTGTTCTCATTCAGCATTAACCTCTTGGGCTGACAACATGCGCTGATCTCATCTAGCACTATCTTAATGTTCTCTTGCAGTTTTGAACTTGATCATTGTTTCAAACCACCTCCGCTTGGCGTCGTCCGTGCAATGCCGTTGCGTGCGGAACAGTATCACTTTCCGCACTTATTAGGTAAATAACTATTGTTGAACCGCATATTTTTTTTAAAAAGGAATCTCTCTAATGCGGGCGTATTGTTCATTTCAGCAACTATTGGAACTGTGTCACAGCTGTAACGAAATGGGCTCATTTATGCAGCAATTTTCCGAACGATTTTCATCAGAAAACCGTGTCAGATGATTCTGAGAAAGGGCTGAAGGAGGAATTAGGTTTTATAGTTTTCAGAATAAAGCGTAAGTGGGAAGAATGCAAAGCAAACAAAGCTTTCTTTTGTTGGTGAGCATTTCAGAGACGCACATTTGTGACCACGAAACTTCTCTCCGATCTCCTGTAGAACCCAGAAATCCCTCAGTTAGGGCATATTGATTTATATAGGACATTATGACCATAATGTTAACGGAAAAGAAGCAAAATGTGTTGTTGTCAAGATTTTGCTATGACCGATAGGGGGCTAGGAAGCACCAACGTAGTGTTGACCAGGGGCAGCTGGCCCTTAAGTTCTGCAGAGCTGCAGAACTGCAAAAACTTTTGTCTTAACAGAAAAAAGCAGTAGTAATTTGATCATTATGTATTTTCCATGTTATCACACAAATAGAAACAATACCGGCAACGCTGCCCCCGCAAGACACGGCGTCGAGTCTCTTTGTATTGAGAAAGCATTATAATGGACCAATTGTGTACTTGTCATTTCCGTCGCGACCGTAGCGTAACATTATTCATGGCCCACTTGAAAAGGTTCTGTGCACTACTTCGACACAAGCCGCACGGGCTTGCTTTTGTCTCTCTCTACAAAATCAAATGCGCGATTTAAGCATAAGCATGTGCTGCACGTTATACAGATCCGTACAGGTCTAATGCTCCCAAAACCCGAGAATATTTCGTGGACTGATTAATTTTTCTGCTGAGCTTGATACAACCTTAAGCGAACACATAAAAAATGCTTCAATATTTAAAGGAACTTCGAAGGAAGTACAAAACGATCTACTGGATGGTATTCTTGAAGTTTGTCATGAAGAAATAATAAAACAGATTAACAGAGCCTCGTATTTGGCGATAATAGCAGATAAAACAACGGACATTTCGGGAAAAACCCAACTGGTAACAATTTTCAGATACGTATTTAACGGCGAACCAGTAGAACGTTTTTGGAATTATATGAATCCCGAAAAAAGTGACGCTGATACTCTCACAAGACATATTTTAAGCGTCGTAGATGCATTAATAGGAAATTTCCCTAACAAACTGATTTCACAAAGCTATGATGGAGCCGCGGTAATGAGCGGACATAATGCTGGAGTACAGGCAAAAATTAAACAAAGATATATTTTATCCATTTGTTCACTATGTGCATTGCTATGCGCATCGGTTAAACCTGATTATGTCCCAAGCTGCTTCCGCAAATGCTCAAGTTCGGGTGTTCTTTGGGGATTTGAAAGATATTCCGGGATTTTTTAATAATTCTCCTCAACGTGTAGATGTACTGAACATAACTGTGGAGAAAAATTCCCCAAGGAGCAACATCTCATTGAAATTTTAATATTCGAACAATAAATGTAGTGTTTGAGAACAGAGAATCACTCATTGAATGCATGAAAGAAATGGAAGAAAATTTCACTAATGAAACCGTTTGCAAACCAGCTTGCGGTATTCACCGTATGTTAAACGATTCTGTTTTCGTGTTTTGGTTGACATTTTTTTATTATTTCATGCCTCACGTCGACATCTTGTTCAACCAGTTGCAGAAAAGAAAAACCGAGCCAGCGCAAGTTAAAACGGCTATCGATAATTTTGAAAAATGTATTGTCGATGTAATAAATAAAATTGATGACATAATAAATGAAGCCAAAAGTATTTGCACTGAACCCCAAGGCAACAAAAGGAGACGACGTAATAATAGCAGTCACGATCACCGAGTTGCCGCATTAGAAGTATGCGACAATATAATTAATTCTGCAAATGACAGATTTCAATTCAAAGATCATTTGGTAGTCGCATCCCTTTTTTTGCCCCGAATACTTTGGAGAATACTGTGGTAAGTTTCCTGATGACAAGTTGGAAACTACCTGGGTGGCTTATCCCGAATTATAAAACAGTCATTTAAAGACAGAGTCTGTTATTTATGCACGGAATGATTGCCGAGATTGACATGGAACTCTCTCTTTTGAAATTTTTGATACAAAATAGTTTGGAGGAAATACTAAAAGAAACAAAAAAGCTATTAGAAATTATTGTTACAACTCCTGTGTCAACATCAGAGGCTGAGCGAAATTTCTCAACATTGAAAAGAATCAAGACTTTTCTTCGTAATACGATGACCCAGGATCGCCTTACAGCGTTGTCGATGCTGTCCATTATAAATTAATTTATTTCGACCATGGAAAATTTCAACGGGAAGGTGATCGACAAATTTGTTGCCAAGAAGGAGCGCAGTATCGAACTGACATATAAAAAATAGGTAAGTTCGTATTTGCAGAACACCTGTTTTATTTTGCCACGAGCCGCCACTGGTGTTGACTATTGACTATTCTATATCGGTTAAAATTAGAAATATATACTTTTGCCTGCATTTTTCCTTCTCTCCAGAGAATTCTTACGATACGGTTCATGGTTATTCAGACCTGTCAGATTACACAAACTGACCAAGTCAAGGACAATAGTCTTTCACAGATCGCTTGGACAAAGCTATAACAAGTAGTAGTAGGTATAGGTATAATTTGTAGACTCAATTCCATTGTTAATTGTCCTTGACACCTATGCGATAGTTAGGAAAATATACTTTTCCGTATCACGTACCTTGTAGAAAATAATTCTGCCCATTGTCCTTGTCTAATCCCTATTCATCTTAGACCACTTGGATCTACTTTAAACAGAATCACGTAGGGCCGTCAGTCATTCCTACAATAACTGTAGGACGCCTTTATGGCCTCCTTGATTTCCATAGTCCTTTCTCTGCTTCGGAACGGCAGGTGTATTTATAGATTTCTACTGTTCCATGCCAGCCTCAGTGCTCTCCTTTTGAGTGGCTATGTTTTCTTTTTGATGTATGGTAAATTTTAGGCTTTAATAACAGATGATATACCTATGTCAAAAGCAAGAACAATTTGATGCAAATAGATGTTTGTGACATAACCTCAAAATAGACACACCGAGCAGTGGAAAACTATGAAAATCAAGGAGGCCATAAAGGCGTTCTACAATTGTAGGAACGACTGTCGCTCTGGCCCTAAATGCACGCTCATGCCTACCTCTGTCGACTTGTGCATCAGTCAGTGAGTGCATTGTGGTTCACATAATTCGCGGGCCAAAAAGAGGCCACTCCAAAATCCCAATTGGTGCAGACTATCGATACTCTTGCCGTTTCGATGGTTTTTAAATTGCTGCGAATGAGTTCCTCAACCGGGCAGTATTCGCGTATCCGCAGCGGTGATTTGAAAAATGGAGAGGATTTTTCCATTGCCGATATTTTGGTAAAAAAAATATGTTTCATTGTAATAACTTACTGATGCTAGGACCACTATTTCCATATCTCTATGCAGGGTGTCCTGAAATTTGAGACTTTCCTTTTCAGAAACAACTACTTTTGTAATAACTACGCTAATGTGAAACAGCAGCGCAAAACTAAACGAAACAATAAATGAAAAAGGCGTTCATCGAAGAGAAATTTCAAATACAGCAAAGTCACTTTTTATGTGAGCGAGGTGCAGAACTATAGTTGTAAAGTTTAAGAAGACTGATCTAATTCTGTGACCTTGAATTTGACCTTGACTATGACCTCCAAGCTCATTTGAAGTTTAATACAGTTTTTCCAAATGGAAATGACTATTTTTGACACCAGAAATAAAAAGACGTTAGGCGCTATAGCTCTTTTCAAGGTTTGAAACACAATTAGGAGGAAAGTGGATTCGAACAGAAAATAGGATAGGGAACCCGAGCGATACGTATTTCTGCTGGTTGGCTTCATATATATATAAATTAAAGCTTCCGCCTTTTGTTGGGTACTTCGATAAAATTTAAGCAAAGAGGACTCTTTATACTTTTTTAATTCTCTCTAGCTTTCAATGGACTTTGCCATCATCATCAGGAGCTGCAATTACAATGATAACAGTAGCAACAATAGTGTAAAATGAATTTAAATTGACTTAACTTACAGTAGTATGTGAGGATGTTGCTAATTGTTGTTTACGTATAGGATGAGGGAAACGTCCAGTAACATGGTGAAAGCTGGATAGATGGTACAATGGTACAAAATTATATAAAATATGACAAGAACAAGTTAAAAACAGATTAAAATTTTTTTTAAAAAACATGAAAGCATTACATTGTGAAGCCACTTGATGATTGCACAAAATGGTGATCATGGAATGATGAGTGAGATGAACCCTTTGACAGAAGGCCGAAGGTTATCAATGTCTGTGTAGAAAGATGGAACGAATTGTGGGCGTGTGACCAACGTTGCCAAATCACTTCAGATGATGTGATTTTCAGAATGTTATGTAAGAAATTGTTAAACAGACCAGAGGCAGATGAATTAACTATATTTTAATTAATGGGAAATTAAATAAACAATTATTATTAAATCGTGAGAAGAAAATTATTAGAATTTGAGTGGAATGAAGTTTATTGGTGGAATCGACCAAGAAACAGATTCCATTTATGGTTGTGAAGAGTCAAAATTTGGGGAGATATGTAAGTTCTCCAATTTTTCGCAGTTTAGCAAATATGAGTAAATGACACTCAGTTGCTTAACATGTCTTTTTGTTGATACAGTTGTTATTCATGAAAATGTGGGACATTTCCAGGAATAAACGCTTGGAAAGGTGTTTTTCTTTATCAAGAACTTTGATACTTGTGTAATTCATAGAATGCCCTGTTGTGTTAACATGAGATGCTAGAGCGCATCTTTCAGGATGAAGCCTAGAATCATTTTTGTGTGATGTAATCCTTCCTTTAAGAGATCTGGATGTCTGACCTATGTATATTTGGTTGCAGTTGTTGCAATTGATGGAGTAGACTGTGTTGGTTAAGCCAAGCAGCGGGACTCTGTCTTTAATTTTTGAAAAAATGCAGTTTATAGTGAGGACGGATTTGCAAGCAATTCGAAAGTTCAAAGGACTGCACAATCTGATCATCTTAGGGGTCAGTTCCTTGATATAGGGCAGGACAGCAAAACCAGGTCTGGAGTCCGGGTTGGTGCTTGTACTGTTTGAATTGATGCTATTTTTGGGAATTACATCAGTTCCCCTATTAGGGGTTGTGCGACTATTACCTGCATCATCAGAGTTCGGCAAAATATTGGAAGGTGAACTAAATAAGATCTTGTTAATCAGACACTTCGGATAACCATTATTGATGAACAGTTTTGATAGTTTACGTAAATTTGAGGTGTGGAAAGTATTATCTGAGAGGCTGATTACCCTTGTTTTCATCTGTTTTACCAAGTTGATTTTAATGCCTAGCTTATGGTATGACCTAAAATTGAGAAACCGACCTGAGGACATAGGTTTCTGGTACCAGTCTACCAATAAACTATTGTTGATGGTGCGGATGAGTGTTGTGTCTAGATAGGGGACAGACAGGTTCTCATCTTCTTTTTCAATGGTAAATTGGATGTAGGGGTCATAGCTGTTGAATTCTCTGACAATACCATCCAGACCTATGGAGGGGAGGCATAAAATAATGTCATCTACGTATTTTTTTATGAAGAAGAGGTTATAGGGTAGTGTCGGAATAACAGTATCAAGCAGATCATCCATAACATATTCTGCCAAAATTGGTGATAGACCTGATCCCATAGGACCATCACGAGCAGACTTAACTCGTTGCCAACACTTCAGACCAAGCATATCAAGGAGAGGAACCTGAAGCAATGCTTAAATTTGCTAGGTTGGTGGATCTTGGGGCTTAGCTTGTATAGAAGGGCAAAACGGCTCATCTGATGGCCTATGCACCGGCAGCTCTCGGTCATCGGAATGATCTCTTCCTCTTTCTCTCATTCATTCAAGGAAATGATTTTGGGTGGCTCCCTATCTGAAACGGCAACCATCGGGACCTAGTATACAAAGTAATTTTATACAGAGACGCCATGTAAAGAATCCGCTGCTTGTTATATCGTGTTGCTATTACTCCCATTATGAAAGTTACGACTTGTAGCCATGATGCCTAATGACGTTGTAAGCTGCAAACCTGCTATACCATAACACTAACATTGATGCCTGTTTCCGGGATATATTAAACAATTCCGAACAGCAGCAGAAATTTGGTCCCTCGTAAAAATAAGACGCACGTGCTGAGCAATTGAATATAAGGGCATTAGCTTAACGCAGCTAGTATGAAGCAATAAACCGCCCTGGCACCCTTCCCCTTGTAGCTTTTATGAGGAACACGTATCTCTGGCAAATACTCCAGTCATACAAAACGGAAAAACCAACGTGACCTTGTAGATCTTTTTGTAGACCTAACATTGATTGGGTGCGTTTTTTACGATTTTCGTCTTGCATACAGGGCCACAAGTCGTGACCAAAAATGAAACACACAGGACCGCACTTTAAGGGGGTCTTCTATGTAACATTTTGTCCTTGAGGACTTCATTAAACAGATACGGGGTGTTTTTTTAGTAACTTCAAAACCGTCAACTGAAATGAACTAAAATATGGTTATGTGGAATTACCTAACTATTGTCCACATTCAGAAGTATTTACTTAAAATTAAAGTGCACCGGTGGCGGAGATAAAGGGGATTAGTGGCATAACTTTTCCATATAAAATTACAACGCGGAATTTTTGGAATTTTACCTTCAATTTGCTACAAATAATTACTCTTGTGTTTCTTCCTAGAGTGCATTGTGTGATAATAAAAAAAAAAGATAATTAAACTTTATTTCAATAAATATTTAAAAAGGTCACGATTCTGACGGATACATCTTTCTAAGATAGAAAAACGATTTCCGCAAAATTTGTTGCGGCTTGAATTTGATGAAACGCATTATCTATTTTTTTGTAACTGATCAACAGTATTAATTTGTTCTTTATACGCGGTTCTGTGTATGATGTTTTATTTTTGGTCACGACTTTTGAATCACCCTGTATACATTTAGAATGCTTTCTCATCTGAAATAAGGTGACCAAAATTAAAAAAAATAAATCACCGTTGCAATTGGTTAGGATTAAATTTCTTGATAGTTGCTGCTCATCCGCGAGGTTTAGTTCTTAATCACCAGTTATAGTTTGTTTTTAACGGATTCTTCAATGACTATGGTGATTTCTCTCTTGAATTGCCAAGTAGGGCATATTGTTCTCTTTCGTGTTTTTCTGCCTCTCCAAAATTTCTATAAAGTAGGTTTCATAACCTATTCTAGTCTCTATTCCTAGTTATTTCCTACTTATTGTCAGTCTTAGATGTTCTGCTACGTTGGAGCCCAAAGTTCCCTTGGGTTAAGTAATCCATAACACCATGACTTACCTATTCTGGTGCTCACTTGACCCCACTATTGTGGACTGTTGAGTCATAAAAGTTACTGGTTACTAGGTACTACGAATATTTTGATCAACTGGTGTTTCGCATTTTTCGGAAAATATGTTTCACCAGACACCTTATTTTCAAATAAATCCTACGGATACCTACCATCAGTCTGCAGCCCCGTACTGAGGGAAGCCCTACTGATTAGCCTGATTTAGGAGAAACATGAATTGCGTTGGAGTATGAAAATGTGTGGTCACGATGAATAGATCTGGTTTGTAGCGGATGGATTACGTTTTGTGGTATCTGTAACCAGCTAAACTGATAACACAATTCCTACTATCAGTGGAATTAGATATTTTTACTTCCTGCGCCACTGGATGATGGAATGAGATATTATTTTTTGGATGTTATGAGGCAGACTTTGTGCCCTAAATGTGAAATTTTACGTAAAAAGGATCTATAATTAAATGAAGCCATCCATATTTCCACTTTGTCGGATAATTTATTTTAAAATCCTATTTAATGTTGTTATTTTTCTTTGTTTAGAAAATCGCGAGTGTTTTTTTTATTTCTAGTTTAAGTAGTACGTAATTATTCATAAGCTAATGCATACCCGCGAAAAAGGCTAGCCTTCTGCGGGGTTTTCTACCATGTTTATTGTTATAAAATATGTATTTCTGGTTATCTGCTTATAGTGTTGACAATAAACCTTTATTATTATTATTATTATCGATTATATATATTATATAAAAATAAATTTATAGAGCTTGCAAGGCAAACCAAACGAAAACATTACCTAAATAAATTGAATAATAACTTAAATGATCCTAAGCGGCTTTGGACAACTATTGATGAGATTACTGGGAAAACAAAATTTAAAGAGTGTGTCACTGAGTTAAATACAACATCGGGAACAGTATTAAAAAATACTCAACAGATATGCGATGAATTTGTACAATTCTTTACTGACATAGGCTAAAATTTAGCAAGTAATATACAAGCAAATGTACAAAATACTCAGCCTCCAAAAAGAACTTTGAACTCATTTATTTTGGATAAAGTCGAACAATGTGAAGTATACACCACTGTTATGTCCTTAAAAAATCGGAAAAGTCCTGGGTTCGATGGTATTAAAAGCGAGCATTTGAAAATTATAGCCGAGGACATAACAGAACCACTCACTTACCTAATCAACAAATGCTTTGAATCTGGCATATATCCCTCAATTTTAAAAAAAGGTAATATAATACCGATACATAAATCAGGAACAAAAACAGATGTTAACAACTATAGACCAATATGAATAATATCCAGTGTAGCAAAGGTTTTTGAAAAAGTTTTATCTACTAGAATGATTCGATACCTCACAAAATTCAAAATTTTAAGTGAAAATCAATATGGATTTACAGAAGGGAAGGCTACATCGGACGCAATAACTAAAATTGTAAATCAAATATATCAAAATATTGATAACAGAATCCCTTCAATCTGCATTTTTGTTGATTTAAAGAAAGCTTTCGATACAGTTAATCACAAATTATTATTAGAAGCATTGGAGAGAATTGGTTTCAGAGGAAACGCGTACTCACTGATCGAAAGTTATTTGTCAAATCGCCCACAGCTGTGCAGATATCAGGATCATTTAGTAAAGAAATGTATATTAAGTGTGGTGTCCCAGAAGGAACTGTCTTAGGTCCGCTGTTATTCAATATATATTTAAATGATATTTTCCAAATTAATTGTGTTGGCAAAATAACTAGTTTTGCAGATGATACTGCAATATTATATGAAGGCACTGACTAGTCTGATCTGAAAAATGTAATTGAAAATGATTTTAGCGAAATTATTCGGTGGTTTAACAGTAGAAAATTAAGCATTAACTACTCTAAAACACATTTTTTACCATTTGGAGCTTATGCTAGACATCTGCCAAATTACACAAATTTCTCCTTCAATATTAATGATCAAAAAATGCAAATTAATAGAGTGCCCAACATAAAATACCTTGGAGTGGTCTTGGATCCTCACTTACGATGGGACATCCATGTCAATTATATTTTAACGAAAGTTAGATTTGTATCCTACAAAATTAAATACCTTGGGAATATATTGACAGAAAAATATCTTCAAACATTATACCATGCACTGATTGAGCCTCATCTCACATATGGTATATTAGCATGGGGAGCTGCATGTTCCTCACATATCTATAATTTAGATGTTTTTCAAAAAAGTATTCTAAAAATGATATTTAAAAAACCGAAACTTTATCCCACTGAAAAATTATATGCAGATGTTCGAATGTATGATATAAGACAGCTTTATTTCTTACACAGTATCACTCACTACCATAAATTTGTAAAGACCGACCAAAAAATTAAACATAATCATTATACCAGGTACAAAATTCGTGGCACAGTAGTTCCTCAACCGCATAAATCTATAATGCAACGATCATATCTCTATTTAGCGCCTAAATTTTATGAAATTATACCTAAAGACTTAAAAGATTTACGTTTCGGAAATTGTTTCAAAAGAAATTTAAAAAAGTGGCTACATTCTATATCTAGGACTGAAATTCATAAACTCATAAATACGAACATCAACTAAATACATAATCTACTGTAGCTAATTTTTGTCCTTTTTTGTCATTTGCATTCTACAGTTTCAACTTAAATTATTGGTCCATGTACAGGCGATGCCTTCTATTGGGCCTGTTTTGATTTTATATTTATTTACTCATATTGTTTGTTATCTTTGTACATTGAGTAAATAAATATTATTATTATTATTATTATTAAATACAAAACGAAAAAACATGTAACTCATTTTCGTCGGTCTATCTGTTTGTGTCGGTCTCGCCGATCATCCTTGGCGCCTCTATAACTTCGAAAATTCTAATCGTATTTTGATCAAATTTTCACACAATGTTACTGCTACACCAAGAAAATTTGAAAATTGGTTCAGAAGCCTTTGAGAAAATGGCCAAAAACGAAAAAATCAATAATTGCTCAAACGTCGTTTTTTATCATCTCAGAAGATCCTGATAATTTCTTAAAAAGAATGTTAGGGGTAAAAGCTTGGAGTCTGGGAGGTTGTAGGGGGTGGAAGTATGTATAACTTTTTTTGTAAGTATATTTATATGCTACCAACCCCGGTAAGTCTACACACTTATTAGCCGTATTTCATCATAGCTATATCCATCTTTAAATCAGGATGAAAGAGAGATGTTTCCGATACACGTGTACTTCTGCTACCTGGGCTCAGCAGCCGGCGTAACGGTCTGTCTTATTGATCTGTTCGTACAGCGATAGTGTTTCGGTGGGCGCTGCTGCGTCTGACATCATAGTAAGGGGCAACGTTGCCAGCTGATGGTAACTACCGTAGGACAGGGAAAGAATGTCTATGGACTAATTGTTAGAGCCGGTTTGACTGACTTGATCCGCTTAATTTCTCTGTTGTACATGATCGTGACCAATTTTTTCTCCGAGGGTTCAACTTGTTCTGAACTTAATCCTTCATGAACGTAGGAAGTGTAGTCAACTTACTTGGCGCCATTTTTTCTGACTAGCTGCAGAAAATATACAGCGCATATATGTATAGTTGTAGTCACGGTTCTTGGCGGGACAAAGTAAAACTACCAGTATCCATTTATATATCTCCATCTCCCTCATACATTCACATGCAACCTACCCCTGTGTGTGAACGTTTGTTCAGTAAGCTCAAAAACATACGTTTTTTAGTTGCCTCCGTCTCGAAAACTTTGTCTTTACGTATGAGAAGTGCCCTTCAATCATATTTGTCAGTGTGACAACTTACTTGACATCGGCGTGCCAATTGAGTTTCCTGTTGGAAATATTCAATGTAAAATTGGACAATTCCCGGAAATACAGTCAATGGAGAAGGCCGACAGCTCGTGCTAAATTTATTGGAGTATTTCCAGGAAGATAATGAAAACAGCGGTCCCCTTCATGCGTACTGTAGCTACTTAGGGAAACTAAGATCCGCCCATGGTACGGAGACTCGATCTGTTTACTTATTTCATGGCGTTGATGACGTAACCACCAAGAACGGAGACTATGACTATACAGCTTTGCAGATGGGCGGCGGACTTCCTTTTCGGTTGTAAGATTTGTTGTGAGTGATTCAACAAAGTCACTGCAAGTGTTACCTAATGATTGATTTGTACCCGCCTATGACAGCACTTTACATGCGATCAGCGTGTTCGCGGGATATATGCGGTCGAGCTAGAGAGATGTAGTCTTTGTTTCTGACGAAAGGCTATCACTACATGGAAATGTAATTTGGTGCAACATACTGTTTCTTTCTATGATACAGTGTTGTAGCTTAACTAACCAGGGAGGAGCACCTAAACACATACGTTTTGTTAACCGCAGACTCGACTACTAAGCAGCCAGATTATTTGTTTAGTACTAAGAAGTATTTTATTCTTATACGGGGTGAGTCTCTACTGTGGGCTTGGTCCGTAACCCCGTTGTTACGCATGGTATCTAAACAAGTTACAAAAGAATTGTTACTAACAGGATTATTCATAACCCAAGCATACATTTTTTTAAATCAAATGCTCTAAATTTTAATGTTGATTTGGATAGGTAATTTCAAGTGAAGCGATTTGATATAACACACTGTAGGCTTTAATTCTCAAATTGTTGTGATATGTTACAAACTATCGAAAAAACTCAACTTTGACAGTTCACCTCTCCGCAACTATTATACATGGAATACTAAATTTTTCGTGAGTAAAATTCTATGATACCATATTTTGTCCCATCTACCTACTTTTTGTTTTTTTTGATAATACATACGTGGTGGTCAAGAACGCAAAACCAACAATTTTTAAAATTTTTTGACACCCTTTTTACAAGCTTTTTTCAGGCATAATGCTTATGGGGTTTTTTACTCGTAGATTTAATTCATAGTGGTAATACACCAATTGCAAAGATCTGCTGTTACCAACCAAATACTATTTTTTATTTTGAGAGCTACTGTAATATTTTTTATTCATATCGATATCTGATTTACAAAAAGTTTAGCTATAATTCAAAAACCAGTCGCACAAACCCCCATCAACCTAATATCAAACAAAGCTTGCAGAACGGGGAATCGAGGAGTTTGAAAATATACAGGGCATCCCATTTGAAAACTTTGAGATATCGTTCATTTTGTCTTCTGGACCACCTTGTATAAACTCTTCACAAAAACCGATAAAGTAAATAGACTGAAACAAAACATGGGATCATACAATTTTTCTGACAAAAATCCAGTAATCTAGCTATAACAGTTGCGGAGATGCGAGTTGTCAAAATTGAGTGATTTTTCTGGAATTTGTCCAATATCTCAACAATTTGAAAATAAAACCCTATATATAGGATGTTATATCAAAATTCTTCGTTTTAAACGGCCTATTCAAATCTTCGATAAAATGTAGAGCTTCCTATTTGCAAAAATGTATGTTTGGGTAGTTATGAATCACTCAGGAGAAACAAAAATATTTTCTAGATCAGGAACATGATGTCGGTAAAATGTTTTTATTTAACTTTTTTACATATGCGTAATCACGAAGTTCTCGATAGAGCCCACACTAAAACTAACCCTGTATGATAGACTATTTGCCACACTTCAGCAGAGGGCCGTCAGGTCAGTGGGCAACAGATTAGCGAGTTCTTCAACTGTTTTCTGGACTTCGGATAAACTCCACAGAAAGGTTGTACAAATATTTTTCAAAAAATATGTTGTCAGATTGTGACTAACGATTCTCTGTTTTATTGCAGGTATGTATGTCCACCATCAAGAATTTCCTCAAAACGCTACTTCTTGGTAAGGTGCAAAACATATATTGATTACGTTGTTTGTGTCTAAAACACAGGGTGTTTAGTGGATCGTTTGCCAAATTAAAATGGCGGACAGAGGACGTCTTTTTTTAGCACAACGGAATTATATATGTAGATTTTTTTTTTAGTAAAAACTCCAAAGTGAAATAAAAAAAAAATAAAGAGTATGTTCACCTAATGATTAATTTATCTTAATGGGTGATGTTTTACCAATCTTACTTACATTACTTGCCAGCAGCATGTAGTTTTTTATTAATAAAGTCACAAAATTTAAGCATCAATTTTGAATTTCTGTAAAAAAAAACTAAAAGCGTTCACGTTCATAGAATTCTTTTAAAAACTACTCTAGGTTATCCCGATTCTAACGGTATGCCACATGTCACAAAATAGTTTGAATAATTTCTTGAATTTGCAGATTCTGTTCACAGGGGAAGGAAAATAAAAAAACGTGTAAAAACAAATCCCAATCATTTAATAATTTTTGAAAAAGTCCACCCCTGTCCGCCATTTCAATTTGGCAAACGATGCAACAAACACCCTGTATATCTGAAATATTTATAAATTAGTGAGAGATGGATTGACGACCACACGCCAAATTTCTGACTTACTTTCGACTTCAGAAGTGGCGGCCGTAAACGTCTGTAAAAACAATTCCAAAAAATGATCCGGGATTTACCCAAGATCAACTGGGGTATTGCTAGTTTTACGAGGAACACCGTATTTTCCAAATATAAGGCATGGGCATGAGGAAAACTGCCGGTGAAGGCTTTATTCTTTATTTATGCCGCCGTGTTATGCCTAATTCGATAATAAAAAAGGAGATACACGTCGCTGGGGAAACGTTAAGGAAGCAAGGAATGCTGGACTGGAAAGACACTGTTGAGGTCGGAGGTAGAAGGGGGACGGGGTGTGTATGCAAAACGGAGAGGGAAAACAGGCGGGAAAGTAGATTAAAAAGTGGCTTGCTGAGAAAGTTTGTTGATAAGATTTGGTATACTGTTAATTCAGAAAGGAAAGTGTAGGATGAGATATGGATAAAGTTCCATTTATTCCGATAGCCTTTATGCTTCGTCAGTTCCTTTTTTTAATCGTTCTTATAGGCATTATAACCCATGGTTGTCTCCCCATTACAATTGTAAGATGCCTTTATGGTCTCCTTGATTTCCATAGATTTCTACTGTCCAGCGCTCTATTTTGAGGTTATGCTACAAAGATTTATTTGCATCGAATTGTTCATGCTTTTGACATACCATCTGTTACATAGCCTGTATAGCCTTTCTGACGGAGATAAATGACTATGAAAATCAAGGAGTTCATAAAGGCATCTTACAATTATAGGAACGACTGTCGATATGGCCCAGCCTTCTTTGAAGTTGCTTCGATTTCTGCGAACCATGTCATATAATGTCTGGAAACCGAAAATGATAAATAACCTCCCCAAGATTTTATGCCTAAATAAAGCTTATAGAAAGGATATCTCAAAACCGACAAAATGCACACCGTGTTCCATTTGAATCTTTTGAGAAAAGGTACATTTCGCCTTTATAAATACACTGTATATACAGGGTGTCCGCAAAGTTGGGGTTTTCCTTTACACGACGTGTAGATCTTGAAAACATAAGCAATTTTTCTTAGTACCATATACACCAATGTCTTAAGGGAACCGAGATAAAGGGCTCTGCAACATCAAAAATATCTGAATACCGTCCTGTAGCCGCGACATCCCCGATTGGTACTAGGACACTAGCTCAACCCGACGACAGAACTGGGTCGGGGTCAGTGTGTCAGGTCAGTATGCAACCTTCAACCGACGGTTACGGTCACGCGTCTAGAGGTAATCGCGTAGACGAGAATCCCTCAACAAGCACTAGAGACGTGGCTAGAGAAGTGCAAGTATCAAAAACTAAGTGTGGCAAACGGTGCGTAACGTGTGGCTGTATCCGTTTCACGTCCAACGTGTACAAGAACTTCAACCTGACGATTTTCCAGCAAGAGTGCGGTTTTGTGAGTGGTTGTTGCATCAACATGACAATAATCCGGACTTTTTGAAGTACATATTGGTGACGGACGAATCTACGTTCACGCGTAATGGGGTGAATAACTTTCGCAACACTCATGTTTGGTCAGTAGAAAATCCGCACGCTGTCCGTCGGGCACATTTTCAACAAACATTTTCGGTGAATGTTTGGGCTGGCGTGGTGAACGGCATGCTCATTGGACCATTTATTCTCCCAAATCGATTGGACGGGATGCAATACCTAGACTATTTACGCAACATTTTACCTTCCTTGTTTGCCTGCGTCTGCTCGGTAGCGCATCAGCTGATTTCATTTTCTGTTGGAGCGGTATGATTTCGGGCAGAGACGTACTTAGCCCTTCTTGTCAACTGGAGAGTGAGTACTTTTTCCTTTATTTTTTTTTACTTGGTCGCCCTCGTTTCACTACACATTACCTTTGTTATTTCAAGGGTAGTTGTTTCTGAAAAGGAAAACCCCAACTTTGCGGACACGCTGTATAGATGGTGCACGAATTTTGGAGGGATTTTAAATGACAAGAAACTATCGGTTATAGTCTATCCTTTTGACGAAAATTCCGTTAAAACTATAGCATTCTATATCACAGTTCGTCCGTTGAAAAAATGCCTCGATTTGATAGAATTGATGAATTTTTTAACTTTTAATGTGTTTTGATATGCATCGTTGTATAATAGGTGTCTGTGTGTAATGAGTTTGTACTTTATTCGGTATATTCTGTATTTTATTTAAAAATTGCTTGTTCTGATCTTTTTTATGCCTGTTCTGGTCTCCTGGAATAACATTTTTACTTATTTACTTGCATGTTTGTGTTGCCACCTAGTTACCCTGCACGAGCGGCAGACTCGTATTTTCCAAGTAAAAGTGCAAATACTCACCTATCATTTTTACCCGATTGCCTCAGACGGAGGGTTATATTTCCGCACGTTGACAGGAATCAATTTATGCTGAATTCGACACTGAGTATATGAAAATATTATAAAATCAAAACGGCGGATTTCAATCGAAAATTCCACCTTTGAAATATCTGTTCCACGGGTTTGACAGTGCGAGTGACACTTGGTATACCAAAATGTCAAAAATCAAAATTGCGGATTTTAAGCTTCAACTTTGACATTTCTATTTCACGGGCTACAGCCCAAACGACATGATAGATGTTGACTTTTGAGGTGTTCTTAGATTCGTCTTAATATACTCAGTGACATTAGAAGTTTTACACTCAGAAAAGTATTTTCTTCAACTTGTCATAATGACTGTGGCAACAATGTCAACGTTTTATCTTTGTTTGTTTGTTATAAAATGTCTTCTCTTAGTTTTTGTAAAGATATTTATAGTTATTGCCCTTTCATTTACTAGTGTTGAGCGTAGCAAAATGCTTCGAGGTCGAAGACGTCCAAATTATCACCATGTCAGCGACTTTGACAGGCGTATAATTATTGCCTATCGAGATATTGATTTGTCCTATCGCGAAATTGGCCGCCGTGTTAATTGTACTGCAATGACTACAAGCAAAGCTGGAGGAGTGTATGGTGTTTCTCAGCAATGCCAGATTAAAATCCTATACGAAAATGGACCGTGTAGCACCCAAACTAAAACAACTAACCGCAAAGTACTATATGAAGGGGTACTACTCCACAAACTGGTGTTCGGCACCTAATATCCTAGAATTTGGAGGTTAAACCTAGGTTATCTTAGGAGAAAAGTGACACGAAACATCTAACTTTATAAAGGAAGCTTCAATCAGTGGCCTCGAAGAAGATATGTTTGACAGAAGACTAAGTAACGGAGAAAATCCACACAATTTTTTTACAACACAATACTGAATCACTGAGAAAAAGATATAATACGTGTGAAATCATGCAATGAATAAACTATGAAATTTACCAAAAGAAAATCATTGTAAAGGGTTTGGCCTTGGAATGGGCACTCTACCATTAATAAAGAGAAATCCAACTTACTTGTAAGTGATCAAAATAGAAAAAAGGAAAGGTTACGGGCACGTGACAATTTCAATTATTTTTAGACGTTTATTATAATAAAGGTGCCACATAAATCATGTTCTTATAGTACTTGCTAAATGGCTAGCTTCCTTGAACTAGGCTATATTCAAAAATCGAAGAATGGGTGTTTCATCCTCACCAATGACACTTTGCATATACAGCAGCTTTCTAAGATCATTAACGTCGCTAAGCGCGGCAGTTACGGCTCCAAACAAGAAAATAAATATCCCGTTAATAGGGCAAACTAGCAGTAACGTTCAGTTAGCGTTAAATCTTAACGGCGGTAGTGAGAGAGTCTAATCGAGCAGCGGCTGGTAGTGATATTAGTGTCGCGCTTCCGGTGGAACAATGTTAGCATCACCCCGGCCCCGGCAGGCCCCGCCCGATAAAGTTTTAATGAACCCTAAACGGGGGGAATAAAGTAGCCCTCGACGGGATATGGGAGAACTTGCGGCGAAACTTTGGAGGAGCTGCTTCTGCCTGTGCCTCCTCGGAAGGGATCTAGCACACGAGGTCGGGTTTTTACGACCTGCGGTGTAATTATCCGATCTTGTGGTGTGAGGATAATATTGGTTAATTTAGCAAGCTATGGTGTGAGGACAAAGATTAATGTGGGATGATAATTCCTAAGACCCACATTTCTGAGGCTGGACAAATAATCCGCAAGTAGGTTATCTTATAAAGGTCCTCTGTTTACACCTCCAGACAGAGAACTTTAAGCTCGAAAATAACTTAACGGTAAACGCGTGACGAACAGCTAGAAGTCGCTTGTGGAATACGCCAAACAATATTCCTTTGAGGCTTGTCTTTGACTGAACCTTATGGGATTAGGACAGCTTCTGAAAAACAGATCGAGGAAGGAGTTATTAACATACTGGAAACTGCCTACAGAAATGTCTCAGACAAAAGTACTAGGGTCTGCACGGACAGCAGACAAGCAAGACTGCCTCTCAATTATCAACGAGAACAGGATTAGACTGCCACGTGGCGCTTGTGAGTGCCTTCACCAGTAATAACGTAACTGTTGCCTGTATGAAGGGTCATTCACAATTCAAGGATAACATTATAGCTGTTTGACTGGAAAAAGGGCTGCTGAAACCAGAGTTCTTAGCCCACTGCCCAGTTCATTCGACCAACCTTTACAACTATGCTAAAAGAGCATACCCACAAAATCTTCAGGAACATATGGGATGATACCAGAAAAACCTACCAGTCTATATCCAGAAAACAACTTCGATTTGCAACTGGCATTGCAAGTGGATACTATCAGCTAACATGAAACTGGATGACACATTCTTATGTAGATGATGTGGATAGGAAAATGAGACAGACAATCACTTGCTTTGAGACTTCTCAGCCGTTTTGTCCTGTCAATCCGAGAATCCATTGTAGGGAACGTCGGCAATCTATGGCTATTGTAAGGGAAACTTGGCTGGTCCGCATCAGCACCTTTTTCAATAGTTTGCGGTTTGAGTGGCCCCGGACGAGGTCGTAGAAGGGGCCCAATGGGAACTAAGTGATGTGATATTGTTTGATTGTACTTCTTATACAGAATCCAGAACCCTAAATGGGGGGATTAAGCTAGCCCTCGACGGGATATGGATACAATTTTTTCTGTCTCTCGATAAAAAGGAAGTCTCCTCTTCATCTCATCAGCACAGATCGGCTTGTCACACTCAATGTCTGTATGTAAAGTGCTGTCATCAGCAAAGCTATTAATCGGATTGTGGTATGGATCATTGTGGAGAAGGGCCTTTGACCAAATTTGCTACCTAGTAAACTAATTTTTGTACGATCTCTGGGACTAACCGATGCCTGGTGCTTTTTACCTTTACTAACTCTATTAGCAGCTAACCATGCTTACAACAACCGTCGCGCCGTTCCGGCCACCGCCGTTGTTTTTTCAATTTTTCCTATGAAACGGGACCATTTTTCACCGGGCGCGGGCACAGCGCCCCACTTAACGGCAATGATTTATTATGAGAGCCCTGCCCCAGGTCCGTGTGATACACCACCGTTGAAATGCATACGAAATGAAGCACGGTTCGTTTTGTTTTGCTACTACCGGATAAGCAGAGTTTGTAATATTAACTGCGAACATAGGCGTCATTGAGGGAGGGAAAAGTCGTAACGCTCAAAAAATGAAGTCAGGTAATATTATATTCTCACATAGCTTTGTTGTGGACGTGCGATAGTGAATATTTATCGCACCTTAGACATACAATACTGTACAGGGTATTTTCCAATCAAATGTGAATATTTGACTAGGCGATTTTTGGGTCTATGTTAAGAAGAAAACTTCATATTAACGTATAGCGTAAACGCGTTAACTTATGAGACACAAGTCAGTAAAGTTATCAAAAATAAGTTATTTATTATTAATAGCTGTGTATACCACTTTAGATATTCTAAGGAAATTTGCCATACATGCACCATGTATCAAGAAGAATTTTTTAATGTACTGTATTTTTTAAATTTCCACCAGTGGCGTTCGTACACAATTTCACCAGACTATTTTTGCAGATATTGATGTGTCCCACTGATTTCTCTTGAAATATAAATTATTCATGAAATACCCAGTCATTTCTAAACAACTTTGATCCCTCGATTTTATTCAGTTTCTCTAGATGATCATATCAATATCTTTAATGAGACAATATCACCATGCAGAAAGATAGCTTTTATTTTTTTTAGGTGAAAAACGTGCGTCGGACTACAAAGATTCAAGAGATCTAATCTGCTACTGAATGAATACAGATTTGATTTTTTCTTATTTTAAGACAAGTCATTTGTGTGCTACTTTCTGCATTCAACAATTTACCAACCTGTATCTCAAAAGTTGAGTTGTTTAGGACATTATATTCATATGAAATTTTCTTCTTAAAATCGACCCAAAAATTGTCGCCTTAAATACTGATATTCAATTAGGAAACACCCAGCATACCTTGGAGTCAGTTTAGTCCTCTTCTATATCGCCTTTTTGAAACCGACAAAATTTGGCAGACATTAATGCCTTTTGAATTGAAACAATGACCACGGAAATTGGTTAGTCAATCAGAAGTTCATATTCGTTTTTTTGAAATAACATTGAACCCTTCCTTCTCCTTAAACAATTTCTTCACATTTCTCGTGTACGTACGATTAGAGAAAAGCCATTTCACATACACAGGATCGGCGGAGAGTCGTAGAGGTCCCGTATTTATTGTGTATGAGAGAGACAGAGGTTAAAATTTTGTCTTCCAGTGGGTGTTTTAGGATGCCGAATCGCCAAGATCATTTGGCCATTTTTGTACAAGAATAATATACAGGGTGTAAACGTTATGATAGTCATTATTTTAATGGGTGATAGAGGGGGTTAGAAGAAGCAAAAAGTTTCATATAACATGGAGATCAAAACGGCATTTTTTTAGAGAAAAGCGACTTTAAAGTAAAATAAAATCTGACAACGCCGCAATGTCAGACGCAAATTACGACGGAACGCAGTGTAAATAAAGATGGAGTTTGTTATTTTTGGCTCTTAGGTATTATTTCATTGTTTGATAATGTACTCGTAAAATGCAAACAATTAAAAAATCGCACTTACCACTAACTGTCTCAGCGTTTCACCTGTTGTGTGAAAGTTTATTGAACGTATTAAAAAAATCACTTATAAATAGGGAACACAATTTTGATACATACATTATTTTTCTTTTTAAAACCCACACTGCACTTTTTTGGAATCTAAAAAAGGTGTTCAAAATGTCGTCCTCCACTTTCGACACAAGCTTCATTACGACATTAACGAATGGTATGAGGATTTTCTTGGGCCCACGTGTGAGTATTATGGAAATTTGGTAATATCCCGTCTCGCGTAAAATACATTCGTCCGTCGCCAGAATCTTTTTTAAAAATCCGGATTTTCAATGTTTTTGTGCAAAAACCACTGACAGAATGTTATTCTGCGAGGATAGTCTTCTGGTAACAAGGCCTGTAGTACTCGTTGTACATGGTAGGGATAAAGCAAATTTTCCCGTAGGATTCTATGGACTATGGTATGCGATTGTCCTACGCGGCGGCCTAATTCCCGAGTGCTGATAGCTGCATTGATTTCTACGATATTTAAAATTTGTTCCTCCTGCTCTACAGTAACCTGTCTTTCACGAGTGCGAATATTAGTGGGCTGAACACTTCCTGTATCTCGAAGTCTTTGGTACACTTGCACTAATGTCCTTCTGTCTGGGTTACCCGTTGGCGAAATCTGTCGCGATAAAATTGAGGTGCAAGATTTGAATTCTAACGAGCTTCACCGTAAACTAACAACATGTCGGCGAACTCTTGATTTGAGAACATTGGAAATCAAAACGACGACGTACGCGAACAAGAACAAAACAACATACTAACCACTGTTACCGTTTGCGATCGATTGCCGGTTCGATAAGAGTGATGATAACCGACGCGCTGTTGTCATGTGTGTTTTAAATATTCAATTTAATGAAACTTATTTACTTACTGACTACAAATTTTGGCTTAACTTAGAAAAACTTAATGCTATTTATTTGTTAATTACCCAATTAAAAAACGTTAAAGAGCCATTTAGACAAAAATCTATTGACTTTTGGACCATGGGTTATAGGAACCTTTTGACTTGTTTTGACCCCCCTATTACCCATTTCAATAATGACTACCATAACGTTTACACCCTGTATTACCGATTGTTCCAGATTGAGTTAGTAGCCAACAACCTTTATAAATTACCCACCCAACGACAAAAAATGACCTAGACAAATGTAACATCCAAAACTTATCCTGTGGTTTTCATGCTGGTAATCCCCCATGTTTGTCTGGCCGAAACAAACCACATATATGTTTAAAATTCCTCTTTATTATACGTTTCGGTTACAACGGTAAACAATGTCAAATGAACTTGAAAAATGTCACAGTTGAGACCGAAATTTCGCACAATAAAGATGAATTTTAAACAGATCTGTGGCTTGATACTACAGAAAAAGATAGAGATTATGAACTAAACTATTTGAAACACAAAGATTCGATTGAACTTCAAATAAAAAAATGTGATTATCGACAAAAAATGATGTAGCTCATAAAATAAGAGAAACTTCAAAATACTCACCCTAGCCTCCCAAAAATATGGTCCAATTCGCCAGTATACCCGTTCCTGAAAGAAATTTCAAACTAAACAAATTCATTTGATAAATCGTTTTGCTCCCGCCATAGACTAGCAAACAATCGTTAAACTGGCTTTAAAAAACAATGTAGTTATGGGGCGTTTTAAAAAACGGCCGATTTCGCTGGACAAAACAACAATATCGATCACTTAACAAGAGAAAATGTTGGAAACATGGCGTGTGTCATATGATACTAACGATTGATTTTCCACCAACAAACAAAAAAAAACGAATTGGAGCAGAAAATAACGAATTTTTCCTCGGCATGATTGGCATACAACAGGCTGTGTATATTTTTTCGGTGTCAGTTCCACAAATTTTGTTGTAACATGTGTGATCTGTTAAGTTATTCAATCTTTCAATCTTTGTTTGTGCCTATGCTATTCCAAAGGCTGTTTTTTACTTCCTACGCCACTAGCGAGGAAGGAGACAAAAATCTTAAAAAAAATCTTTTTGACATTTTCAGAGAAACTTTAATCGGGAAAGCATAATTTCAATTTTTTGGCTGTAGTAACGGGTGTTTTTTTTTCGAGGTACAGAACTTTAAGTTGGCATTACTTTTGAAGATGGCGACCGATTTGACAGCTGTCAAGTGATTTATTCTTAGTTTGATTTGGCAATTCATCATGAATAGACTCACGCCTGAACAACGCTTGCGAATTGTGCAGTTAATTCGATTAACCATGGACTGTTTTCGCACCAAGTTTACTCTAATTGATAATTCGCATCACCAGAGACGCCGTACGGTGCGTACAGAAGAAGCCATTGCTACTGTAGAGCGTATCATTGAGCAAGACCCGAATGAGTCCATCCGCCATCGAGCACAGGAATTGGATCTGTGTCCATCCACTTTATGGAATATTTTGCGGAAGGATCTTGGTTTGCGTGCTTACAAAATCCGACTCGTGCAAGAATTAAAGCCAAACGATCATCAAGCAAGGCGTAGATTCGTTGAAAGGGCCCAACACGAGATTGCCGTTGTTCCCGATTGTCGTAAGCGAATTTTTTTTAGCGATGAATCGCACTTCTGATTGAATGGCTACGTCAACAAACCAGACTGCCGCATTTGGAGTGAAGCTAATCCTCAAGTCTATGTCGAAACACCGTTACATCCAGAAAAACTGACTGTTTGGTGCGCTTTATGGGCTGGTGGAATCATTGGTCCGTACTTCTTCAATGATAGCCAGAACATTACATTCCTGAATTGAACAATCATGATGTCCAGCAGCTGTGGTTCCAACAAGACGGCGCAACATATCACACAGCTCGTGCTACAATCGATTTATTGAACGACACGTTTGGTGACCGCCTAATTTCACGTTTCGGACCTGTGAATTGGCCTCCAAGATCTTGTGATTTTAACACCGCTAGACTATTTTCTGTGCAGCTATGTAAAATCATTGGTATATGCGGATAAGCCACAAACGCTTGACCATTTGGAAGACAACATTCGCCATGTTATTGCCGATATACGGCCACAAATGTTGGAAAAGTCGTCGAAAATTGGACGTCCAGATTGGACTACATCCGAGCCAGCCGCGGCAATCATATGCCACAAATCATATTTAAAATGTAATGCCGCAAGATTATTTCTCGAATAAAAAAAATGCATGTCAATCGAATAATCCATCGTTGTTTTATTGCAATTTAAAGTTCTATACCTCTAAAAAAACACCTATATTCATACGTTTTCAACGCCGGTAGTTCTGTGCACCTACTACTCATAGATCTATCTCCCTGTATATTTGTCCTTAAAACTTTGAATAATAGAGAAATATCTTCGAAACGCATCTGTCTCTGAGTTGATCTTCGTCCATGCTGCGCTAAATGAGGTATGAGGAACGGGCGACGTTGCGAGATGGATGGTATCATCATTAGGACAGGGAAAGTTGTCTATGGACTAAACGGATGGGCCTGTTTGATTGACATGATCCGTCTAATGTCTCTGTTTAACATAGTTGTAACTATTTTTTCTCTAGAGGGTCTAACTGGCCCCGAGCAAGACAGCGTTGCGTGGGAAGTGCATAGTCAACATACTTGACGCCTTTTTTAATACAGGGTCATTCTAATTCAAGTGACCAAAATCGAACGAGTGATAAAAATATGTTGCCCCTTGAATAAGAGAGTTTTAGGCCCGTATCGTCAGTCGTCCCTACAATTGTAGGACGCCTTTATGGCCTCCTTGATTGTCATAGTTTTCTACTTCTCCGTGTCAACGCTCTATTTTGAGGTTATGTCACAAACATCTATTTGCATCAAATTGTGCTTGCTTTTGAGTTATATCATGTTTTATCAGCCTGAAATTTCCTACAATGTAAAAAGAAAACATATCTTCACAATAGGAGAGCACTGACGCTGACACAGAACAGGTGCAATCTAGAAATTTTTGAAGGAGAGAAAGGAGGATGACAATCAAGGAGGCCATAAACGCGCCCTACAATTGTAGGGACGACTGACGATACGGGCCTTAGTGACGGAAGTGGCATTAGAAGCTTCCAATGCTCACTGAATTTACTTATACGTATACATCAAGATCACTACACATAATTATATAGGTTTTCCTCGATCTGCAATTCACGAATAACCTTACTGGAGTTGTTTGATCACATTGACGGAATTATTTTTTAGGGTGTTCCAGAAGTCGACGTCATAATGGTTATCAGGAAAATATAAATAAATCCAAGTCGTGTATTTTTCAACTTATCAGCGTTAGAGAAATCGGAAAAATTATGCTCTTTTAGTTCCTATTACGACAAATTCCAATTTTTTCTTAGACGTTGTGACGGACAGTGCCATTTTTACTTAGTGACAGTAAGATAAATAGTGATGCCACTCTCATTAATTCATGATTGTGGTGTTCCACCATGCATGTGTGCACCGTACATAAATACGCCAACATGCACCTCATTTATGGGGAATGAAGATGCAATGCTGCATATAGGCTTTATCTGTTTTGCCGTCGCTACGTAGAATGACACTGTCCGTCTCTCCGTCTGAGAAAACAAAAAGGAAATTTGTAGTAACAGCATCTAGAAGATCACAGGTTGTACATTTTTTTGATTTTTTTAAAGCCTATAATCTGAAAAGTACACGACTTTTCTTATATATTTCTGATAACTATAGGTCCTTGGCCTATCCTCCCGTTTCAGGACTACCGTCAACTTCTGGGATGCCTTGCATAAATATCATTATATCATTATCATCAAAAATGGTATCGCCATAGCACAGAATACGAGCCCCTTCCCACTTTAGTTGGCCCACTTCAAGATTTGTACCAAAATATGCCTTTATAAACTAAACATGACGAAACTTCTTAAACAATTTATTTTCTCAAAAACATTTTAGATACACTCTAGTCGTAAAAAATACATATTTGAAATCACTTAGACCTATAACTAATAGAACATCTGAACAAATAAACAATGTGCGAATAAATGCGTGAAGTTAACAAAGCAACAATTAGCATTGGGTAACATCACCTTTATTTTTTATTATTATTATTCTTTGGGGCATAGTGTTAACCAAGTTTTGGCAAACATTTGGTGTAAAACAATCCCATAGTTCTTGAAGCTTTTGTCTCAGTTCGGTGATTGTACGAGCAGGATGTTGTCGTAGAACCTTTTTCATCTCGTGCCACAAGGTTTCAATAGGCGACTGGACTGCTAGAAACCCATTTCAAAAGCGGTACATTATTTTCTTCCATCCATTTTATATCCTTTTTTCAGCTATGTCACGCTGCACCATCTTGCTGAAACACAAAATCTTGGCCGGATGTCAAACATTCTTCCATCACTGGTAAAAGCGATTCTTCTAAAATTGCCAAATATTTGTTTGTATCTACATTTCCATCAATAAAATGAAGTTTTCCTACTCCTTTTGATGACATACTGCCCCAGACCATAATTAATGCTGGAAATCTTACTTTTTTCTTCAGACAGTCAACATGGAATGCTTCATTTTTTGCGAATAGTTGAGGTGTCTATTGTCTATGTTCTTTAGCCCATCTAAGCCGATTTTTCTTTTGCAGTGGAGTTAATAGTGGCTTTTCTTTGGCCTATAAACAAGTTGTGCAACTTTAGGGCTTTTACTTTTAAGAAAACTTACCTTGCAAGTGCTAAATTCCAGTTTGTGGGCCTCTCTATGAGTTGTAGACCTCGAAATTCTCCTTCCAACAGTGTCACGCCACAGAGCACTTAATTGTAAATAATTGGCACGCCTGTTTTTCACGATTATACTTCTTAATGCTCTTCGGTCGGCATTTGTGATATTACTTTTTTTCACATATCGTGGCTTAATATTAACTGAACCAGTTACGTTATATCTTCTAACAATATTTCTCACACTGTACCGCGATAAGTCTAACAAAGTTGCAATTTCTGAGTTTGATTTCCCAGAATTAAAAAATTTAATTATCAGTAACCGAATTTTCTCACTAATAACCTTTCCTCTACCCATCTTGAAAACCTTAACTACCTAAAACTATTTTAAACGTATTCTGACAGCTGTGATTAATAAAAACAATTGTCATGGCTTTTATTTTTCACAGCTACCTATGCGTTATACACTTATTTTGCATTGAAATGAAAATAGGTTGATATGCTGTAATTGCAACATGTGTTATTTTTATGCTGCAAATTTGATTAGGGAGTGATAAAGTTGGTGTTTTCTACTATATATTATCAAAATATTCATTTTTAATATTTTAAACCTATAACCCCCTGCTACATTTTTATTATTTGTGTTTGATAAGAAAAAAAGTAAGGTATCAATAGTTGGGCCAACTGAAGTGGGAAGGGGCTCGTAGTCATGGAATAGTCCACATAATAAGCCTTCTAATGTTTGCTTTATGATTTTGAAACATCCTATATAGAGAATGCGCAATTGGAACCCGTGAAACTGTATACTTTTAAACCGTTCAAAAGTCATAAATCTGCGGGTATGGGCAAATTGTTCGGATTATTTTTGAGCCATCATGCAGATGCGCCACGTAACGATGGCTCAAACCAGAGCCCAAACGTGCATCCCGCCGAAGCCGAAGCGTGTGGTCCGCTACACGAACTGGGTCGAACTATAGTACTGTATTTAATAGTAATGTCTAATTTGCATATTAAAATTATTTCGCCAAATTAAAATTTATTATTAATGCGGCTATTATTGCTGGTGCGGGTGAGATTAGTAATTAGCGTACGTTCAATGCGACTAGAGCCGAGACCCGACGCGATGTACAGCAGTGTAACATTGGAGGAAACAGGGCTTCCTTTTTAACGCAAAACGTGTAGGTTATTCTAAATTATGAAGCGATCAATAAAACTCAATACAGCGCCCCACTAAGGCACGTGCTTTCATCCAGATTTTCCGAATTTTTTAGAATGGGAAATGACAAATGTTTAGGAATTTATAGTGCAGAATTTTCATTTTTGTTTCCCGTTGTCACAAGTGAATAACAGATTGTATACTCAGGTAATGTGGGTCGATGAATGCGAATGTAATTAAAAATTGTGTGATCTGGGTTCTAAGCCTTGTTTGAGACCATCTGTAGCGTCAGATTATCATCGGATTTAGAATATATGCACCTAATTTACCTGAAAGACTGAATGTTCGTCCATATTACTTGCCAAGGTCGAACTGTTCGTACTCCGGAAAATATCGAGAGAGCTCGTGAAAGTGTAGTGGAGCACCCTGAGACGCTTACCGTTCTCAATAACTGGGTATTTGTCGCGCATCATTATGCACTATTTTGAAAAAAGACTTGCATTTGCGGCCAGACAAAATTCATTGAGCCCAAGAACTACAGCCTAGTGACCATGAAAGTTGCGGACAATAGAGTCATGCAACAGCTTAATACCCAAAAAAAACTATATTTACCGACAACTTATAATGAGTGATGAAGCCCACTTCCATATGAACGGATTTATTAATAAGCAAAATTGTCATATTTGAGCAATAGTGAACCCTCGTGTCATCCATCAACGACCACTACATCCTCTTCGAGTCACAGTTTGGTGCTGTGTTTGGTATGGAGGTGTCATTGGACCTTACTTCTTTGAAGACGCTGCAGGTAATTCTCTTACTGTCACTGGCGAGCGCTACCGTGATATGGTGCAAAACTTTCTGGCTCCTCAAATCCAACAGTTTAACCTGCAAAACGTGTGGTTCCAGCAGGACAGAGCAACTGGTCACATAGCTAGGGAAACAATGAATCTTTTGCGAACAATATATCCGGAACGTTTAATTTCTCGATTTGGTGATGTCAACTGGCCACCAAGGCCACCGGATTTAACTGCTCCTGACTTTCTTCATGGGGATTTTTGGAAAATAGGGTTTATACCGACAAACACGAACACTGTAGGGTAGCTGAAGAACAATATTACCGAGCGATTGAAAATATTCTTCCCGAAACCTACCAAAAAGTGATGGAAATGTAATCAAGGGGGCTCAGACTTTGGCGGCTTCTAGAGGCGGACATTTGTCTGGTATTTTTTTCATGCGTAATTTCTAAGTATCAACGAAAGACTAAGATGAAAAAATGGACGTATTTTATTTCATTTCACAAATATTCAAGATACAAACCAGTCAGTTACATATCGGCCACCTTGTATACAGGGTTATCCAAATTAAGTGTCCACCATTAGTAACTTTGTTATTAGTGAAAATACAAAGTTGTTTGAATTAGCAAACTAGTAGCATTTTTAACGCTGGTAAAAATGAGAAATAAAAAAAAACAATTGAGAGTCGTTATTTTGATTTTTTTCAGTAAAATAACATTTTTTTAAATGGAAACCCCTGTATATTATATTTTTTTCTGTTAAAGCATAATATTTTAAACAAAAAAGCTTACAATAACTTTTCTCCTAGGTTACAAATTGTTGAAGTTATGGCCTCCAATCTGAAACAATTAAATTGTATCGACAAACTTTATTTTCAACATCAACTTATAATCTTACAAAATACAATAACAATTTTTTTTAAAGAAGATGCTCGAAAACACCACCTTGTTCTTCAATACATTTTTGGGCACGTTTTTCAACTGCTCGAACTGTCTTAAGTATGGTCCTACCATCTATCTGGGTTATCTTTTCCCTAACTGCAGTCTTTAACGCGTCAAGGTTATCGTACCTTCGCTTGTAAATTTGGTTCTTTAAGTAACCCCACAAGAAGTAATCAAGTGGGTTTAGATCTGGTGATCTGGGAGGCCACTGTATTGGGCCATTTGTTCCTATCCACTGATCATTAAAAGTAGTACTTAGAAAATGATAAGTACCTCTGGAGTTGTGGGCAGGTGCGCCATCTTGCTGAAAATGCAGATGCTGTCTACTTATAAGATCCAATTCGTCTAAGAAATTAGTCAGAATTTCTGACATAAATTCCACATATCTTTCACCAGTTAGGGTTCCCTCATAAAAGAACGGGCCAACAATTTTTGAACCAATTATACCGCACCAAACGTTGAAACTGAAACGGACTTGTGGGCCTCTTGGATGTACTAACAAAAGATTTTCTCTTGACCAATAATGGTGGTTTTTTCTATTAAACATTCCAGAATTTGAAAAATTTGATTCATCTGTCCATAAAAGGTAACGAAAGTTATTTACATTTTGGCGACAGAAGCTAAGATACCAATGGCAAAAAACAAGTCTTCTCTCTGGATCCCCTGCCAAAAGCGTTTGAACTGGTCGGTACTTATACGGAATAAATTTGTATTTTTTTAAAATCCTTTGAACAGTACCATAACTGAAATTAGAGTCCTTGAGAATATCTGCTATTGAATTCTCACGATAAGCTTCAAAATATCCAATAACTGCAATTTCCGTGGCCTCGCTTATTATGAATTCTTTTTTTGCCCTTGTTTTAGCAAAAACATTTTCGTTGCCCCTAAATTTTCGATAAAGTCTCAGAAAATATCGTTCATACGGTTGAATGCGAGCGGGATATAATTCACTGTAGTATTCTCTTGCTCTCAAGGAGGATTTTCTGCACACTAAATAGCATTCTAACATATCACACTTTTCTTCATGGGAGAACATTTTTCTTTAAATTAATGACACAATAAAGCTTATAAACAAGTATTTACACTAATGTTTGACATTATTTGATTTTATCATTGTTTTCCAAAGCCTTCTAGTTGTGAGTATGTCCAGTTTAACAATTTGTCGCTTATCTTAATGCTGTCAAATCGCGAACGCCATGTTGTTTTCATAGCCCTCTTAATATTATAATACTACAAATAATTAAAAATATTTATCGTTATTTTGACTTTATTTTTGACTTTAGCGGAAAAGTCATTATGAACTTTTTTGTTTAAAATTTGATGCTTTAACAGAAAAAAATATAATATACAGGGGTTTCCATTTAAAAAAATGTTATTTTACTGAAAAAAATCAAAATAACGACTCTCAATTGTTTTTTTTTATTTCTCATTTTTACCAGCGTTAAAAATGCTACTAGTTCAAACAACTTTGTATTTTCACTAATAACAAAGTTACTAATGGTGGACACTTAATTTGGATAACCCTGTATACTATTACGTCACGAAATCAAATAACATCATTGAACTATGTTTTCTCGGATCTAATATGCAATATTTATATTTATATATAACCCCATGGTGCACGGCATATGCGACCGATAGTCTGTCTGGGTAGTCTGCTGCAAACACTTTTTCTAAGCTTTGAGGGCGAGTGTACGGAGAAATCTGTGATGTGTGACATGTGTCTAATAGGTGCTTAGAATTACAAATTTATTACCCCCAAAATTTTTTCAAAAATGATCAGGAACCTCTGAAACGTCGAAAAACCGATTTTTATTTTTGTTTTTTGCCTGTAGACCCGGCGTCACTGAACCAATTTTCGAAAACTGTGAATCTTTTTCGTTCTTGGCATAATTTCTTTAAAATACGAGCGATACTGTCCAAGCTATAAGCGGCCCAAGGATTAGGCAGACGGAAATAGGTGCACCGTTTTTCATGATGATATCGTATAACATCCAAAAAACGTAATATCTCATTTTCCACATATTTCGCGATTGCTATACGCCAGTGTGGCGTGAAGAGTAAAGGTGCAAAGTTTTTGGTAGAAGATGAGTCAATTTGATGTAAGGAAATCTACGAACCTACTTTACTTGGCAGACGAGTTTTCGTACCACTTAGGAAAGGAGAATGAGAAGATTTTGAAACAACATTATCCGATATGGAGAGCATCCTACGTGCCAAAAAGAGGATGCTTTGACTGGCGTCAATCATTTTAGATCCCCGGAGGATTAAGGTGAGACCCGAGCTCTTTCCAGTTTGAACCCTACGGGACCGGCACGGATATCACGTATCTTGAAAAGTGGCATTACGCCGATTTTTTTGACATTATGTAGGGTTTTCTACAAGATATTAACTTAGCACTCAGCCTAAACGTCATGAGGGTTGTTATCAATCTTTAACTCTGATGTGATGTAAAATCTGCTTCTGAGATGGTGTTACTGAAGGTCTAAGCTGTAAGTCGTATGTGTAGATGATAATTACATTAGGTTCTTGTCTCGAATACACTTAATTGAGATTCAAAGCTAGAAATTAGTTGCTCAGTCACTTTTTCTTATCCATTCTGGAAATTACCTAGACACTGAATTTCAAAAATGAGAGAGATAAGAAATAATTATATTCACTGTACGAACTACAAGTCATATACATGCTACCAGTAATTACCCACAACAAGGGCGCGGTGATGATTTCCCGTAATTCTCATCAGTTTTTCGTAATTTATAACTTTGCAGCCAATAGATATACTTCATTGGCAGCATATTCAGTGATGATTTTCTCACACAGCAAATATCACTGATTTTATACACATGCAGACCAATACACATAATCATCCAGATGCGATATTGCTATTCAACCAACTTTCTTTTCAGAGATAAAAACTACAGACTAGGACCACTCGGCCTCATAAAACACATGCAACCAATAATGCGTGTAGTTTAGTTGAGTGATTCCTCCATCGATGGACGTTCACAATGATCCTAGTGAGCAAACCTGGAACGACTGTTTGCGCCATAAAAACTACCTATAACGTTCTATAGGTTTTTTACATGATACCCGTGCGGGTCCCAAAGCTCTGTAGTAGCCCCCCGGCCACCGCTCTTTAATTTTCTCAAATAGGACCTCGGAAGTCGGTCTGCCCTAACACCCTCCTAACAACAAATTTTGAGGCAGGGCTGAATTTAGGGGACTAAGGGCAGATTTATATAAAAGCGAAAAATCTCGATATGACGTATGAATATAAAATTTGGCAAGGAGGTAGCTTATGGACAGGACACGTCAGCTAAGATTTTGCGTCAAGGCGTTGAGGGGGATTAAAGGCTATATGTAAAAACGAAAATATGCTCATGAAATTTTAACAGGGGTGGATGAAAGAGGGATAGAGACCCTTAAAGTTTTGTACGAAAGTCATTCTACTAGAAACCTAGAATTTGGTAGGAAAGTAAAATATAAAGAGGCATTAAATGTCAGTTAATAACGGATTTTGCGACAAAAACCATTATAACGGGCTTAAATGATACTGGCGAATTTGTATGAAGTTCTTTGGATTTTTCTGCTAGATACAAAAAAATGCCAATGGTTCTGTACTAAAACTTGAACTAAACGATGAGTTTTATGGCATGGGCGAAAAGAGGCACAATTTTATACACATTTACCTTTTCTAACTAGACACTAGGCAGAGATTTTTTTAAATGAAAAATTTGGCATATTGTGCTAATTTTAGAATTCTAATTGTCTTAACAATTTTATGCGGGTAACAGCGTGTACTCTATTACGTTATAGTATCTACGCCAGTGGTTGCAAATCAGCAATCGGCTAATTTCGCATTTGACGCGTAGGTTGATGTTGGTGTGATGCGTTTTCTAATGATGCCATTTATGGGTACATCGCACTGTGGTTTATAGAAAGACCGCCAGGCTGTTCGTTCGTTCATTTCGTCGACGATGCGATGATAATGAGTGGAACGTCAAAGGGAACAGATCTGTGCGTAGGCGAGTTGGTTATGATGTGAGAAAATAAAAATCAGATAATTTGCAACAGTGCCAGTCATTATTTTCAATTTGACTCGCCTGCAGTTGAAGATAAAGTTGGTTACAATCTACGCATCGCTTTTTTACAAAGATTTTAACTTTAACGCACATTGCACCAGTTGGAAAAAAGTTATTTCGCAGGGCAGTCAAATGAGTGAATATTTACACCACGTTCGTTAAAGAAGAATAAGCATTATCTTCAATCTTCAAAGAATTTAAGTAGAATTTTGTACTGCTCTGACAAAAATCAACGATCTATTTGACTGGCATGCTACTCAAACCTTCATCTAGTCAAGAACCCATATATCATTTTTTTCAAATTTCTGGGCATTATACTCATTCCTGATAGGTCAGATTTGCTGCGGAACAAGTTTTGCTAGTGAGATTAAATAAAAAAATAGGTATTTGTGGCTGAGCCGGATGATGTATAAAGAATTTCCTTGTTTAATATGGAGATTAGAGATCTTACAATTTCTCGCTAATTTTTGCGATATTTTAGAAGAAATCTGATTGGTCGAATTTGCTTCCTAGGAGTACTTTTCGATTCTCGCAGGTCAGTAGTAAAATCGGTCCTAAATGAACGATTCTGAAATATTAGTTAACTAAATAAAAAACTAAACAAATGAAAATAAACTAAGTAAAAAAATTGAGTTAAATTGCTTTATTGTAAAAATAATTACTTAGGTAGCAGTCATCACAGTCTTCTGTTCAGTAATCTGGGGCATTTATTATATGGCTTTATATGGCGCGTTTGTACGTATTTAAGGATTTGCTTGTAATCTGGCGTGTTTCAAATAAGTCTGTGTATGTGAAATATAATTACGTAGTCGTGCCATAAGTTCTGTCCCATGATAATCTCATGATAAAAATGAAACAAGATAAGATATATTTATATGAAAGATATTATTTATTCGACAACATTTTTAGAATTCATAATCAAACAGTTTTATTCAAAATGTCCCCCCTTGGCCTTCACACACTGCTTCAATCTCGCGGGCCACTCATCTATCACTGCACGCACAGCTTCCAAAGGAATAGCTGAAGCTGATCGGATCAAATCCGCTTTCAGGGACTCGATATTACGGTGGGCTTTGGAGCAGGCCAACTGCTCTAGCAGGTCCCACAACTTGTAGTCTAAAGGATTGAGGTCCGGACTCCCTGAGGGCCAATCTTCCGCAGCAATGAACTCTGGCACATTGCTTTCCAGCCAGCGCTGCGTACTCTTAGCCTTGTGAGCGGGGGCGGAATCCTGCTGGTAGACCCAGTGTTGGTTGGCAAACAATGTACCACTTAAAGGCTTGACGATAGGATCCAGTATGTCGCTCTGATAGTTTGCCGCTTTTGTTTTCACGCCCTGTTTACAGAAATGGAGCTGAGTGACCCCTTCGTAGGACACCCCCCACCAAACCATGACTGACGCAGGGTGGTGGCCTCTCTCAACTGTCGGAATGATCTCCGAAGCTTCCTGTGAACTCCTTGCATACACTTTGTCATTTTGTCGGTTGAATTTTTCTTCTATGGTGAAGATTTTCTCATCCGTGAACAAAATCTTTCGGAATCCCCCAGCTGCGTACCTCTCCAAGAGCTTCTTGGATCTTGTCGCCCTGATGTGTCGCAAGGTGGCCGTAAGTCGCTGGCCCGTACGTCTCCGGTAAGCCCCTAGCCCTAGGTCTTGTTTAATGATGCGCGACATCGTCCGGACAGGAATCTTCATTTCCCTGGATAGGATCTTCTGCTTCCGGAGTGGATTCCTTTGAATCCTGGCTTTTACGGCTTTGATGGCTGCTGGAGTCCTTACTTGACGAGGTCTTCCGCTTCTTGGCCTGTCATCAACAGAGGACGTCTCATTGTACCGCTGAATGGTCCTAGACACAAATTTACGCGATATTTGAAGGCCGCGTAAGAGTTCAAAAATCTGACTAGCACTGTGATTACACTTATGTAAAGCTATCACTGCAATACGGTTCTCTGCCTTGCCCCACTCCATCGTTATGCTTCGAGAGATCAATACAAACTGAGGTATATGTAATTACCCGAAAAGCGTTTAATCAACTGACACCACAATGTAAACAATCGGACAAGTATTAACAGGTCTACACTTGTTTGAAAACGAGGGACAGAACTTATGGCATGACTACGTAGAAATATTCAGTTGAACATTTAACTATGGAATATTGTGCAGTGGTGGGTTGTTCAAGAAACAACACCAAGGAAAGCAAAGATGTTTCGCATTAGCGTTTCTTCAATTTTCCAAAGGACACAATTTATCAATAATTATTTACAATCGCTTTTATGGATTAAGCCACGTCATTGCCAAGCATCTTTTTATTAGATATAAGATCTATATTCAATTCCAAATGTTAAATAGACATGCCATTGAAAAATACCAGAGTTAGAAAGAGGAAAATGGGAAAACTGCAAAATATATTCAACAAATTTGTTAACCAATAAGATTTTTATTAACACCTATCCATAAAAAAATTGAAAAGCCTATTAACAAGACATTTTATAAAAACTTATATGTCTGGTGTACAACTATGTTGTTCTCAATTCTTCTTCGTATAAAAAACAAATTAATTTATTACACCTATGCACAAGGTTTTGTTTAAAATCATTTTGTTTCAATAGAAAATTAGTTCGTGTATTTAGAGTATAATCATAACTTTTAGTTTGAAAAGCCTTTTCAGCGATTAAAGGCTGGTTTACACAGCATTTGCATAAGCATAGTCTTGAACATAATCATAATAGTTAAAACTTATGAACTTCAAGATTATAATTATACTCATGGCAAGAGTATGACTGTGGGTGTGACTCTGACTAATAAAATTTTGGATAAACCCGTCATAAGTAGAGCTATGCAGATCCTTCAAAATTGTCTATTGCTCATTTTTCACAAGTAAAATCTTTATAAAGGTAATTAATTTATTGTATCTATAATATTATTCATACCTCAGTAAATTCCATTGACAAAAACATAAATCTAATAATGCAAAAACGATATCACCAAAAATGTTTGACAAATGTTCCAGAAATAAAAAATGGGAAGCTCTAATTCAATGCATTTGGTAACGAGAAGCGGAATAATTGTCACCGAGTGACGTCAGGCGCAAGGGCTACGAAATTCGATCGCGAGGTGAGGCCATCTCCTCGAGTTATAGTATCATAAATTTCCAAGCCTACTATCTCCAGTCTGGTCTCAGCCTAACCGTGAACAAATGCTTACAATGTAATTATTGACATTTATGTTTGATCCATCGGATCTATCACCTCCTTCAAGCACCCTTTACTCGTACAGGGTGCGTCATCTAGTACTTTTTTTCTATTTGAAAAATCAACACGCTTGTTACGAGGTGAAATCGATTTTTTTATTGATAAATGAAGGTTGGTTTATGCCATTTATGTATGACAATTAACATCAGGCATGTGACCACCGCGGCTTCGTTTACAGGCCAACATCCGAACATCAAAATTTTCAATGACTTTGAAGAATAATCGGGTCTATGGCCGCAATTTCAGTCCGAATATTGCGCTTTGGGTCTTGAGTTGTCCGGGAACCATTCGCATACACTTTTCCTTTAAAAAATCCCCAAAGAAAATAGTCAAGAGGTGTTAAATCGCACGATCTCGGGAGCCAACTGACATCTGAATTTCGTGAAATTATGCGGTCTTGAAATTTCGTGTGCAATAAACCGATTGTTTGGCGAGACGTGTGAGCCGTTGCTGCGTCTTGATGAAACCAAAGATCGTCGGCACCAATACGACCCAATTGTGGCCACAAAAAGTCTGTTAACATGCCGCGAAAACGTTCTCCGTTGACGACGCCACCGGCCCATAATCCGCAATAAACAGTCATTTTTTCAGGATATAGAGGTATATACGTACCCATTGAGGTGAAAATGAGCCTCATCAGAAAAGAGCACTTTGACCGAAAATCCGTCTTCTCTTTCCATCATCCAATTAACAAAAAAACGCTGCTGTTGATGGTCTGTCGGCTTCAATTCTTGTGTTAGTTGGATTTTGTATGGATGGAGGTGTAAATCAATGTGTAAAATCCGCCGCAAAGTGCGTTGATTGATTCATGACTATAAATGGCATACCTTTGACAGTTCATTTATACATACCACATGACTTTTGACTCACATGGTAACACATAAACTTATAGGTAAAAAAAAAGTAATAGATGGCGCACCCAGTATTTAGGAGGATCTCCGGTCACGACAGAAACATACCCACTACAACACGTGACCCGTTCATTGTCTGGAAGAGGCCATTATCCAGGAGAGAAGATGCTGTCGTCGTCGTGGACGACCGCCGCGCCGGCATCCCACACATAACCTCTACACCTGCCATGTAATTAAATCGTATTGTTCCGGCATGGTCTCTTAATGGGAACGGATACGTGATAACGCAGAGTGTGCGGCAGTAGAAACGCTTTTCCCTCTAGCTTGACTGGTCTCTGTTGTTGAAGCTGCGCGACGATCTAATACGGTTGAATTGGAAAGATGCAGTACGTTTTTCCTTACTTTCATTTTATAGGTCTATAGTTGACGCCAAGTAGATTGACTATGCAGCATGTGTAAGTATCTAACTCAACTTATGTCACTTATATGGCATTTTTATTATCCGGCTGTGAAAATATTTGTACCTTGACATATGATCGTAGAGTAGAATGTCAATGTAAAAGAGTTATGTTGATTTAAGTAAATTGAAATTATGAACTTTAAATACTCACCGTAGAAACCATGGAAACCCTGATACCTCGTGATTTTATAGAATGAATATAATTGAACTGTTTAATTTATTTTTTGTTTGATGTTGCTGGAGTCGTGATACTATGTCTAAAACGTGTACAATACTACCGAGATCACAAACTTCTGAATAATGATTTGCCTTTCAGGGGTGCCAAGGATGCAAAATCCTTACAACCCCCGCAATTTTTTCTGTGAATAAATTGAAGTGTTATAAGACGAACTTTGAACGATTTTTGTTTTTAGTGTCTTCCCTTTAGTATCAGGTCCAGTCGATCGATTTTCAACAACTACAAAGATTTTTCGTCCTTGGAATAGTAGTTGCATTTTCTGAAAATTTCATCAAAGCCCGACCGGTACTTTTCAAGTGCCAAGGATTAGCGGACAGACAGGCCAACAGACAGACCGATGTTATGGAACGACATGGTTTTTCGTGATGTACATGTGATATTACATCCAAAAAATATCCCATTTTCGAAATGTTTCCTGCGTTTACAATACTTCCTCAACAGTAGCGTGTGAAGTAACAATGAAAAGAAAATAATTTATTTAAAAAAACAGTGTCACTGTAACTAGCAAAATTGGTTAGTATATTTTCAGTACGTTATCCGGAGTGACTTCTGTTGATTGAAAACTTGTTCCCGTTTCACTGAAAGTCGATCGCAGTTTTTTTACCCAACCCTCAAATACTGATAGTTACTTAGAGTGTAGATTAAATAGTTGAGACAATAAAAATAAAAGCATTGAGAAAACAAAAATAAATATACTGCTACGTATATGGCCAGAAGGTGATATTTTGAATTACATTTAAATTAGAACTAGCGAGTCAGTAAAAATAACTAAGTGCTATTATATGCTCCTCAACCTTCTAATCATATTAGATGGTAGTTAAAAGCACTGTGAATACGAGCGCGAAATAGTGTGACAAAGGATGTCCGAGACAGTCAATTTATATCCTCTGGAGTGAGAATCGTTGTCCGGTGTTGGCGACATCGTGTATTTCTCACACGTCGCTCTTTGCTGATAATTATCGGACCCGTTAGGCGCGAAATCGAAAGGGTTGTCGAGCCTGTCTGCGCGTCCGTCATTACCGGAGTTATAGCTCAGTAAGATAAGTTGATTGGTATCAGGAGCTATATACTACAGAATGACTAATGCATGTTTTTTCATGCCGAAAATTTCTGTATTATGAAATAAGATAAGATAGATATAATCTCTATTGTCTTGTTGATCGTAAGAAACTACGACGTAAGACGTGTACATTACTTATAACTATGTATAACCAATATCACAGAGTCAAGTAATAAACTAATAGTTCGATACTTCCGCGTAATACCGAGAACACTTAAACTCGCTCAGCTACGCTCTGCCTAATCCGGTGCTACCTTTTTGTCCTGCCGTAGTAGGAACCTCGTGTTAAAATTTCGTCAAAACCGAGCGGTACTTTTCAAGTTATATATGTTTACAGACCAAGGATTAGCGGACGGACTGACAGACATACAGACCAAAGCAAATGAGGGACATAGTTTTTCCGGATATACATGTCTTATAACATCCAAAACAATATCTCATTTTCGAAATTTTCCCGAATGCAATACTTTCTCGTCCAGTGGCGTAGGGAGTAAAAAAAGCTTTGAATTCGTTAGAATCTCTGTAAAAATAGTCTCTTATATAAAAAAGTAGTACTTGACGCAAATGTGTTTTAGTGAAGCCCTTTTTGTGATTATGACTAGATCATACGACACGAGAGTAGTACAAGCGTCTACTTTTCAGTTCCCGCAAATTTATTTTTTCATAACCCCATGTGAGATATAGATTTGTTAACATACAAGGAAAACTAGATTATAATTTTTACACACAACTTGTTTAAAGGTTTCAAGGTTTTCTAAGCTATTTATGTTATCTTGTGATCCTTGGTTAATTTTACCAGACTATTAATGCTTTCGAGGCGTTAACATTGCGATGGGATGTGATGACCTAGCTTCATCGAGGACTGATATTAATTAGAAATCGGAATTGATTCGGTAGATGACCAAAACCTATATTTTTTTTTTAAATGAAATTCGTGTATTGAGGAGAATTGCCACTACCTTTATATTGTACGTTAACCAGAAAATCTTAATCTTCTATAAGCAATTTTAAGCGATCTTCCAATCATAACCGGTCGTGTTTGGTTATAACTTTTTCATTTTAAGTGACGCGGTTTGTGACAGCTGACAAATGATGAGTCAGGATATGGTTCTTCATGACGTCACTGTTACTGACTGTTAAGACCAATAACAACCTTGCGCAGGTGGTGGTTTCTATGCGGGCCTGAATGTCAAATTAATGTACTCCCATGAATAAAGCCCTTTTATATTCTTTTGGCCCTTTTGTGTCGTCTTTATTTATATTTGAAATATATTTATAATAGTTGACTTTGGACCAAAAAACAGTTCCGTGTAGCAACCCTGTTCTCAGTTGTCCGTTTTGTCTCAGAAGGGCAGATGACAGAATAATCAAGGGTATAACAAAGGAATAACTGCGGTTCATTACGGTTAATTGCTTAAAATTGCATTATGCTGTTACCGGCCCAATATACTCGGAATAGTTCAGGAGTATTAGACTATTCTGCAAAGAAAATCGGATGGTGTTTTTTCACCAAAAAAAGTGAGACATTTCTAGCAATTCCGAATCAAGATTCTTATTCTTGATCAATATGTCACTTTCTGACATTCCATTTGATAAATTAGTAGAGACAGTTATTAATGGAGATCGTCATTTCAGTTGAATAATTGGCAAACAGTTTTTTTTTATCTAGGCCGAATCTAACCACATATATGCTTCAATTTCTTTTTATTGTTCGACGTATTTAGGGACGATGGGCGAGGGTGACGTGTGTGGTACATCAAAGAAAGGCAGATAATCTCTATTCGCTTGTCACTTTTGATTTCTGGATGTGCTTTGGAATCGGGAATGCCTACCCTAGGCGATCTAGGGATTTTCAGGTTTTACGGGGTGCCATCCAAAAATTGTTGCGATCTCGGCTCGCTGTTGTATAAGAGCGAAAAAAAGAAAAAATAAATGAACTATCACCTGGAAAATAGATAAGCAACAATATACTGTCATCGTACTTGAAAAGGGGCCACCGTACAATAAACAGAAATTAAAATGTATATGTGGCACGAAAATGGAGTCCTGCGAACGTAGGAAGTTGCAATAGTTTACATTAACCAATAGTCAAAGTCTATGCAATGTCAGAGAACTGTGTTTGGCATTGGGTGGCGAGCACCTACCAACAGTATTCAACAAACTCAGTTAATATGCTGCTGAAAATCTGTGTCATTGGCGACTAGTTGTTCCTTATACGAATGCATTAGTACAATGTAGCCTCAGTATTGGAAGCACTACCCCATCACTCATATACAAAACCCCTGAGCTCGCCAATTTTATAAATTTTCAGCAACAGCTTAAATGGTTCTCGCCACTCTAGAGTTATAATTGTGTAAATGCGTAAATTATGGTTTAGCAGTAAACCCTGTTGTTTTCATGTTTACATTTACATCGTTTTCAGCAGAATTCAGTTCGTTTTGACATAAATGCATCATCTGTCATCCTCGTACCACCATATAAACAATATATTCACAATGCATGTACCAGCTCCTAAGATGAAGCTATTGAAATTTATCCTTGTCTCGTTAAGACCTCCCAATGTGTTAATGCTGGAAACAACACGCCCTGTACTCGGCTGGTGTTCATATTTTATGTTCCCGCCCTATTTATTCTGTTTCTGCGAAACAAGTTCGCGTTTATATAATTAGGTGGGAGTAGGGAGCTATAAATCCAATTCGTCGTCGGCACAGATGCGGCCGCGGCCAGCACAGACTTCCAAGCTAAATCTTTATTTACTTCCCAGTAGCGTAGAACTGCATTTTAGAACAAATGAAACAAGACATGAGCACTAATTGTATCTCTTCCAAATAACAGAGTCGCTTTTGAACGCCCCAGTTGAGTAACTGGAAGTACTAACAATTCCACTGCGTTGGAGCATTGTGTCTCAAAGTTACATGATCAAACGAACTTACCAGTAAGTGATGTTCGATCTTAATAGTGAAGTACTCGTCGAAGTAAATATTCAGCATACATATCGTAGTACCCTCGTATTAGTACCCAACCGCCAAGGAAACCGGCACCGCGCCCCTTCCCTCTACCTTTCTCCCCTCTGGCCGCCTATAAACCTTCATTTACTTCAAAGCCAAGTTGTTGCAACAATTGGATGATACATAGGGAACGAGGGAGCTATTCACTTCGACGAGGACTTCACATAATTAAGATCGAACATCACTTACAGGTAAGTTCGTTTGATCATGTAATCATGTTCCGTCCTCGTCGAAGTAAATGTTTAGAATACATATTGTAGATATTCAAAGCTAGTTGCAACAACATAGTACTAACGCTCTGCAACAGTAAACCATAGGTACACAAATTGTACGCAATGTAAGTGTCAACCAAATGTACATTTCCATTGTAACAATTCAAGTTAGGCTTTTAGCAACGGGTAATATGACGTACCTGGTTCAGAAATTATCATCCATTTCATGGTAATGAGCAAATAACCTAATAAAATAGTTATGTTTAAGGTGTGGAGACTTGGTTCACCTCAAACGCCGCTTGAGCAAAGCTATTGTTTGGCATAAGAGATTTGTGACGTATCTCAGAAAACGCACTGCAGCCCGATGCGAGCCTGAGACTACTATAATTTAGGCGGCGGAGAGGTAGACGCATTTCATGTACTGTGGGTTGTCAATTGTGACACTCTCTGCTAAAAACGGCTTCATCCATCTGGGAGTCGAGGCACCATGATAAAGTTACTGTACAGTGACAAATAAATGCTTTGCACAGATATTTGGGCGTAAAATATGGTAAAACTTAAGTGGTTGCCACATGAGTGACCCCGGGACTTTTAAAAACTCAGAAATTCGAATTTCAGTATTATTCAGCCCAATCCGGATGTTGTCTGTTTGAATTAGTTTACACACTCTGAACTGAGGTTAGAGCTAGCAGTGTTGCTGATTTCCTTGTCCAAATATCCACAGAGCTTTTGGTTGATTGAGAACAACCACAGTATCTATATTTCAGTTGAGATGACCTCAGCCTATAAATGCCCTTCAAAAAACATCTTATTTCTGCATCGTTAGTAACATTTTGGGTAAAAGACTGATAGCTCAAACAATTGTACCTTGATCTCTTATCATCTGTAAGGTAAGAAATTTCAAGGTAGGGAACCAGACATGTATTTCTTCCCGACAAAGGTCCTATCGTAGTCTATAGTGACGATAACCAGGGTAAGCTTACGAATTAGTGGGAGCGGCGTCCTGGGTCCCTCCATCAAATCCTTGCGTTACTTCTAGAAGCGAAATTTTAGAAACATCGAATACTTGAACCAAAATCAGGACGATGACAGGTGTAGCTCCCACTCCGTTTCCACGTCTCACTGACGCAAAAGCTCATCTGTATCAGTATTACTCCTAGATTTTATATTTGACGCGAGGGCAGTAAGATTTCTCTCTTTACACAATTGCCGTAGTTTTCCCGCAACCTGGTCCAGACGTGGAAACCAGAAGCTCTATATTCTATTGATGTAGGATGGGGTATAATATGCGATAGCCCATCAATTCGGCAGCCAAGAATTCACTACAGAAGAAAACTACCAGTTTTTCTTGATGATTAGCATGCGGGATCTTCTCGGGTGACCAAAAACCTAGAGACTCCTACCTGGTCAACGAATCAACGAATGTCCCAGTCCTCTCGGACTCATCTGACCTCATCTGCCAGTTTCTTTGAGCCCCATCCGAGGTAGACCTTAAGTTATATTATATTAGTGGCATAGCAGCGTTAAAATTCCCTTGAGAATTTTACAAGGCAAGAAATTTCACTCGTTAGTATACAGTCGGCTGTACGAAATGAAAGACAAGCTGACACCAAGATCCCGATGTTCACCGCAATGTTTCGGACTGTGTCTTGGTTGCTGTCCGCTATTGCCCTTACTAGGTTTAGTAATGTCTGCATCGCCCGCTCAAGTAAAGTTACTTTCTTTCTGTCACAATTTAATACTGAGCCTGAAAGGGCTCAATTTTTTCTCAAGGTATTTCAGAAATGGTTTTATTAACTTTGTGAACACATAAGGGGTATAATTTACCATAAACGGTACAGCATTGTATTGGAAGAGTTAATGTAACGTCATTCCAACAAAGTATGAAAGCCAGAAAACCTGTCTAAATAAAATGCGCACGAACCGAACGCCGAAAAACTTCAAGAAATCAAGTTTGTTGACGCTCTCAAATTTTACTTTCGGGCTTTTATTGGTGAAAGCATTTAATGTGCTCTATCATTGGCATAGTAGTAGCTTTGAGTCAAAATCGTATTATAATCCGAGCAGTAACTGTACGAATACATAACGTCATAGTTTTTTTGCTGAAGTTATTTTAAAGGCCTTTTTTCTGACTCAAAACAGCCCACGTACATACATAAAGAACCTGTTTGATACATAATTTAGTTAATAAGTATTTTAATGCTGAATATTGGTGCTCTATGTGCCTGAGAATATGTGCTCTCGTGTGTGCGCGTAAAATCCACTCGTCTGACGAATAATTTCCAGACACCCTTCACGTATTACTGATCTTCAGGGATGATCATCAATCCATAGTCAATTTACTTGTTTGTTGTTATTCTAAACTTGCAATAATTGCTGGTTGTCTACGATCTAGGTTTTTTATCAGCAATGAAATGATAGCCAACAAAATAACTCAGCTGGTGGAAATAGTAGGTATAGTTACCCGCACCTTATGGAACTTTTCAACTTGTGGTGTGGTACTTCATCAAGCACAATATTGTTTTACTGAATTCTATTAAATAACGTAACGTTTTAGATGATCACTCGTTTGAAACTACCAATGCTATCATATATTATTTTTATGTGAGTATAAGTATAAGAACCTTTATTTTTGTCATATGTTGGTATATCGTAGGTAATGAATTCCACCTCATTTGATAAATTGGGGAATTGGAGGTTTAGTGACAGGTCGAATGTCTTTGCTAAGTAGGCTAAATTTTTATAGTACCTACCCTATAGTACATCTCTGTCCTTGCAGTAGTGGTGAAAACATACTGTAAGACATTTGAAAAGCCATTTTATATTCACTAGTACTAATTCGGTACATCTATAATATAAAACAATTGATCTCATGATAAAAAGATAAACCTGGTCGCAAACATGTAACCGAGAAGCTAATCACTAACACTTTTTGGAACAGCAGGTACGCTCTGATTTTTATGCAAACCTTGTTTTCTCGTTGCAAATTTTTGGATTATCTTAGAAATCCTTGGATCTCCTCACACCTCCTTAAACCATGTCGATTTTCCTTGAACTTAAAAACCTTAATTTAAGCAATTCTTCTATTCATCATCCATTGCCTACTTTATATATATTTTGATTGATTTCAGTTTTTCAATCCTTTTAACGAGTGTTGCATGTTGATGACCTTCTCTATGCACAGCAGCTTACATTTTTTAACAAGTAGAACTTGGAACTTGAGCAAAGATAGCTGGTTTGTTTTCGTAGTAATCGCAAAGCTTCGCTTACTGAGAAATGTTGTACACAAAAACGGTCTTTGCATAAAAGCTGCAGCTTTGATGCGGCGTTTTATACTGGGATCTAGTTTGAATTTTTTTAAAATCGGGTCTCCTCCTTTATCGGATTGAACGATACCATTTTTTAACCATTTTAACTATTGACTGCATTGACGGATATCGTTGTCAACAGAAAAATACTAGATCACAAACAAACTAGATATTTTCCCTATTCAACATGCCTTAAACCTCAAAAAATTGTGCTTTCTTAGGTATAATGTGCGACACTGGCGACTACTCGTCTAAATCTTTATTTACTTCCGCTCTTCCCTGGCATTGTTGAACGCGTTCACTTTTAAATTCCCACTGTGTCTACATTAGCTTCCTAATTATTCTATACTGAATATCGTACAGTTATTTTCAGTTTAGCATGGGGAAAATAATTAGATGACACGGAAGATTCTCGGAAGAAGCATTTTTGTCTACAGTCTTTTTTATTTCTTAACGAATACACAGGCTATAAGAGAATTTCTTAAGATTGAACATCTCACAGCATTCACTATGTTCATAAAGCTCAAAAGCACCGGTCCCTTGTCATAATTTTAACATATTTAATTTTTTAAACATCATAACCGTTTCAGTGTTTTTGGCGGCATTGATTTTAGGATACCTAACCTTTAAAAATGGCGAATGCGTATACTAATAAAATGTAAGTGAGCCATGAAGACTAGATGCAGGAGGGTGAACTCATAGGGTGGGGCAGGAGGCAGAAGTGTCGAGAATGAAGGCGGGCTATCTACTATAAACATTGCGTCAGGAATGTATGTCAGATTCTGCGCATATGGCATCTCTCTCATGTCTTCATTTCTCTCTCTTTCACGTGCATCGTATACATGTGCAGAAGCTCTTCGCGCCCCACATTCACGAGAGTCACGCCCTCTTTACCTCCCTGATGCAGTTTAATATCTTATATCTAGTCTCTATGAAGTGTGCAAAATGACTCGTAAAATCGAATAACGAGTTCTTCGAAAAAATGAGCTACGTGCTTTGTAATGTCACAGCTTCCTTTTTAAGCGCTGAAAAAGAAGTTATCATCTCAGCCGTTGAAATCTTGCAAAATAGTAAAAACGCAAAAGAAATTTCCATTCTAGGAAATCGTTCTTTCCGGTATTCCAACCGTTCTTTAATGCCCACTTTGAAATAAATGCGTTCCCATTCGAAGAAATGGTGCAGCAACCAAAGGCAAAGCGGCGGGTAATCCTGGCTGAAATTTTAATAGGAAGATCCTTATCCAGATACCTAGCTTGCAAAGGTAGGTATACGGAAATCGGAATTCGCGTGTGCCGAAATTGGGAACATCGCTTACCTTCCAGTATTCCAATAGATCCGATACGATCCCGCTGCCATCGTTCGGATGGGGACCGTTCCAAGGGAAATGCTTCCGTTCTCTCGTCTTAGCGTTTTTACGTCCGCTGAATTAAAATGAATACTGCGATATGGAATACCTTGAGATGGTTTCCGGTACTAGATGCTATTGGAGGAGCCGCACATATCCTAAATTATGATTTTTATACCGGAGCAAAGTAATATAAGCGTATCCGCGACCGATAGACGGAAGTCCGACGGCAACAAAGCTTCTGATCCGCTCTTGAATCGGAGCTTGCTCTAATTATTTCGTTTCTTCCGGTACTTTTCCAGCAAACGGGAAAATTTCTCATATTCAGAATGAGACCGACACTTACATCTAGAGATCGATGCTGTTTTCTGTTATAAGTAAACTGATGGAAAGGTGCATAAATTGGAAGCTTGCTTCTGGAGTATCTAACCATCATGGCTTGATTAGTGACAGGCAGTATAGCTTCGGACACGAGCGATCAACAGAGGATCTCCTAGCTTCGTCTCGCAACTTTGGAGTAAACGCATGTTGCCCTTGATATCACGAAAGCTTTCGAAGAGCTATGGCGTACTGCCTTCTTATGCAAACTTCTACAATGTCAACGTGGATGTTCCCCAGAGATCGGTCTTGGCTCCGACACTGTTTCTATTACATATCAACGACCTCCTATCCTGTGTGATCCATCTGATCCTCTGTTTTGCTGATGACTGCACCCTACATACAGGAAGAAGGCCAGCAGCGACTTCCTCTCTGACGAAAGGTTTGAAGGCTATCACTGCTTCGGGGTCCAACAATATAGTACAGTTTAATGCTCCCAAAACACATTACTGTACCTTGACTAACATGTGGCCCCCTAGCTCTCATTAGGTTACGATGGATGGCCGAGTTTTAACAAAGAGTTGTTCATTTCGTCTGCTGGCTCCCAGATCGCCGAGGATTTGATCTGACACGAATATATTTTGCCAATCGCAGCTGCTGGGAAAAAGCTAGGGGTACTGGTTCAGAAGTGGGCTGTCAGACTCATCGGTGACTTCTCTGACGAACATTTGGGACTTTTTCTCCTCAGAGCGTGCCAGACAGACCCGCCTGACTTCGGCCTTCCATTCTGACCATGTCGAACTTCGTACATCGAGCACGGTAGTCAAGGAGGCTTTGCTAACCCCAGACAGCTCAATAATTGAATTAACAAGATGTCTATAAGCTCCTTATATCAGTCATAGTGCCGCGGTATTTGGGCTCCAGTCCACGTGGCTACTTCGGTATAGAAAAGGACATCAAGTTATTATACGAGTTTCTAACTGAACAGGTGAGAACAGACCTCAGGAATGCCTAAAACTCCATGGTTTCTTAGCCAACTCAAATCATATACGTATGAGTTACTTTTTAAATAGGCTTCTACACTACGGTAGCAGTCAAGAAAAATATATTTTATACTTATTTGTCTTTCAGGTAACATTCAATTGTTTTTTATTCGTTACTGCACAGTGTGCTGCAACAGCAATGTTTTGTATCACCCCGAGATCAAGCAAAGCCAGCATTATAATTTTCAGACGGCACCGCGTAACATCAGCAAAGCTCAGAATCGCCTGGTGTAGGCAAACCGTGCGCCCAAACGACGTCCATCCCCTCCAAAGCGATTACCGAGCATGATGTTATCTAACATATTGTTTTAGATGTACCAGACACGCCACTCTCGCTCATCGTCCCAAAAACGCAAATGTCATTTGAGGACGGGAATACGGTTGACTGATGCGTAATCTTCGACTAGTACTGAGGTGTTGAAGCACTATTTCTCACATATATCCATGAACAATTCAGATGCAGCATTAACGGCTCGAAAGCTCACGGGTTCAAATCTCCGCCTCGAAAGTTAATTTCGATCCTTGGATGTTGTGTTGTCTATGCAGGGTGTTTCAGAACTATGTGATCAAACTTGTAGGGGTTATTCAGTGTAACAGTAGAAAACATTTGAGTACAGGGACCCATATAAAATTTTGTTCTGATTTCCTATTGTATAGGTCAATAAAGTGATCCGAGTTTCATCTTTTTAAATCTTAATTTGAACATAACCTCTCAAAAACACCTACACAATTGTAAAACTTTTTAACAAACCGACAGAATTGTGAAACTTTTCAACAACTAACGAAGCTTTGCATCACCTAGTCCAGATTTGTCGGATTAAACGGCAAAAGCAGCTACCTAAATGAATTCACTTAAGTTGCGCCAGCCCATTATTTAATTTTGAGAAACGCGGAAATTTGTTAAACTATGCTGCTTGCTCCTACTAATTAACTGTCCTACATATACAGAAACATAAATTTTGTTCAGCAACATGCACGAACAGCACAGCTCACTTCTGGGATCGGCTGGTGCGGCGTCTCAGGCGAAGTTCGCAGAAGTGGGGTCAGAGCCAGAGGCGAATCTAGAAAATTGGGGGTAGAAACGTGTTCTTCATTGGGATTTTTTTCAGGTGTAGATGTTGTGACTATCCATGGCTGGTACATAGTTCCCTCGCTAGAGTCCATGTGACGTCCCCCCTTTCCCCTATATCCCCCTACAGCCCCACGTCACCCGTGGGTGTTTGAACCTTTGGCCTTCGTGATGGTGGATGTACAATGTTCGACTACGGGGTCGTCAAGACGCGCCAAAGGGTCAATGAGAAATATCTATGAAATAAACTGCAAAAGATGTGAACCATTTAATGTTTTCATCAAAACCCGGAGATGATGAAACATTTCGTTGAAACGTTAAAGTCTAGCTGAAGATTTGGACCGCTCACAAAGTATATCCACTCAGTCGAGGTTGAGTGTGCAAGGTAAAAATGTTCCTTGAATAATGGCGTCTCATTTAACTTTTGGCATTCTCCTGTGTATGCTAATTTAAAGAAAACACCGAAAGTTCGGCGATAAATCGCAACTTTGTTATTCTCCGCCATTAAAGTTTTTCGCGTTATATATTTTACCGCTCGTTTTCGGCGGTGGAGAGCTAACTGGGAGATGTGAGTTGTCCCTTCCACAGCCTTCTACTAAGCCGATTACTTCGCGGCAAATTTTTACACGGAGCGTGGGCGAAGTCACTACAACTTTCAGGAAATATGGGGTGCTGCGGTGCTTGTGCAAGTCAAACGTGGAAGTTCCGAGGAGAGTTCCTTAAGTGGGAGAGAGGAAATATGATGATGATCACTATTTTTACTTTAGTGCACTTGTAGGAAAATTTAAGGTAACGGTGGCATCAGCTCCAATGTTTCTACAGATGTGAAATTGAAAATAATTTCAAATTCAAATCTAGCCTCCAAAATTCATGCATCCTGAGCACTGTATCCCATAATGATAATAATACTTTGTAAAAAGGTTTTATCCTACGACCCCTATCCTCCTCCTCGTATTTCACCTCTTCCCTAAGAAGTAGATATTTTAAATGTATACACAAGCAGTTTTTTTATTCTTTATATATAAGCCAAAGGCAAAAGGGATGTAAATGATAAAAGATTCTAAACTGGGAGATGTGAATTGTCCCTTTCACAGTTTCATACTACTTCGTAGCACTCTCGCTCCCACGGGGGGCGGGGTAAAGGGCGTAATTACCCCCCCCTCCGACTCGAGCAGTCGTCTTTGAAAAGTATACGTCTTATAAAAAAATCTGTAACTTTAAGAAACGATAGCGGCAACATTGCCAACCCGCTCAGTGCGCATGCGACTAGCGACTACTCTCCCACCAACAGCAACTGTGTGCGCTTCTTCCTGTTGGAACAGGTATAGTCTAGTCTTTTATAGTCTAGTCTAGTGTCTAAATTCTGTACCAGTCCGGAGTCCGCAACAAAATTTGGCTGAGAAGTGAACAAGCGGAGTTTTGTTGATCTGAAGTCGTAACATATTTGTTATTGTTATTTTTTTTCATGAAGATGTATTTTTTGTTGTTTTGTCTGACATGGTTATGTAGAAAAGTCTGTGATAGATTATATTATTATGCATTTTTTTTACACTGATTTCTTATGATACAAAATTAAAAAAAAAATGTATTTTCTACAGAAATTACTGTAACAAATTCATATGTCTGCATATATCCATGCTTTTAATGTTAAATCGTTATAACGCTTCAGTACGTAACACTGAGAATTTACTTTCCATTTTACTTCTTCCAGACTGAAATCCTAGTAGCGCCACTGCTTCGTAGGTTAGGCCACAGCAAATTTTTACCGTCCAAGTTGAAAGTGAGAGTTTTGACGAAGGGTTCCTTTAAGAGGAAGGGAGGAAATATAATCGTAGCTACGGGATGTTCAGTATCATTATTTCAGTTCGTTCGAGGCTAACCTTTAGGTGAAATATGGACCGCGTCACTGGGTATTTTAGGAACCTTGTGTAAAATAAATATGTATGATCAGAGAATCTGAACTGGAAAATGTTGGGTCCCACAGACAACTACTAGGTATATTACTTCGCGGCCCTGAGTAGAGTTTTAAAAGTGGTAGGAATGATATGAACGTAGCTCTGGTATTTGCGCTTTCTTTATTTTAGAGGGAATCTTCTAGATGAGACAGAGAGAGATGTATTTTTTTTGAAAACCGGCAGAAAGCAGATGAGGGTGTTTGGGGATCTTCCACTGGTTGAGGGTAAATATGGACGTATTTAGTTTCGGTGGCAAGTTCCCTATTCTCTGTAGCCTTGCAACGAATTGGAATGAGAAACAGAAGTCTGGCGGCTCCGCCTAGCAGGGCTAGATTGCGGTGACGTCGTGAATGAGAGCTCAGAATGACAACCTCTCGTATAATGGGGGAAATGATACAGCTCACCCACCGCCCGTCGATGTAAGAAAAAGATGACACTGTCTGGGCGAGATCATCAACTGTAATCAGTGTAGTAGTAGCGATATCACTCCTGAATTGTAAACAGTATTCCGACCTGGGTTTGATTTAAAGATTACACAGTACGTAGCTTAAATGGTGAAAAGTAATTCCGAGCTCTAAAGTAAACCAGCTTATTCTCAGTAGCTCTTGTGATTAATAAGATATGCACCTACCAAATCATGTCTGACAAGCCGAAATCAAAATCCTAGCAGAACTGGTCCATCCCCAAAAACAGAATATGTGCTTAGATGCTATTTGTTAGTCAGTGGGTAGTTATAGTGTCAATCAATCAGAATGGCCAAGTATTTCGTTGTTCAGTCTTCTCTCCAAAGATATGTATGTAGGCCTGACCAGGGGTCTGAAAGTCTGAATACCTGCATGTAAACTGCTGCTACAAAGCTGTGGATAAAATGTATCGTACGAATAGGAGATAGACAATGCCAGTCCAGAAGTACCCACCTCGACATTATGGAAAAAAGAGAAGAACCCGTCAGTTTGGACGGATATAGAAAACTAGCCACCAATATTCATAATATCTATGCTACTTTTACACGAGCTAATAGAACGAACCTATCATGCTTTTACATCCTACGGCACTGGCGAGGAAGTATTGTAATCGCAAAATTTTAGGAAATTGAGATTTTAGGATCTCATATGTCAAATGAGTGGGTGCTCTGGATAAATTGTAGAGGCCTGATTGACTGACATGGTCTATTTGTTTTTTTTTTGTTATACATATATATTTTGAGCCAACATTTTTCTCAGAGTGACTAACTTGTGTCTCTTAGGTCCGTATTGTCAGTCGTTCCTACAATTATTGTAGGACGCCTTTTTATGGCCTCCTTGATTTTCATAGTATTTTCTCTCCTTCAGAAAGGCTAGGGAATTTCTATATTTGCACTGTTGCGTGTCAGCGCTCTCCTATTGTGAGGCTATGCTTTCTTTTTGAATTGTAGGAAATTTCAGGATGATATAAATCAAAAGCATGAAGCTAGATATTTGTAACATAACCTCAAAATATAGCGCTGAAACGGAGCTCTAGAAAACTTTAAAAATCAAGGAGGCCATAAAGGCGTAATATAATTGTAGAAACGACTGACGATACGGTCTTAAATCCCAGAATCAAGCTAGCTGACCCCATTTTCTTGCATGACAACACATGGCTGTAAAATTTTTCTGATCTGACTGACCTAACTAACAGTCGGGCTATTGCGGAACATTATCTCAACCGAAGTCAAATATGCATTTAGATCAGATCTTGCCAATACGCAAACAACGTATTATGCGCACGTTAAACTAAGGGCCGCTGTTAGAATTAATGCATAGATGTATAACCCCCTTGCTTGTTTGATAGTTGTGTGCGGATGTGGATGTATGCGAAATGGAAACATGAATATAAAATGTGTATTTATGCATGAGGCATATTTGGAATAGAGATGGGCGTTTCAAAAATAAACACCGATATTCAATGTCGATATTACCGTCGAAGCTGGGTGGCGCCATTGAACAACATTTACAATTAGTAACCAAGTAAAGCAGCTACATGTTTTAGTTAAAGGAGCATGCTCCCTAAGGAACTAATTAGTAGAGAGGATAAAATAATGTAGCTCTTGAACTTAAGATGCAGTTGTATTGCTGATTCTGCGTTTCGTTCAGGAATCTGTTTAGGTGTGAGGTCGCAGTGGTGATCACACGATCCATCTTAGGGAGGCACGTTTCCACGATTCGAGTATAACAAGTCTCCTTTGTCACTGAGGTGGCTGAAACATCATGAAAGTTTTCTCTCAGTGTAATTGGTTTTATTTATCGGCCAGCGAAGCACTGATGTGAAAGAGTGGAAAAAGTGTTATTTCTCATTTGAAGCGAAATATGCAAAGTATATTTTCTAAAATTATCAATTAGTCTATCTAAATAATGATCTGCCAAAATTGATCTTAATGAAATACTTCATTCGCTTTCCGAAAACGCAATAATTCTAAGATACTGTAGTAAGATTAAAAATAAACTCAAACGCACATCTGCTTTTTGTGGATGGATGCCAGAAAGCGTCTTGTAACAGCTTGTTGAAAATGACTAAAGATATGCGAGCACGTCAGGTCAGTCGTCAACTTTTCGAAAATAGGATCAACGATACATCCTTCAGCTCTTTACTCAGCCGTGGTACCTCAGTATTTAGGCTAGGATGATCTATGCTGAAAGAAGCTGAAACCTCGAGGAGGTTATCCCATTTATCATTTTTTTCCATTTTGAACGTACATGCTCCTGATTTGATACGTATTACAAGTGTTACGAAGTTCATGAAAGTATCGAAAATTTTTACACACCTCTAGTCCAGAAAACTTGCGAAACCTTCGTACTCGGATGAATATACGTGTTCGTGGGTTTTTCTGTGAGGCGCCATGAATAAAGTAGCTAGGTTACCGAAATGTAGGTAGCTAAACTTTTATATCCACGCGAAAAGAAATTGAAGTTGCTGTGTACTTAGAGGTGTGAATTTTCGGCTAAAACGTCTCTTTAGATTGCTAGGCTGCTTATTTGACTTGGTTTCGAATAGTGGCATTGCGTTGCTGATAAATGCAAAAAAGCAATCTAGCAAAGCAGTTTGTGAAAACCAGCCTTAGCAACATTTCAACATTAGTATATAAGCTATTAAAGATTATCGTTCATAGAATAGTAACGTCAATAATGGATGTATGTCACTATAGCCGACACATTTTTATAGCTATACATTATCTGATCTTAAAATGACCTTGAAGGCGACGGTCAGGTTCATTGGCAACGATATACTTGAACTTAAAATTATCTGCAATTTGCATTTCAGAAATTAAAAATAGATGTTTCCGGTGAAACATTCAGTTGATCTTCAAGTGACCTTGATGGTTATAACGGGTGATTTTTTAAGAGGTATAGGATTAGGTTTTCAAAAAAACTCAAAACATTTGAAAAAACGATTAAATCTTTATTTGAGTCGATAGAACGGTCGAAATAATTTAATGTTTAAAGATTATTTCATGTAAATGTTGGCCGCGGCTCCGCTTTAGACGGCCCATGCGCAAGGTCCTATTTTGGCACACTCTCTCCAACATATCGGCCGGTATCTCACGAATAAATGCTTCAATATTGGCTTCCAGTGCGTCAATCGTTGCTGGTTTATCCCTGTAGACATGGCCCCACAAGAAATAGTCAAACGGCGTTAAATCACACGATCTAGGCGGCCAATTGACGGGCCCCAACCGTGAGATATACTGTTCACCGAACTCGCCTCTCAATAGGGCCATTGTTTCGTGTGCGGTGTGGCATGTGGCACCGTCTTGTTGAAACCACATGTCAGCCAAGTCCAGCTCTTCCATTTTGGGCAAAAAAAAGTTTGTTATCATCGCACGGTAGCACTCGCCATTCACAGTTACGTTCCGGCCATTGTCGTTTTTGAAGAAGTAAGGCCCGATGATGCCACCGGCCCATAATCCACACCAAACAGTGATTTTTTCGGGATGCATTGGTAGCTCTTGCAATGCTTCTGGCTGGTCTTCACCCTAGATGCGGCAATTTTGCTTGTTAACGTACCCATTCAACCAGAAATGAGCTTCGTCGCTGAACACAATTGTTCGATAAAAATGTGGATCTTCCTCCAACTTTGCCAGCGCGCATTCACCAAATTGGAAATGTTGTGGGAGGTCGTGTGGCTTCAATTCTTGCACCAGCTATATCTTATAAGGTTTTACACCCAAATCCTGTCGCAAAATTTTCCACGTAGTGGAGTAACAGAGGCCCAATTGCTACGAACGGCGGCGAATCGACATTTCACGGTCATCACTAACACTGGCGGATACAGCCGCAATATTTTCTTCAGTCCTCACTCTACGTCTGCGTGTTGGTGGTTTAATGTCCAATAATGTAAACTGGGTTCGAAATTTAGTAACAAGCTTCCGAATAGCTCCCTCAGTAGGCTGACCAAATTGCCCATAAATTGGAAGCAGTGCTCGAAGCACTCTCTTAACCGAGCATGGATTTTGATAGTAAAATTCAATAATTTGCAAGCGTTGTTTGTTCGTAAGTCGATTTATGGTTAAACTATAGACCAAACTGAACAAGTTTGACAATGACACAAGACACGATTCACGCGTCATCTGTCAAAAACAGTGTTGCCAAAAAGATACTAGCAAAAAAATCACCCATTAGTCAAGGTCATGGATATACATATTTGAACATAGAGTTTCTTGCTCTTTGTATTTCTGCGGTAAAAAAAATTGGGGATTCCATCTAAGAAAACTGCCTTGCGTTCAAATCAGCTTGAAGGTTACGTTCGGTCATGAATCTTTCTAAACCTTACATCTTTATTACGCCAGATATTTCTGTATGAAACGTATTTTTGAGATATTTTGTCCGTTTCCTCAAATGTCCATCCCGCCCTTTCCGGTGTCAAAAATAGGGGTTTCATTTAAGAAAACCGTCTCAACCTTCAAATGACCTAGAATGTCATGACCAAGGTCACGGTCAAGATCCCCAATCGATAAATCTTTTGTTCTACAAACATTTTTCTGAAGGAAAGGTATTTTTCGAGATATTTTGATCCATCCAAAGTTTTTAAGACCCTGTATATTTTCGCGGATAAAGCCATGCCGTTTGGTAAGTGTATAAATGTGTTCGGCTCTTCTTGTTGTTTCAGGCGTGATGCTTACAGACTTGATAGACATTCATTCATTTATATAAAGCTAGACAGACGGTAAAAAAAGTTTGGAAAGCATCAAATCGTCATCATCAAATCAACAGTTTTTCAGAAACTGATAGCAACTTTTGTTTTTCTCAGGGAATTATTAGATATTTGTATTCTACGAGAAATTCTGAATATTTTTTATTAAATATACTTTGACGTAGACCTTATAGTTTTCGTAATGACAATAAAATGATTTTATTACGTAATCAATGATCGGTACGAGTTTTGTTGGTCAAGTTAATAAAAATATGATTTATTTGACTAAAACCAGGAGGCTACAAATTCTAATATTGATTATAATTGATATTCCAAGGAAACAAGAGAAAATTAAAAACAAACGATAAAACCTAGTTGTTAGTTTAAACTTCAAAACAAGATAAAAATCATATTAAATGTTTAAATTGCCATATCGTACTTCTTGGCAATAAGCTAAATATTCCGGCAATGCATTTAGAACATTTTGAAGACATGTGCTTTCCTCGTTTCTCCTGCATACATTTTCTATTCGTTGTTTCACGTCCTCCAAATCAAATGGTTTAGTTTTGTATACTACATTTTTAAGTACCCCCTCAAAAAAGTGTATTATTCACTAAAAGAAAAGAATATTGATATTTTTTGTTGCTTGTGATAATGAAAGTTACTTACAAAGATTGGGAAATATACCCGCCAAAGCTGAGTCAACATGATTCCTCAAAAAATTGCAAAGTGTTTAAATTTTCTTCCATGAAAAACGGACCGGTTATCTTTTGATCTCTGATGCCTACCTAAACATTGATTTTTTGTAGATATTGTGTAAGATGTTCGCGTATCCAATGAGGATTTTCCCTGTCCAAAAAAGTGCACTTTGATCCTCACTACAGACTGAGAATTGAGAGACAAACAAATCTTCCTCTGGCTCCTACCTAGTCTGAATTCGTTGCTATAAGTAAAATAAGGCTTGTAATTACTTTAGAATTTAAATATACGTTCTGCTGTTGGAGCGAAGAGGGGGTGTTCACATGCAAATTTCCGCTAAGACGGCAAATGGATTATTCATGTACGTCAGGGAGGGGGCCAAGGCCACCCCCGTTTTCGGAAAACTCGTAAAATTAGGGGCTGCTTTCACAGCCACGAAGGAGCACCAAGAGAGTTATGGTCGGCCTGCTTTAAAATGCAATGCCGGTAAACGTCCTAGTTATAGCCTCCTTTCGAGTAACATTAATCTTCAAAGTAACTGCTTGATTGCTAAAACATTGTTAAAGCTATCGTATATTTCCGGAAATTTAGGGTAGAATTGCATTATTTCCGGCGTGCTAACGGCTGAGTGCTGCTTTGAAATTAACTAAACGTGAAGTTTTAAGATAGTATACAATTTTACTTTCGAATGCTTAATACGGTGTGAGTTTTTAGTGTGGGCTTGGTCGATAACTCCATTATTACGCTGCTTTCTAAGAAAGTTGATTACAGAAATTGTAGCCTCCAGTATGTTCCTTACTTGGAAAATATGTTTATCCCTAGAAGGCGATAACTACGTGGTGACCTGTACATGCATTTTTTTATTAGAAAGACCTACATTTTATTACAGATTTAGATAGGCCGTATCAAGCAAAGCAATTTGATATAACAAACTATAGGGTTCTATTTTCAAATTGTTGAGATACTGAACAAACTATCGAAAAAATCACTCAACTTTGACAACTCGCACCTCCGCAACTGTTGTAGCTAGAATTATGAATTTTTCGCCAGAAAGAATGTATGATCTCATATTATGTTCCTCTCACTCATGGTATTCTTGCATGGGGTGGCCTAGCAAGTATAAACCTCAATAAATTGGAAGCAATGCAGAAGTGGATACTTAAAATAATGCTTGACAAACCACGTAGGTATCCATCTGATGAGCTTTACAAAGAAGTGGGAGTGTTTGATATCAGACAACTATTTTTCCATATTTCAGCACTTTCATAAAGGTAACAGTGATATACATTGAGCATTGCCATAATACAAGACAACGGGACGTACAATTAAAACTGCCAAACATGTACAAAACAGTTGGCCTAAGAAGCCACAGGTATTTATATTTCAAAGCTTTTAATGCCTTGTCCGAGCATATTAGGAGGATCAGTCAAAAGTTTCTGTTCAAGAAAGAACTCAAATTGTGGATCTCAAATACTCCTAGGCAAAACATACATAATATAATATCTGTGATGATTGTATAGGTCTCATAAATGTATTGAAACTGTTCCTGTGATATCTGTAAGCTTGCTTCTGTGGGTTTCCTCTTTGTTTACCATACTAAACTGCATACGCCTTTACATTCAGTTTACAATATTATCATTATTTTTGGTAAATAAACTTTACTTTACTTACTTTTGCAGTTTTTGGAGGGTTCATACAGGGTGATCAAGAACGCATAGTGAACCTTTTCTCAAAATTTCAAATGAGACATCCTCTATATTTTCACATACCTTGATTCCCTTTGCAACAAACTTTTTATATTATTAGGCTTATGGAGGTTTACACGACTGGTTTTTAAGTACTATGGTGCCCGGTATTCGGGAATCTGGCAGTACCTGATGATTCCTAACGTTTATTACGCCAGATTGTTTGCTGACTTGCGCAGTACAACATGACAATCAACGTGACTGAGCACCTGGTAACCCTGGTTTAAGGTGTTATATTTAAAGAGCTTGGGGCAGTTAGGTATCTAGGTCACATTTTTTAATGTATTTCGAGAAATCCGTAATGTTGAGTAAATACTAGATCACGTTTCTTGCTTAGTTTGCTGAAAATTCTACAATAGACGTACATTTTGAGAAACAGAGATTTGGTGACGACAAAATCGTAAAAATATAACGCATTTTCGTAAAATAATTTCTTTGTTGAAAAGACTGTGGCTTGATGACCCATTGAACGAGTATAGTGTCCCGCTCCGCTTTGAATATTCGAAACACTATATTCCAGCAGCATTCAGCTTCAATGTTATCTTTATGAAGTTCTAACGTCTAGGCCATGCTGATTAAAAGCTTGATTGAATCAACACTTAACTCTAAATTCCCCACAATTCGGGAAGCTCTACTCAAATTGGCAACACAGCGTATCTGCCTATTATTCTCATTCGTGATACAGGTCTGCGGTCTGCTGCAAATTTCAGTATGCGTTGAGTCGACAGAAGAAGTACAGTAGATGCGCGCATTACGCACCAGTTCGATTGGACGTCCTGTGAACCGATTTCGGTGATTTCGAGATTTCACGAAATCACCTAAATCACTCTACTTATTTTTATGAATGGATAATTGGTTTTGTAGCAATAAAGGTTGCGACTCATAACAAAAATAAGAAGATACCCACTCTAACAAAAAATAGTACACTCTTAAAAATGTGTAACGAAAATAAAAAGATATTCTAACAAAAAAATAAGTTCTCAAAAATAAAACGCAATAATGAACACAAATGTTTCAAATGGTCCTTCACAGCTGGGGCTCAAAAACGTCTCCTTCATTCAATGAACAGTATGTCAGGCGGTTATAAAACTCCTGACGAACTCTCAAGAGGGTAGAAGGCTGTATTTGCCCGAGCGCTTCAACGATTTTCACCTGTAGGTTATGCAAATTGTCTGCAAGTCTCATTGAAAGTGTAAACAGTACTTTTCACATAACCCCACAAGAAAAAATCATTGGGCGCTAGATCGGGTGATCTAGGAGGCCATTTTATTGTTCCGTTACCGCCAATAATCCGGTGGCCGAACACACTTTCAAAGTAAGTGTGTACGATCGCCGCATTATGCGCCGGGCATCCATCTTGTTGGAACCAAATATTAGCGAGATCAATGCCAAGCTGCCTAATTGCAGGAACAATCTGCGTCTGTAGTAACGCCAAATACTTTGCAGCCGTAAGAGTTCCATCAATAAAGAACGGTCCGATAATGTTATTACCTAGAATTCCTGCCCACACATTCAGTTTCTGTGGATACTGCGTGCGGACGGGAATATTGAGGTGTTTATTTTCCCGAGACCAATACCGAACGACTGAAGGATTGTGATGACCGTGGAGAGGGAATGTGGATTCATCAGTAAACAAAAGGTTACCAATAAAACTTCCATCCCTGTTCGCCTTCTCCATGACCGTTTCACAAAACTCCATTCGACGGTATTTGTCTAAAGGAAATATTTCTTGAACCGTTCCAACCTTGAAGTTGTTCTGGGTGTGAGATCGGCTATTGGTACCATTTCAGCAATTTTTCTGCTTGAGCACGGCTCAGATACTTCTGCAGCGGCACAAACAGCAGTTTCGATCTCCTCCCTTTTCTCGCTAATTTTTGGTTTCCAACCTTCAGGGTGCATGCAGCTATGGCACTTATGTAAGCAGCCCACCCTCTTGATTTTTTCGTAGGTATTTATAACCGTTGCGTGAGACGGAATTGGCCGATCTGGGAAGCGTACCGCAAATAATTCAACAACCGCGCGTGCTGAATTATTCTGGATGTACCATTCTATCATTTGAAACTTTTCTTCTTGCGAGTACATTTTTAAGATATTTTGGATTAAATAAAGACGCACCTTTCCTACACAAAACCCAACCGCAGAGTGAGTCATGAATCCCTTATCGCACTTGACGACGGCACGCGCGTTAACGGTAGGAAATATGTACGAATAGCTATGAAAGTAGACGAGCCGATGCGCTGTTGCCAAGAAATGATTTCCCATGTATAACAATGGTTTTTCCTAAGGTGTATATAAAGCTTGTATAAAGGGAATCAAAAGATGTGAGAATATACAGGGTATTGCGTTTTAAACTTTTGAAAATAGTCCATTTTGCCTTATAAAAAAACTGAAAAGTAACTAAATACGGTCAAAATATGAGATCTCAAAATTTTATTGACCAAATATTTAGTACTCTAGCTGTAACACTATTTGTAGTGGTGAGAATTGTCAAGTGTTTTTTCGATAGATTGTCCAATATCTTAAATATTTTAAAACAAAAATCCTATATTTTAATAAAGCTCTATCCAATGTACGAATTCATATTAAAAAAAGGTTTGCTTGTGTCAACACGTAGTAACAATCATCCTGTAGAGATAAAAGTATTCTCCGTGAGTAATGGCGGAGCTATCAACCGAACCTACACAAAAAACTCGCTTTGAATATTTTGTCCTTCTGCATCAACAAAGGATAGTAATACGAGTAGTAGTAAATAGTATAACTAATTACAAATTTAAGACAAAATATGCATGGTACTCAAAATATTTTATTCCAAATAACGAGAAAGAAAGCATGAGCTAGAAGGCTCGCTGACCTCAGACATGGGCGTCCGCTCGCACTGAATATTTTGTCCTTCTGCATCAACAAAGGATAGTAATACGAGTAGTAGTAAATAGTATAACTAATTACAAATTTAAGACAAAATATGCATGGTACTCAAAATAGTTTATTCCAAATAACGAGAAAGAAAGCATGAGCTAGAAGGCTCGCTGAGCTCAGACATGGGCGCCCGCAGTTTTTCTCAAAGGGACCAGTAGACATTGACAAAAGGAAGAACTATGATAATGTATACTAAGTGACATATAAATCCGAATACCCAGTTTAAATGGTTTTATTTTAATAAAATTTTGTATAAGTACTTAATGAGGCATAATAAGTAAATGATAAAAATTTCAAACTGCTGCACTGCTTTAAAGCCCTTTGACCTTTAATAATGTGTGGATGCACCCTGATGTGCTACGCATTCTCCAACGCGCCTAGGCATGCTTCTGATCAGGTGGTCAATGTCCTCCTGTGGTATCTCATTCCAGGCAACCACCAACTCCTCTCGAAGTGCTTCTAGAGTCTGAGGAGGACGTTGCAAATTGAGCAATCTCCTACCCATCATATCCCACACGTGCTCAATTGAGGATAAGTCGAAAGATCTTGGTGGCCATGGTAACAATGTGACATCATTATGTTGAAAGAAGTCTATTATGACTCTTGCAACATGTGGTCGGGCATTATCTTGTTGGAAAGTTGGATCTGCCAGGGTGTCAAGATAGGGTAAAAGATGGGGTTCTAGAACTTCGTGGATATAACGCTGCGCGTTCATGTTACCTCTGATGAAGATTAAAGGTGACTTGGAACCATAAGCTATAGCACCCCAAACCATAACTCCAACAGTGTGATGAACATGTCTTTCAACAAAAAACTGTGGATTCCTCCTTTCACCACGTCGCCTTCTAACCCTGGCACGACCATCGTGCATGCCTAAACAAAATCGAGACTCGTCACTAAAGACAATACTGTTCCATTCCTGATCCCAGAGTGACCGTTGTCTGCACCACTCAAGGCGATTACGTCGGTGTTCTCGAGTTAAACGGAGGACCCAGTGTGGCCGGTATGAAAACAAGCGAAAACTTCTCATTCGTCGGTAAACACTTCGCATGCCAATAGGTCTTCCGTGTTCTGCAAACCATTCATTTGCAATGGACCTGGTAGTGGAGAAACGGTCCCTTAAGGCCAATAATCTAAGGCGGCGATCTTCACGGTCTGTTGTTCTACGGCGGCATCCAGTGCCCCTTGCTCTTTGCGTACGGCCTTCTCGAAGCCATGCCTGACAACACCTAACCGCAGTGTCTACACTTCTTTGCACTCTAACTGCAATTGCCCGAAAAGAAAGTCCAGCTTCCCGAAGTCCCACTATACGGCCCCTATCAAACTCACTAAGTTGACGAAATCGTACAGGTCTCCGTACTCTAGGCATCGTAACTGATCGTAAAGGATGTCAAGAACCAAAATCCGCCAACGTTGATTCTTTACTGCGGCTGAAATATTCATTTTTAGAGCGTTAGTGAATTAAAAAAAAGCAGTATAAAAACCGGAATGTCCAACTGATAAGGCTGACAATTTTTTCACTTGTTATTTACAGTAAGATGAATACATTCACCAACTTTTATTAAAATAAAACCATTTAAACTGGGTGTTCGGATTTATATGTCACTTAGTATATAACCCCCAAATATTTTTAAGTGGGGGAATATAGTGCAAAAAGGCTATGTTAAATATGGAAATCTTATAAGGCAGACACTGGTTCTGTGGGGGACATGATCAGGGGCTGGAGACTGATAGTAGGGACCAATTTGACTGACTTAATCCAACGTAGATAACTTCTTTCTTAGAGGGGCTAACTTATCGAGATAACTCGAGCAGAGTGGCGCTGAAATTAGGTGACAGCGACAGGCGCATACAGGATTTTCTCCGCACACGTGTATTTTCCCAGCGTACTGAGCAACCTTTTACAATCCCAATCCCCAATTTTTATCTTATACAAAAAATTTTGCGAAAAGGATCAGGACACACTGAAACGTCAAAACAGAAAATTTGAGCTATACTTTTTGTTCGTTTTTTGCTCCTCACTCTGTCGCCACTAGACCGTTTTTCAGCATAAGATGGTCGATACTATCAGTAAGTGCAGGGAAGAAATTTGTGGTTCACAGCGTTGTCAAATGGGTGGGAACTATGGACTAAGTGTACAATCCGCCTTGGCTCTCTTGACCCTTTTTGTTATAATAATAATCATTTATGGACGAAATTGTGTGAGACTTGACGCCATTGTTTATTTTGATCAACTTTTGCATAATATTCATGAATTTTGACACATAAGTCAAATAGATGACGCATGTGCTGTGGAATCTCGTGTCGTTTCAATACTAAAAACTTAAAATCCGAATACCAGACCATAGGTAAAGTAAAAACTACTCAAATTGATTCCCGTTCGAGTCAATTTCCAATTGTTGAGGAGAAAGTCGCTCAGAAAGGCATTAAAGCAAGATGAACGTCGCTTGTAGCAGCAGCTGCCTCTGTACTGCCGCAGTTGTAGGAAATTGGAAATAATTGAAGAGGGCCTTCTTTTGGAGCGTCGACGAACGACTAGATTGCTCGTTTTGGAACAATAAACTTTCTTTTTTATCATTATCTCCTCTTTATGTGTTCTTTTTCTTGAACCTTGCTCAGTTTTGTCTCCAGTTGGCAAACATAAAAGCAGTTATTCAGGTTATTGCAGGAAGGTACTTGTCCGCACCTGTTGTTACTTTATAGTCCGTGACTTCCGTATGCCTTCTAAAGAATATGGCCAATAAAGATTTAATCGGCGAAGTGAGTATACAATCAAAAATAGTTTCTATGTTATAATAGTTACGTTAAGCGCGAGAAAAAATGGCGTCAAGTACGTTGACTCAGCACTTCCCACGCAACACCATCATCAGTTCATGAAGGATATGTATAGCACTTTTCAGACCTTATCGAAATAAGGCAGACCTTATATTCTGGCGCCAGTAGCGAGTAAAAACATTAGCCTTTGTTACTATCATAAGACAGAAGCTCTTAATTTTCAGGTGCAAATGTGTTTGCATCTGTGTAATTTTCGTCATAACTGCTACCATTTTAATATCGTAAATACGTTTAAACAATTAAAAATAGAAATGACAAAAAATATACCACACTTCCTGCCTTTTGTTTAGCTTGCTGTCACTATTTTCCTTGCATTTATTTACCTGCTTGATTGTTTATTTTCAACTGTTATTCCGTTGCAACTCCATTCAAGAGTGCTTGACGCTAAAATACCGGACGCGTAGTTTTTGGCAGAGGTCGAGTGTCGCTACAAAATACAAGTTTTCACAACTAGGTAAATATGTTTCTATATTTACGTTACACCACATCGCTAAACATATACCAGCCTCAGAAACAAACATTACAATAATAAAGTAATATGGTGCATCGTTTACCAAATTGGAATGGCGGATAGGGGAGGTCTATTTCACCCCAGATCCCTCAAACAGTTTTTAGCCCAACGGCATTAATTATATAGATTTTTTTTAGTAAAAAACTCCAAAATGTAATACACAAAGTGATAAAAAAAAAAGTGCATGTCCACCTAATGACTAATTTATCTTAATGGGTGATGTAACAATCTTACAAAATCAACATTACTTGCCAGCAGCATGTAGTTTTTATTTATAAACTCACAAAGGGTTACAAAGAAGAACAATAAAACGTGTCAATTTTGAATTTCCTTGAAAAAACTAAAAGCGTTCACGTTCTTAGAATTCTTTTAAAAACTACTCTAGTTTATCCTGATTCTAAAAAAGTTGAAATAATTTCTTGAATTTGAAAATTTTGTGTACATGGTCAAATTTTTTCGGTCGGATAATAACAATGAATTTTTGTTGTGTAATTTACACGTACAACGTAACTCGGGTGAAAACTTTTGTCTCCCCCGTACACAGCGCAGCAGTATCATCTGTCTCTCTCTTTTATTAGTTGAGCGGCTAACCGACAGGGACGACGTATTATATGATTGAAATTTGGTATTACACGTTTTTTTATTTTCCTTTCCTGTACCAAAAATCTGTCGAATATTCCAGAATGAAAACATTCCACGCAGATTCATTTATCGAACAATACCGGAGTGCGAGCAGGGAAACAAATGTTATGCTAAATTTCGTACAAAATCAAGGACAGCGTCAGACAACATTTAGTACATAATTTTGTATGGACAAACTTAGTGCTAAATGTTATAGAAACTGTTCTAAATAATATCATACTAAAAGTGCGCAGACGACTACTGCGCATTGGGAGTAGTACAATGGCTGATAGAACCTTAAATACTTTCATTAGTTAATTTTATCATTATCAGTTGTGTCCATCAGTGCGGCGAAGCTCCCCTGCACATGCTGTTCTACTTATAGATTGAAAACTTAAAAGATGTCATTATCAAAAGAGCAGTGTGCCATATTCCTAAACCAGTATGAGAAATATGATTGCTTATATGCTGTAAAAAGCACAGAAAAGCCAAATAAACTGCGTAAGATAAAATCAGAATGGCTCAAGAATCAATCAGGCTTATAAGCCAGTGGGTCTTGCACTAAAAGTTCTTTATCCAGCATATGGATCACACATATGCCCTGGTCCCTCTCCCTGGTACATTTTCGGCACCAAATTATTTTACAGTTTTGTTTACTTTGTTTTCTCATGAGGTGGGCAGGTACAACGCAGATCGCTGCTGCAGTCGCATTATAATACAGGGTGTTAATGTTATGATATTCATGTTTCAAATGGATGATAGAGGGGATTAAAAGAAGCAAAAAGTTTGACATGGAGGTCAAAATTGCATTTTTTAGAGAAACGCGACTTTAAAGTCAAATAAAATCTGACAACGCCGCAATGCCTGACGCAAATTATGACGGAACGCAGTGTAAATAAAGATGGTGTTTGTTATTTTTGGCTCTTAGGTATCATTTCATTATTTGATAATGTACTCGTAAAATGCAATCAAGTAAAAAAAACAGACTTACCACTAACTGGCTCAGAGCTTCACCTGGTGTGTGAAAGTTTATTGAACGTATTAAAAAAATCCACTTATAAATGGGGAACACAATTTTGATACATACATTGTTTTTCCTTTTAAAACCCACACTGCATTTTTTTGTATTCAAAGAAGCTGTTCAAAATGTCGTCCTCTACTTTCCACACAAGCTTCATAACGACGAACCCAGTTTCTTCTTACCCTAGGTCCTCAAAATTGTCCATTTATTTCACCCGCATAAAAAATTCTTTCGCGACGACGTACGCGAACAGAGACAAAACAACATACTAACGACTGTTACCGTTTGCGATCGATTGCCGGTTCGATAAGAGTGATGATAACCGACGCGCTGTTGTCATGTGTGTTTTAAATATTCAATTTAATGAAACTTACTTACTTACTGACTACAAATAATACTAACTTAGAAAAACTTAATGCCATTTATTTGTTAATTACCCAATTAAAAAACGTTAAAGAGCCATTTAGACAAAAATCTATTGACTTTTGGACCATGGGTCATACGAACCTTTTGACATATTTTGACCTCCCTATTACCCATTTCAATAATGACTACCATAACGTTTACACCCTGTATATGCGAATAACGGAATCGCTCAATTTTCTACAATTTTCTATTCGTTTAAAAATAAAGGAATGAAGTAGCAACCGCAAAAGAAAGTGTGGTTAGAATGACTTTGAAGGTGATAAATGGCAGTTAGAAGTTGACAGTTATAGTTTTTTTCTACCAACTGCGCATTATGAAATTTAGTACGTGTCAGACAGGATTGCAATTTGTAAACAAATTGGGAACCAAATTCAGTAACGAATTTTTTCACAAAATTTGCTACTTAATTGAACGCAAAATTTCGTAGCGTGACAGACGGCATTTAGAAGCAAATAATTTATCATTTCTTCCCTAGCAAGCAGCAAGAAAATTTTATTGGGTATGATCCAGGTAAGTACGCAGTCCCCCGTATGTTTAATTCCAACGGCCGAAACCGAGATTAATTCACACACGGCCCTACCTCAAAACAAATTCATCCGGTGGCGGGCGGGTGGCGAGCAAGTGCTAAAGCAAACATTTCGCAGCTACAAAATGGCGCATTTAATCCGGGAATAAACGCATCCATTATGAAATATCCTTAACAAAGGCCCGAGAGAGAGTTGAAAACAGTGTACGGGCTAAATGCAATTAATCTAATTTGAAATTATAAAGTAGGTTATGCAGGCACTGGCAAGGCTCGCCGTTGCTTTGAGGATGGGCCAGAGTTAATTGGGACGATGACCTTGGGTTGCCTAGCACTAAGTCATCAAATTGGAGAGTAATTCTCTCTCTCTCTCATATGGTTCAGGTCCATATAGAATTTTATCCACCACGATCTGAAGAAGGTGCAAATAAATACCGAAAAATCGGCTTATTGAAAAGGATGCTTTTACATGTTTTCCTTTATTTTATCCTAGTGAGCCGATAGCTAAGACGAAGGACAGGAATTATCATACGAGCTTTCGGCGCTCCAAATTGCCTAATGCCCGTATGCATCGTGTGACGCTTAATCCAGATTGAGGAATCCGAATCAGAAACGGCAGATTCGATTATGATGCACGGACCACTTTGTAGTCGCGATTACCTAATCGTTGAACAAAACGGGGCAATATTAAAATTTGAAGATTATGTCAAAACATTTTAAAATAGTAAGTTCAAGAGGGTATGGAAAAGAATCAGAAGAAACAAGAATCTAATTTTACTGCTAATGAAAAGATGCATTAATTTAATGTAATAGTGCGCGGCTATTTGGACAAGAAGGCCGACAGAGCCTCTATAATGTCCAAAAGCAATGCTTGGAACCAAATTTAAAAAGAACACTGATCAACAGCCAAAAATATCCTAAATAAAATCAACAAAATACTACTATTTTTAATGTGCTAAAACCGGAATGAAACTTATTTTTTCAATATTAGTTCAAGTTTTAGAGATATGGTAATTATATGTGTTCCTGCTGTGACAGTGTTAATATACTGTAATTCACAAGAATGCACGTGCTACATTTTTATATTCGGCAAGGAAAGATGATGTAATCGGCATGATTGTGTTACGTTATACATACGTGTACATTATATTGTTTTATATTAGCCATTTTTTCCTCAGTTGGCTGACAGCGTTCATGCAAGATGTCTCGAAAGTGTGTAAACGATCCAGATCAGTTTTGTTACGTGTGTGTGAAGATATGCCATCAACGTCAAGAGATCCTGATTTTATACCGAGCACGTCATGCCACCAACTGCATAAAATAACACAGTCAGAATTAAATGATCTTGTAAGAGATTTAGAACTTCCAAAATGTAAGGCAGAGTTACTTGGATCAAGACTGCAGCTGTGGAACTTGTTGGAACTTGAACAGAAGACGATGTTTCGGAATGTGTTTTTCGTAAACGCCACAAAGACCATTTTTCAATATGGAGAATAACTTGGTTTTCTGCAGTAACATTAAGGGCTTACTGGCGGCTTTAAATATAAACTATAACCCAGAAGAATGGATATTGTTTATAGGCAGTTCAACATTGAGTTTAAAGACAGTGTTATTGCATATTGGAAATATTTTACCGTCTCTTCCTGTAGGGTATGCAGTTCACATGAAAAAATCATATGACAATATGAAGTACCTATTGACATGCATAAAATACGATGAGCACCAATGGCATATTTGTGGCGATTTGAAAGTTGTTGCACTTTTACTTGGGCTGCAGCTAGGCTACACAAAGTTTTGCTGTTTTTTGTGTGAATGGCACAGTCGGGCAAAGGCACTTCATTACACCAGACAAAACTGGCCTGTTCGTCAATTTCTAGAGCCAGGTCAAAAAAATTTACAGCATATGCCATTAGTAGATTCGAAAAAAATTTTATTACCACCACTGCATATCAAGTTGGGCCTAATGAAAAACTTTGTCAAGCCATTAGATAGAGATGGGTCGATCCATAAAAGAACAGCAAAAAGACAGCGCATATAGTGATTCTTATAAGTATATGAATCTTGTTACTTTTTTAATATATCCTTAAAAATAAAAAGTTTTTTTTCTAAACCGCAACTATTTTTTTTATTTCATTGTCATTTTTAGATTCAGCGCCCCAAAATTAACAAAGAAGTGCACTTTTCCCACAAGATACAATTAAAAAACTAAAATTTGTTGTCCAGTGGAATTTAACTCATATTCTCCCTCTACTGCATAAAGAAAAGCCGAATCATTGATAATGTTGTATGAATATAAGAAAAAATTAGGAAGGAAAATAGGTGAGGAGAAAACCAAAATTTTTTAACTGGAGATGAGCGATGCCTGTTATGAAGTGGGGGCTCCAAATGACTTTCTCCAGACTCCACAGCGGTATAAAAGAAGACCGAAGCAAGTTGTGGCTGCTTCAACATCTTCTGATATTTTCTCTAAATTCAATCTACTCTTAGACAAATGACTGACTTTATTGGAAAAACAAATACAAGCTACCGATGAAGACAAACTTTTTTTACTAATACAATATTACAGAAAGTATGTCTTTTCACAAATTGTGTTTATAAATAATAATAAAATAGTTATCTATCAGATTTTGGCGAAATTGTAGTTAAAGGAATATCTAAGCAACACCAACTACCATAGGCTAATACTGAGAAACTGACGTTTCCAAACACCAAGGAAATTGATTATTGTAATTCTATATTTAGTAAAAGAGACTTACAAATTATTATCAAACTCGAGTTGATGCTCTATTTGTTTTAACAATCTGAGGACAGCCGAAATCTGAAAAACGATATGTTGTCCATCTCGTTATAAAAATCTGTACTTTCATAATAGCGTCTTGGAAATCCCAAGCTAATAATATCTAGGATGTCACCATCATCATCAAGGAACATCTCATAATGCATTACTTTTGAAAAAAGCACTCTTTCGCAAAAAAATCAACAACTCGAAATAAGGTTAGAGCCCCAATCCGTCAATTTTCAGATTAAACTGCCAATACGATATTTCGATACCGTTTTTTGCATAATCTTTTTCAGAAGTTTCCCTCTAAATGAATTTGCATGTTGCTAGACCCAAATCTGCGTGAAAAGTTTTTTAGGACAATTTTTTTAAACAAATTCCAAAACATTGTTGTTTTTGTGGTCCAGACAGTGTTTTTGGATTGTTACTCATTTTTCAAATACTGTATCGCGTATATCTCGAAAACTATCAACCTCAGAGAAAATATCTATTGCACCTTTCTTGTTCAGAATGCCCCTAAAAATCTAGGAACACTTTGACCGGAGCAGCTTTGTGATCTGTTTGAAAAACTGTTCAAAGGATTTTTTACACAATTTTGGGCATGATACATTAAGTTTAATAAGATTATGCAAAAAATTCGAATCAGAATATTTTCACCACCAGGTGCAAAGATAGTGCCCGAAATATTGGTATGTGTTACAAGGAAGATTTGCTTATAGTTACATACTCTCTGTAAAGTCCCAATTTTGAGGACATTTCTTATGCTGACTTTGATTTATTTTCATACATACTTTCTGTGCTGTAAAGTTTCAATCACTGTGTATAATAGATTGTTTCCAATCAGCAGACAGAAACACCAATCACTACACTATATCAAGCATTTATTCTGGTTATGCATATTTTAAGCGATTCCTTGTTCGTGATTCGGTGAAAAAGATAGAAATGCTCCTAATCCGGTTTGCCAGAAAATCCGAATAGCGAAGCATTTCCGCTTTGTGGGTCATGCTCCATTTATATTTAAAACTAAATATATATGCAAGGCAGGGTTTTCGGACAGTATCCGTGATGTATCTCTAGTAGCGTATTTTAAAACCCATGTAAAACAATTTTTTCCTTCCGGTTTACTCCCAAAAACACGGGCCAATAAATTAAGCAGCATTTTAATCAGGCTTCTATTTTTGTCTGCCTTGTTCGTCGAAACAAAAGAGAAAAAAGTATGCAACATCGCCGGACATTGGATTGTACGGTTACAGTAAATCGCCGCACTTTTTGGACTACTTTTATCCAAGCGATGGTAGCTTTAAGTTGAGAAAAATACAGGGATAGGCTAAATTTTGTATTCGTAGTTAAGCTTTTATTTGACAGACTTTTTTGTCAGTATGAGTGGGACAAATCTTGGAAGTGAAGTTTGAACCAGTTAACCTTAACCAATTGGCATGGTTGGTAATAAATTAACGGTCGCCATTTTAAATCTTATGTGACGGATGCTACGAAATGGCGAATCATCATTTCCATAGCAACTCCTATGATATGAGCATCAAATGAAATCGCTTGTTGAGAGAAACACAATAAGCAAAGTGGCGTCATTTCAAATCCAATGTGGCGACGACCCCAAGCGGGTGATTATAATTATGATAGTCACCCATATGATATAGGTATCAAATTAAAGGGCTTTATGGGAGAAAGATAACAAGCAACGCGATGTCATTATGAACACAACATGGAAGTCGCTGCAAAATGGGGATTTATAATTTCCTTAGTGACCCCTATACTACGAGTATGCATACCAAATGAAAGGACTTGATGATAGAAATATAATAAGCAAAGTGATGCCGTTCTAGCCCTAATATGGCGGCCGTCTCTAAATGTAGATTTATAATTTCCACGATCACCGCAATGATATGGATATCAAATGGAAGGTCTTGATGACAGAAACGCCATAAACAAATAACGTCATCCTGAATTTCATATGGTGACCGCCGCAAAATATTGATTTATCATTTTATGAGAAGTTTTATATAGTCCTATTAATAAAACATATGAAAGTTATATAGAAGTTACCAAACTAATTCTTTCACATCATAAATACTAAAAAATAAAAAACAAATAAAATAAAAAATACTTTTTTAAAATAAAGCTTTTGTTTAGCTGTTCATAATATGAACTACAAATTTAAGAATAATGTTTCCGATTGGAAATATTCAAAAGATAATGAAGCTCCTTTATTTCAAATTTTCAAATAATGGCGTGTTACGTTTTGACAACAAATTGGAAAAAGGGTTTAACACACTTTTATTGCAAAACTAGAGATCAAGGAGGTTCATTATCTTTTACATATGTCCAATGTAAAACATTATTTTTGAGTATTTATTCCATTTTATGAACAGCTAAATAAAATATAATTTTTTTAAATTATTTTTTTTTCATTTTATTCATTTGAATGAATGAATGAATGCAACTTTGTAGAGGAGACTGGAACTGTCAATGTGCAATTTATTTTAAAATCCCACCTCAAATAAGTTCAGGGTAAAATGTTAAACGAGTTTGGAATGATTCGGATTTTTTCTAGTCTTACAAATTCCATTTTCATAGTTTCCTTAATGCGCAACTTTGCCACTTTTTAGCGGATTTCGTGTCTCTTGCCATTTCTGAAATCTAAATGGTGAGATTCGAATTTGGAACACCTGGTGTACAAACCTGAGTCAATCTCGTTAACATACATTATCGACCTCCCAACGATGGGTAGCCGGTAACCTGGAACTGTTTTGTTATATTTATTTTTGGATAGCAGATTTGTGTAGGGCGCGAGATTCTTCATCAAAGTAAGTGCATTCTTATGCTGATATCAAAAATGCTAGTTGCTGTTTGAATATACCAAATTCACCTCCAAATGGCCTTTGAGGTCATTATCTAGGTGATATTTGAAGAGATTTGCTTTTTGGATATCCTGAAACTCTTGCTTGAGCTTTTTCAAAAAACTGTGGGGCTACCGATTATTTAGGGTGATCGGTATAACTAAAAGTACCATGAAAACACTTTTAACATATCATACGCTAGGCAAATTGAAAAAACCAGACCCCCGGTGAATATCGTATTGATACCTTTTGCGGGTTAAAAAGCAGACAGAGAACTTTTGGATGACTTGACCAATTTTTATAAACAGAACAATTTAATAATCCACAAATCGATCCCTAGCTTGGGTTTCTCACTACTAAAAATTTTCGAACAGCTGCAATTGCATCAAAAAGTCGTAGGTTTTGTGAGAACCATTAGTTCATTGCTGTTCATGAAAAAGATCCGTATTGCAGTAATGAGCGTGTCCGTACACGGTAGCTTCATTTCTTTGAAGCTCTGATGTGAAAATGTTTGTCAACAAGGTTTGATATCTGATTATAAAGCTGTTGCGTAGGAAGTAAATCCGCAATCAAATCTGTCCATCCGTTAGATCGGTTAGGAAGCTGTGATGAGCAGCTCTTTTATTTGATTCGGGGGCTAAAAACGGGTACTAGTGGCTTCCAAGTGTCCCTGTAGAAAACTTCCCAATGCTCTCTTGATGTATCCTCATGTAATCGATACCGCCGAACTTTCTCGTTTTTTATCGTATTGGAAACCTTTTTAAAATGCACGCTACGAAGTTTAACGTATTTTTGTTCTTGTTCTAATATCAGGGTAATGCCAGCTCCGCCGAAATAAAAAACAGGTATGGAGGATATTTGTTTTTTCCTTCTGCAAACAGCCAACGCGGCGTTTTGGTTTGACCAGCATGCAGGAATTCTGGGGCTGAAAAGTTTCTGCCGACCTTTTTAGGTCGAAAGGCCGCATCGCGTATCATAAAATGTGATTTTTTCAAAGTCATAAGTTGACTGCCTAACTCAAAGATCGTCTCAAAAATAAAGCGGAAAACTATAAATTTCAGAACTCCTCAAGCGAAACCTGACAGTCGTGGTCGCTTTAGTTTCTACTACGTATCATTGATTAACATATATATCTAAAGATAGTTAACCATATATTGTATTTCGGTGTCCAAAACGGAATCTGCAGGTACTAGTACCATCCATGAGGGTAGCAGAACACAGATGGATTTAGAAACCTACTTTGAAAAGAGTTACAGTGTTAGGCTCTGCTACTATCTCATAGGTGGTGCTTGCGAATTTCAGATCCCTTTGTGGACGCCCGAAATATAGTACAGCACATGGTTGGCTATCAATTTTACGAGCTATTATTCACTTGTAGCAGCTACGTATGTTGCCTAAACGTCAAGTATGCGCTGTGGGTGTGACATGTGTGATTGTAACATCTGCTTCAGAGTTGGCACTAGCTGTAAGTTATAGCAGTTCAGGCAAATGATGGTCATTGTGTCATTCCTTCATAGGTGGCGTTCACCGAGTTGACGTGGCATGGGCTATCCGACCAGCTAGTACCTAGATGATTTCACATAATGAGTGTGGTGGACACCATGGCGAAGTCGCCAGTATCCGTAGCCAAACTAACACATTGAGTTTGACACCAATCTCCACTAGACGTCACTGATCTGTCGGCACTAACTTTATTGTATTCTAGTCTAGTCAGGTAGAAATTGGAATACTGTTCACTATCATGGACTCCAATTTACAATATTCGTATAACAGCTATCGAAAAGAATTCTAAAGTACTTTTTTTAGAACATCAACGCGGGTACTCCCCAGGGATCGATCTTGGCTCCGACACTGTTCCTCTTACATATCAACGACCTCCTTTCCTGCACGATCAACCCAATCCACAGCTTCGCTCCAGGAATTCTAAGTGACAAGCCGATCTCTGCCGCTGAGCTGGAAAAAAGAAGACTAACGACGACTTCCTCTCTGACAAGAGTCCTGGAGATTATCACTCCTTGGGCCCGCAACAATCTTGTACAGTTTAATGCTTCCAAAACACAGTACTGTAGCGCTCATCCGGTTTCTATGGATGGCCCGAGTTCTGCCAAAGAGCCATTCATTTCGGCTCACCGAGAACCTGATCTGGCACGAACACATCTCGTCAGCTGCTGGGAAAAAGCTAGGATATTTGTTTAGGGCTAAGGAATACTTTTCTCTGCATGACCTTCTCACTCTATACAAGGCCCAGATAAGGCCTAGCCTCGAGTATTGCTCACACGTTTGGGGTGCTGCTGCCCTGACTACATTATTTATGCTGGATGCTGTCCGACTGATCGATGACTCTTCTCTAACAGACAGTCTCAGGACCCTTTCGCACCGGCGGGCCGTCGGCGATCTAGCTCTTTTCTACCGGTACACCAACGGGCTTTGCTCCTCAGAGCTCTCTTCCATGATGCCGCCGCGCGATGTGCCTGCCAGACAGACCCGCCTGACTTTGGCCTCCCACCCTAACCGTGTCGAACTTCGTACATCCAGAACTGGCCGATACGACCGGTCCTTTGTCTCGAGGGTGTAGAGATTGTGGAACAATCTACAAGAGGTAGCCTATCCTAGTTCAAAAGTCGGATTAACAAAATTTCTTTCGGATCATCATAGCAGCCGCTGTGTCCCGGCATTTAGTCTTCTGCCTGCGCGGCTGCTTCGATATAAAAAAAGATCCTTTTCAGCCAGAAAAGTTATTGCAAAATAACAATAAATTATATTAAATAGATTGATAGTAACTTTATTCCAGAAATTTCTTTACAAAAATTACCGAAAAAGACCAAGGCGGACGTAAGAACAATAAATGGGGTGAAATTAATTAAAATAAAGACACTTCAAAAGTCTTTTAAAAAATATATAAAGAGAAAGAAGAGCTGGAGTTACGAGATATTATGAATTGAGGAATTCAGATATTGAATGATAAGCTTTTCTGGCAAATATACTAAGTGACATATAAATCTGAACACCCAGTTTAAATGGTTTTATTTTAATAAAAGTTGGTGAATGTATTTATCTTACTGTAAATAACAAGTGAAAAAATTTTCAGCCTTATCAGTTGGACATTTCGATTTTTATACTGCTTTTTTTTTAATTCACTAACGCTCTAAAAATGAATATTTCAGCCGCAGTAAAGAATCAACGTTGGCGGATTTTGGTTCTTGACATCCTTTACGATCGGTTACTATGCCTAGAGTACGGAGACCTGTACGATTTCGTCAACTTAGTGAGTTTGATAGGGGCCGTATAGTGGGACTTCGGGAAGCTGGACTTTCTTTTCGGGCAATTGCAGTTAGAGTGCAAAGAAGTGTAGACACTGTGGTTAGGTGTTGTCAGGCATGGCTTCGAGAAGGCCGTACGCAAAGAGCAAGGGACACTGGACGCCGCCGTAGAACAACAGACCGTGAAGATCGCCGCCTAAGATTATTGGCCTTAAGGGACCGTTTCTCCACTACCAGGTCCATTGCAAATGAATGGTTTGCAGAACACGGAAGACCTATTGGCATGCGAAGTGTTAACCGACGAATGAGAAGTTTTGGCTTGTTTTTATACCGGCCACACTGGGTCCTCCCTTTAACTCGAGAACACCGACGTAATCGCCGTGAGTGGTGCAGACAACGGTCACTCTGGGATCAGGAATGGAACAGTATTGTATTTAGTGACGAGTCTCGATTTTGTTTAGGCATGCACGATGGTCTTGCCAGGGTTAGAAGGCGACGTGGTGAAAGGAGGAATCCACAGTTTTTTGTTGAAAGACATGTTCATCACACTGTTGGAGTTATGGTTTGGGGTGCTATAGCTTATGGTTCCAGGTCACCTTTAATCTTCATCAGAGCTAACATGAACGCGCAGCGTTATATCCACGAAGTTCTTTTACCCTATCTTGACACCCTGGCAGATCCAACTTTCCAACAAGATAATACCCGGCCACATGTTGCAAGAGTCACAATAGACTTCTTTCAACCTAATGATGTCACATTGTTACCATGGCCACCAAGATCTCCCGACTTATCCCCAATTGATCACGTATGGGATATGATGGGTAGGAGATTGCTCAATTTGCAACGTCCTCCTCAGACTCTAAAAGCACTTCGAAAGGAGTTAGTGGTTGCCTGGAATGAGATACCACAGGAGGAGATTGACCACCTGATCTTAGTACTTAGTACTGTATATTACCCTTTTATCACTGAGGAAATGCAACAGAAAATTCAAGTTTTACAAAACCATTGTATGAGGTTTTGTTTCAATGAGATAAACAGACGCGAACACATTACTGGGTATTATGTAAGGGAAAATCTTTTAAAGTTCAAATATCGCTCGTTACTTCTCTATGCTGTTCTACTATTTAGAGTTTTGAAATATAAATCTCCGAAATATCTTTTTGACACATTAGAGAAAAGATCTTCACTCCATCAACTGTTCCTCCGTAATGAATATTGCTATAATATACCAGCCCACACTACCTCAAAATTTAAAAAATGGTTCTATTACATAGCTCCCAGTATACTAAATGATTATCCAAGTTTCTTTAAATTAACGTCCATTCACAGCTTCAAAAGAGAACGCAAAAGAATGCTATTACAGTTACAATTTAATGAATCCACAAGTGGCTGAATAAATCTCATTATTAATCTTATTATATTTTAAAGTTTTGTTAGCATTATTATAGTCAACCAAATATCCTTTATGTAATGTATATGATATACCCTAGTAAGATATAGTAATGCACTTAATGAATCTACCTTAGCTATTCAGGCGGGGGTGAAAAATGGCTATGCCAATCCCCAGCCCTTTGGAGTATTATTTTTTTTGTGTTATATTATGTGCTGGTATTTTGATTCTATTATGTATTAATACTCCAATAAACATTATTATTATTATTATTATTATAGTATATATGAACTAAAAGTTTTTGAATTTATTGTGAATTAGTTACATTTCGTAAAGTAACGTTTCATAAAGTAATCTTTGTTGTAATCTTTAACCATTCTTTTAATTTCGCTATTTTGTCTAACAAAAAAATTGGAAGAACTACTCACTTACAAAAAATATCATGTGACGAAGGTCTGAAGTCGATTAAAAATTAAATTCAGGGTTAGATATGCTCTTTGTATTAAGCAAAATGCTAGTTTTCACAGTTTTATAATCATTCGAAATAAATTAACTATTCCCGTCTAAAAACCCGATTTCCCCCAATTCCTCATTTCTAGTTCGGTACGACGCCGACGGATTTGACGAGGCGCGACAGATCGAGACTGAGTTGAGGTTAGGGAGCGAACTGGAGGAGTTCTCTTCATACAAATCCTTATAGCGACATAATGGGATTAAGACAAAGCGGAGCCCTCTGGATCTGGATTCCATCAACAACGCGAGCAATAGCAATGTCTGGAAACTGTGTACGGCTGGAGAATTTACAAAAGATTAGTGAAAGATTAGGTATGCCCTAATGGGATGACGTCTTTGTCTGGGAGTGCGGGTGCGGAAACGACACGACAACATAGCGATAGAGATGCTCCTCATACAGTGCCGTAGACAGATTCTTCTCCGTCTGTGCCGTCTATGAATTTTTTTAATGCTGTGAGTGGTTATTGAAACTCTGCGCCCGTTTCGCTTGCCTATATTCGGGTACTATACCGGAAGACAGCCGCATAGCACCTCGCACTTTTATCGTGGCATGTCTTTGTATCGACAAAGTCGATGCGCGCGGATGCCGCCGTATATAAAGACAATTGGACCAAGTTCCGAAAAGATGACAAAAAGGCACGATTTATATGGCATTTATACGATACTCTGTATAGCTGGTTCTTTCGAGACCCTAATTTCAGATCCAGATCTTTGAGGGCATTTGAAGGTCACATCAAGGACACTTTCAAAAGAAGCCGAGCAATTGAGTCGAACCAACTGCAGCCATTTAGGTTGTTTTCTGAACGTTAAGCCCGAAAAAATAGACATTTAGTTACTATGAGGGCATTTGAAGGTAATTTCAAGGACACTTTAAGGACAAATTGAAAATAATCGACACCAGATACATGTTATATAGATTTATATGGCCTTTTGATCCAAATCATTGATCAGTATGATGTAGGCATTTAAAGGTCATTTCATAGGACAAATTAAAAAAAGTTGTCTAAACGAATCTGACCAGCTGTTCTAGTATCGCATAATATTTCTCAATAGTTTGGAAATGTTACCAAAAACTGATTCTAGATTCTAACGGGTGTTTTTTTTTCGAGGTATGGAACTTTAAGTTGGCATTACTTTTAAAGATGGCGACCGATTTGACAGCTGTCAAGTGATTTATTCTCAGTTTGGTTCATCATGAATAGACTCACGCCTGAACAACGCTTGGAAATTGTGCAGTTTTATTTCGAAAATAATGGTTCTGTGCGGAATACGTATCGGTACTGCGTCCATTTTATCGTCGACAAAATCGTCCATCAGAGCAGTTAATTCGATTAACCATGGAACGCAGTACGGTGCGTACAGAAGAAGCTATTGCTACTGTAGAACGTAGCATTGAGGAAGACCCAATGAGTCCACCCGCCTTCGAGCACAGGAATCGAATCTGTGTCCATCCACTTTATGGAAGATTTTGCGGAAGGATCATGGTTTGCGTGCTTAAAAAATCCAACTCGTGCAAGAATTGAAGCCAAACGATCATCAAGCAAGGCGTAGATTCGTTGAATGGGCCCAAAACGAGATTGCTGTTGTTCCCGATTTTCATAAGCGAATTTTGTTTAGCGATGAAGCGCAATTCTGGTTGAATGGCTCAAACGTCAACAAACAAAACTGCCGCACTTGGAGTAAAGCTAATCCTCAAGTCTATGTCGAAACACCGTTACATCCAGAAAACTGACTGTTTGGTGCGCTTTATGGGCTGGTGGAATCATTGGTCCGTACTTCTTCAAAAACGATGATGGCCAGAAGTTTACAGTCAATGGTGATCGGTCTAGAGCCATGATTACTAACTTTTTCATTCCTGAATTGAACAATCATGATGTCCAGGAGCTGTGGTTCCAACAAGACGGCGCAACATGTCACACAGCTGGTACTACAATCGATTTATTGACAGACACGTTTGGTGACCGCCTAATTTCACGTTTTGGACCTGTGAATTGGCCTCCAAGATCTTGTGATTTAACACCGCTAGACTATTTTCTGTGAGGCTATGTAAAGTCGTTGGTCTATGCGGATAAGTCACAAACGCTTGACCATTTGGAAGACAACATTCGCCATGTTATTGCCGATATACGGCCACAAATGTTGGAAAAAGTGATCGAAAATTGGACGTGCAGGTTGGACTACATCCGAGCCAGCCGTGGCAGTCATATGCCAGAAATCATATTTAAAATGTAATGCCACAAGATTATCTTTTGAATAAAAAAAAGTCATGTCAATCGAATAACCCATCGTTGTTTTATTGCAATTTAAAGTTCTATACCTCTAAAAAAACACCCTATATTAGCAGTCTGAGGTTCCTAAAAAAATAAATTATCCCAATTATGGCAATGGACGGAGCCTTATTAAAAGCCTTCTGGATAACATAAAAAGATGCAGGAAAAACATTAATCCGTTCAGGTTACGGTGTACAGAAGAACAACAATAATGACAGGTTCCTATTACATCAAATGGAAGTTCATTCTAGATGTAGTATGATTCATATTCAAATATTGATATTTTGTCAACTCAATGGCCTTTTGGATTTCATCGTAAGAGAGTAGTATTGAAGGCAACAAATTTAAAGTTTGATAGTCTGCCATGTTAATGATCGCGTGAGCAAAGTTTTGTTTCTGTCGCCAACATATTATTAAGGTACTTAGTTTCGAAATATTTTACGACCTGCTAGCTGATTTGAGAGAACCTTGAGACCGTCTGTCAGCATTGACAGTTTTGTTGGAATAGCAACGTACTATATTGGGGTTAAATCTGGGGCTTGTCCAAGGTGAGGAGACGAAATCGCGCAAAATAGTTCCCAACTCTAAACTAGTGTGCAGTGCTGGGTATTTAAAAAATGTCTGCTAACATGCGCCCCATTCGACCGTTTGTTTATTTGATAAATATAACATACATGTCATTAAAGTTTTCATTCCATTTTTATTTGAACCTCAACAAGTTTTCTGATTCAAAATATGCTTGTTGTTCCTAGATTCCAGTAACTGTTAGAAAGTTAATTCATTCAAATTTAACTAGTTGGCCACCTCTTTCTTGATTGGCAGAGTAATAGAGATTCGCCATGCACAGCCCCAAGCTCATCATGTTTCTCCCTGCTTGAAAACTTTTTCAAATCTGGTTATCTTAAATTGCGCCAAAAGATTAATTAAAAACCTGTTTAGTTTTAATTAAAAAAACGATACCAACGGAATTCAGTTAAGCATTTTAACGTGAAGCAAACACTAAAGTTTTCTAATTTGTTGAATTATGATTTTGTTTTTAAACGGTTTCCTGTATCGCTGGCATAAAGCTACGTAATAAAAGGCAAAAATAAGACCATGAGAAATCATAGAATCAGAAAAAACGGGCGCCAAATAGGTTCACCCTGTAGTTCCAACTTAACGAACTACTTTTAAAATAAGCTCCGATTATGATCATTTGAGGTTACTCAAAAGAGATATGACAAACTTTGCTTATTTTTTATTTTCAATGTTTGTGCTTTTCATTCTAACAAATTTCAAGTGCTTGTTATTTTTATGTTTTGGTGATACCGCCTACATGACTCCGCATATTTTCAAAAAGCAAAGCACAAGATGAAGAGATGGACAGCAATCAATATCATTAAAGCCCTGTTCGTACAGCTGTCACCAACCTGTCGGTGATCGTGTCCAAGATCCCGCCACAAAAATTCCGATTCTGCTACGTTATTTAGACAGAATTCACACGGTCGGATATCTCAGTCACAGTCGCCAACAAATCACCGACCACTGTACGAATAAACCATATTTGTAACAATAAGTTTTTGACAGTGGACCAGTGGATTGGATCAGAACGTTTAGATATTATTTGACAAACCCAGGAAGCCCTTGTCCGAACATACTCAAGAAAATGGCGTCAAGTAGGTTCACTCAGCAATTCCTACGCAACGCTGTCATCAATAAATGTATCGCATAAATTAGTCCCTCTTAGAAAAGAATTTGCTACGAACATATATAACAAACGAATTAAATCGGTCAAGTCCGTCAAACAGGCTCATACAATTAGTTTATAGTCCTCATTGATTTGTAGCATAGTACCGACCACCCAGCAACGTGGCAACTCTGCCTGCCGAGGCTCTTGCAAACCCAGCACGGGGTTGCATACAACATCAAACAGTTATCCAACACGTCAAGTCATCAAGTCATTGTTGGCTGTCAGAGCGGTCCGTGGGACCTTAGCTCTTGAGTCACAGTGTCAGTTTGTAAGTCTGTCAGGTCTGGTAACCCAGAAACCAGACAATTTTAAGGAAAAAAGGGAAGGAAAGGAGGGAAGTAAGAACGAGAGCAAAGGGGAAGAAGAGAATCCTTTAGGATAGGCAGCGTTTAGGCATTGTTAAAATTACTTCACAGATTTTGATATTCGATTTTGTCAAAATGCTCCAATTTTGGATGTTCTAAGTTCAAGAATTAATTTTGATTACAGTGCAAGCCGCGGCCTTTTGTGCTTGCCAACTTGCTCGATTGTGTAGTCCACTGACTCACGCAACAGAGGGTTGCTGTGCGATTCCGCTAGGCTATAGCGCCGCTGCGCCTGTTGCTTGATGTAGTCCTTTAGGTAAGGGACATCGAGGTCTCTATGTAGAGTTTCGTTAGAGACATACCATGGGACGTCAGCAATAGTGCGCAACGTCCTGCAGATTTCGCATGTGTGTTCTAGCAATAAAACACCAAGCCGCACATGCGTAAGTCATTGCTGGTCTTATGACAACCTTATAGAGTCGAATTTTGTTAATCAAACTTAATTTTGAACGTTTACATAATAATGGGTAAAGCTGTCGAAACGTAATTTGGAATTTCGTTTTTAGCACTTCTATATGGTTCTGCCAAGTCATCCCTTTGTCTAGAATGACACCGAGATACTTAGCTGAGGATTCCCATGGTATAAGAAGTCCATTCATTGAAACTCCAGACGGAACGCCGCGACGACTTTTTGTACAGTAGATTGCCTACGTTTTCGAATGGTTAATTTTAATTAGCCACCGATCCGCTCAATCTAATACTTCCTCCACCGCACTTTGTAGCCTGTCATGGACTAGGTGACCAGACCATGACTGAACCACCAATGCAGTATCGTCAGCACAGAGATAGAATTCACAGTTGCTGGAACTAGGGACGTCATGGATGTACAGTGAGTAAAGGATAGGTCCAAGGACAGAACCCTGAGGGACGCCGGCTGTAATTAGCCGTGTTGTCGACAGGGCATTGTCAATTTTGATCCGAAATTTCCTACCTTCAAGGAAGGGTTTCAGTAGTTTTAGAAGCCAAAAAGGGAAGCCCTTTTGGATTAGTTTATACATGAGGCCCGCGTGCCACACCTTGTCAAATGCCTTCGAGACATCCAGACGCAAGATGCCAGTACTTTTGTTAAGGGTGAATCCTCTGGTTACTCGTTCCACCAGCCTAACCGCCTGTAGCTTCGTACTATGTTCAGACTGAAAACCTATGTTCAGACTGAAAACCGAATTGCACGTCAGGAATCACATGGTGATCTGACGAGAAATTCTCAAGGTGACGTAGATTCACCTTTTCAGCGAGCTTAGACGGAGCTGACATTAGGCTAAAGGGACGATAATTCTGGGGAAATATCGAACCCATCTTCTTTGGAATCATTAAAACTTCAGCGGTCTTCCACGCGGATGGGAAATAATGGATCCTTAGCATGGCATTGACTATTGCCACGAGATAAGTTAAGGATTTCCGCGAAAGCAGCCTCAGCACCTTATTAGTGATTTGATCCTCCCCAGGTGTTTTACGTACTTTAAGGTCTTTAATGTGACTTTGAATCTCTGCTGGTGTGCAATGCGGGATCAAATAGTTATCCCTCAGCATTGGAAGCAGACAGAGAAATCTGCGACGTATGAAATATGTCCGATAGATGAATAGGCTTACCGGGGCTAGCAACGTATAAATTGCTAGCACCAAAAAACTGATATATACTCTCCCCCACCCTCGACAACTCCCAACACTCAATTGTTGACCACTGCAAATTGTTTGTTTAAAGTTTGTGCGATTATAATTTTTTTTGCCTTTAACTTCACCGCCACCGTATTTAAAAAACTTCTAAAGGATTTTCGTTCTGGACGTACCTACTAGTAACCTAAGTTCATCAAATTCCGAGGGGACTTCCCCGTGATGGTCGGACAGAGGATTAGCGGGCAGCCTGGCCAACGGAAATGAGTATCTATCATGGTATTTTGTGATGTACATGTCATATAATATCCAAAAAACATAATATCTCACTATCGAAACTTTTGGCGATTATAAGGAAGTAAAAATCACGATTTTACCTATTGCTAGCATTTTTTCGTAATATTAAGTACATTATTTATATCGGCGTGGTAAATAAAACAACGCTTATTTTCCCATTTCAGTAAAGCACATTTTCACTCCTCCCAAAAATGAATTGCCAGGGTTGAACTCCACGCGGCTGCCAGAGAATTTGGCGGTGCTAAAGTCCGGTGGCTGCCACACTAAGCCTCAAGCTCTCCTTCGACCTGTCCCGGGCCATAAATCTGCTCCGCCACGTCGACAATGGCTACAAATCACCCACGGAACGCCAAGTTCTGTGTGACGTCAGCCGAGATACTTCAAGAAAGTTAACAGGAGTTGAAGGCTATTCACACCGTATGGAATATAAAAGACAAGGTCATCAATACTTAATCTCTTGATTGGGAAAATCTGTTTTTCAAACGACGTGTCGCATGTTTGATTGTACATTCAGGTCCTTCCAAAAAAGAAGCCGTGTTCAGACCTGTGAGAGATCCTAGATATTTCTGCCTCTATAAAGTCGACTGCAATAGGCTGTGATGGTATCGGTGTGGACATGTTTGGTTTTTGTTTACCTGAAGTACTTCAGTATCTAACTCATATTGTTAATATATGTTTGGAAACTGAGAGCTTTCCTAATGTCTGAAAAGAAGCAATAATTCTTCCTCTAGCCAAAGTAAAAAATACCATAACTCTTGTTCATTCACGACCCGTCAGCATACTGTGTTCCTTTTATTAGATATTAGAAAAAGCTGTTTATCTCCAACTAATTGAATATTTAGAGATGAACAATTTACTTCCTGTTCATCAGTCTGGATTTCGTGCTGGACACAGTACAACTTCTTCACTTCTCCATTTCTCAGACAATATCTTAAATAATATGGATAAACATATTAATACCGTTTTAGTTATGGTCGACTTCTCTAAGGCGTTCGACACTGTTAACCATAAAATGTTGTTGAGTAAGTTAACGTATATTGGACTCTTTGACATTCCGCTTAACTTTTTTTGAAAATTTCTTAACTAATCGTAAACAAAAGGTGAAGACAGTTAGAGGTGTCTCATCTTCTGTTGCCGTTCCTTCAGGTGTCCCTCAAGGCTCTGTCTTAGGTCCTTTACTGTATTTGATATATACTTTTGATTTACATTCATGTATTGAGCATTGTGCTATACAAACTTACTCGGATGATACGCAGCTTTCTCTTCATTTTGACTTCTCTCATCTGGATGAAGTGTCATATAAGATAAATTGTGATCTTGCCAACATCACTGATTTTTGTAAAAGACACATGTTGAAGATTAATCCGGATAAGAGTACTTGCATACTTTTTTATCCTAAGCATTTGCATAATAGAGTAAGGGACAGAATTGCATTGAGCATCAACAACAAGCTCATTCCTATTGTGGAACAAGCAAAAAATCTTGGTGTCATCTTCGACTCTAGTTTAAGATTTGACAAACATGTGTGTCATCTATCGAAGTCCACCTACATCAAATTAAGATTGCTATAAGCTAATAGATTCATTTTGAACTTTAAAACACGTAAGAAGCTAGTAGAAAGTTTGATAATGTCTAGCCTCAACTACGTTTTAACTTTATACCATCCTTGTCTTGACTCAATCAATCGGTGTAGGAACCTAAGAATGCAAAACGACTGCTGTAGGTTTGTGTATGGTCTTCGAAAATATAGTCATGTCTCCTCTAAGATTAAGGAGTTGAAATGGCTGAAAATGGATCAACAATTTGAATATAGTCTCAAGGTATTTGTGCATAAAATATTGTGTACTAAAAAGCCCATCTACCTCCATAGTAAATTGGTAACTTGGAAAAATATTTACAGCACGGATCCCTATCCCTATCGGTCGCACATGCCGTCCGTGATTGACGTAAAGGTATGCCAGCTAGCGGCGCAGCGACATACGAGGTGAGCGCGATATTATCTATATTATATGTATATAAGCGTTATGTTTTGAGTGTTATTCAGCGTAGTTATTTTAATCAGTTATCAAACATCGTTGACAAGCAGTTTTACACTAGAATTGATCCAAAGAAATGAGACTTCCGTGTACGAAAGCGCTCGATGTTGCAGTCTGAGGATTTTTTTTCATGAAAGCCCCAAATAGTGCATTACTGGTTTTGACAAAACGTATTTTTTTATATCTTTTAACTTGTATGGACTCATGGAAACTTGTATGAGAAGTTGTTTCGTAGGCGTGGGAAGTATAGAGTCAATCTACTTGACACCATTTTTTAAAGCAGCATACCACTGTATGAATGTACTTCATCTGCGAAGTATGGTTTTGTAGACAATTTAGAATACTCCTTACAAGGTATACAGGGTGTTTCACAACTTATCCGACAATACATATGCACTGTTACGAAAGAAGTTGATTTCTCAAAAAAATATAATAAAAGTCCTATAATACAGTTTAACAGTTCACTTATTTATAAAAGCTGTTCAAAATTGTTTCCATTGACTGCAATTCAAGCTTTGGCACGACTAATACACCTCCTTCCTACTGTGCCTGAAGGCTCAAATTATGGGCAGCCATTGTGATTCGGTCACGCATTTCGTCAATATTCTGAAATGGAGTACGGTATATCTTGTTTTTCAAGATTCCCCATGAAAAGAAGTCCAGACGATTTAGATTGGGAGACCCTGGAGGCCATGCAATTGGTCCACCCCTTCCGATCCAGCGTATCTGGTATACCTGATTAAAAAAATCACGAACTTCTAAACGATGTTCACTAACTCCTCATTAGTTTACACAGGTGCCATTTTTATTAATAAATAACTAAAAACATAAACTCGCAAAATACTTATTTAACTTCACAAAAATTGACCGTTCTTCCCTCAGGTCAGTATGAAAAAATAAAAAACTCCTGGTATTTTGTTTTCGTCAGTTGTTTGGTACAACATTTGCTACAATAAATTATTAACGCGTGTTCTAATATCACGACGATGAACGCAAAATACAGATATTTATCTTTCAATTTATTATTAAAACTTTATAACTTAATTTCTGTAGGACTCTTATTACATTTTTGTTTGTTTGTTGAGAAATCAATTTCTGTCGTAACAGTGCATATCTCAAAACTCTCATAGCAGCTATTGTGGTCCTTTTGGTCGCTCAGTAGAACCAGAGTTATTGAGATTAGAAGTATATTTACATGAGTCTTACTGTGACCTGTATAAGCATAAACAAATAAAGGGAAGCAGGTCTACGGCTTGGTGAGAGATATAGGTCAACTTCAAGTTACAAGCAGGAAGTTTAATGAGGATATATGCGGATGCTTTGTCGTTTTTTGAAGGTTTGCACATACATTTTTCTATTCAGTAGGATTTGTATCTAGGACTATCTGTTCCTGACTTTTGTGATGTACATATTATGGAACTACCTTCGTCTATATCTTTTGTTTAGCTGAGTAGCAGATATTTAAGATTATTTGTTTATTTTCAGGTAAGGACCTTGTTCGCGACGGCCTTTAAACCTCGTAAGTAGTGTATGTAGCTTAGCCGTAAATACCTGTATGTTAGAAATCATTTTGTTCACTGCTAATCATTATTTACCGCATTTCTGTTACATTCCTCTTCTAAGTAAATAGTGTTATGAGAAAATCCAAGGTATTAGCGATAATGAAAAAGTCAAGGTAAATAATGAATGTGTGGTGTGCATTCATTTGAAGCCTTTTTGCCTTGTTGGGCATAGAATTGTAACTGGTATTAAACCCTTTATCCATTTTTAAATATTATTTATTTAAATTTTAAATATAGTTTACTACTATTTTTATTATATTTTATTTATTCAAATATTAAGTAAAGTTTACTACTACGGACTAATTAATATATGTTATACAAGTCCGTAGCTAGCTTGTCTGACGGGGCTGACTTGTACCGAACATGATCCTTTATGAACTGATGACCGCGTTGCATGGGATATACGGAGTCAATCTACTTGACACCATTTTTCCGATAATATGATGTTCATCAGCATTTAAAACCCCTTTCCATCTATATTCAATTTTTACAAAGAGTCTCATCTCTGGGAGTAAAAAATTGATCTGGAGCTTGTCGGATTTTTTTTCCCACAGAAAATATTTCATCAACAAAAATAGGCGCCTCGTTGTTCTGACTACACTTTATATCGTGACGATTGATGCCAAGCATTGAAGTGATATTAAAAAATTATATGGAAAGCTTGTTGTCGATTTCTTCTACTATGTTGTGGATTTTTAACCATTCCACTTTCATGCAGATAAATTTGGTGCATGGGTAATTTGCAGTGAACACAAGCAAGTTGAACTGGGAAAAGTAGCATAATGAAATAATCATTCGGCAGGACTGTATGGTCAGCCAACAACCACACAAAATAAATCATGGCGACACCGTTCGACCATTCCCAGCCGTATGTATGAAATGTGTCTGCCAGGGTCGTGCTTTAGTGAATTTTTAAGGGTAGTTGCAATTGGCATTTATTTCCTGTTCTTTAACCAAAAAACGCTTTCATGGGCTTTCGGGGTGTACTAGATTCTTAAGCAATCGTAAAACGTGTCGTCCAGTTGACTCTGCACGTTCCACGCAATGCAGCATGAAGTAGACCCTCTGAGAAAAGTCAGTCGAACAGGTCCATACAATCAGTCCATAGACATTCTTTCCCTGCCATACCGGTAGTGCATCTGGCAACGTAGCCTCTCCCTGATACTCGACCCGTTCAGGGTCAGATATGACAGCTCGGTCAGGCCATAGGAAATACGAGCCCCGGCCGGTAGGTGCGCGATCTGTCTGCTGAGGATATTTTATTTTAAGTTTGAAGGGCTAATGTACAAAGAAATCCACTATGTCTGAAATATGTCTGATAGGTGCGTAGAATTACCAAGGTTGGGAGCGTATAATATATTAACATCAAAAAATTGAGATGAACCCTCCCTACCCCGTACACCCCCCACCCCTAAGTTTTTTACCTTTAAATATTTTTTTAAAGATGATCAAAATCCTGTGAAACGTTAAAAACATTTGAGCGATTTTTATTTTTTTTCCTGGTGTACAGGATTAACAAATATATGCGGCGCGAGATGGAATCGCTCATAAACCATCTGGATACACTCGCGTAACATCACTAATGTTGATGTCGCTTGTACCGCCTTGTATTCAGTTATCAATAGTATCTTTGAGGTCCATGTCCCTAAATGTAAAAATAAAATGTTTTCGTATCCCCCATGGTTCACACGTGAAATTATACTTAATATCAAGAAGGAACTGGAAACGTGACGGTACTAAGTTTTCTTATGATCAGTTCAGTAATTTTAGGAAGCTCATTAAGAACCAGATCAGTGTTGCCTACTCCACTTACGTCCAATCGGTTGAGGATGCCATTGTCAATGATCCTAGCAAATTCTGGTCATTTGCCCAGATTAAAAAACAGTAATCTAGAATCCCCCCAAGGATGACGCTTAACGGCAATGTCTGCGATACGCCTCAGGATATAGTGGACAGTTTTGCTACCTTCTTTTCAACAGTTTTTATCCCGTCTGGTCTACTAGGGTCATCTCCTCCAACAAATAATTCTACCGATATCATTTCTTTAAAAAATATAAGTGTAGAAAACGTAATTAGGGCTTCGAAAAGATTAAAGAACAAAATGACGTCTGGATGTGATGGTATTCCAAGTTTTTTCGTTAAAGATTGCATTCATATACTAGCGAAACCGCTGGCTTCCATATTCAACCTAATTCTAAAATCAGAGACATATCCAAATATCTGGAAGACCTCTAAAATATGTCCTATTCACAAAAGTGGAGATATCTCTGATATTTCCAACTATCGCCAAATAGCAATCCTGTGCAATTTCAGCAAGTTGTTTGAGATCATCGCTTATGAAACGGTTTACTGCTCGGTCAGGGGTGCAGTCTCTATTAATCAGCATGGGTTTATGAGAGGCAGATCTACAGTCACCAACTTGGCTCTAATTACTCAGTACATTTCTGAAGTACTGGACGGTCAGGGACAAGTTAATGTCATCTACACAGATATTCAGAAGGCGTTTGATCAAGTTGATCATTATGCACTTCTGGATAAGCTTAAAACAGTGGGTATCTCTGATGCATTATTGTTTTTAATATTTACTAATGAATTGTCTTTTGAACTGAAGTGTTTCCATTTGTTTTTCGCTGATGACCTTAAAATCTGCACGTCAGTCAAGACAGTCGAGGATTGCGTCATGTTGCAAGATGACTTAGCTCTAATTTCGTCATGGTGTTCACGAAACTGTCTCAGTCTGAATGTTTCGAAATGTAAAGTTATAACTTATACAAGAAAAGTTAACTATTTAATTTATGATAATTATAACATCAATGGTCAGGTTATAGACAGATGCACCTCTTATAGAGACCTTGGAGTCATTTTTGATACCAAGCTAACGTTTACTGAGCATATACTCAATATCTCGTCGGCTGCCACTCGACTACTGGGCTTCTGTATCAGAAACTGGAAGAGTTTCTCCAATGTTGATACATTAATGACTTTATTTTTTACTTTTGTCAGGAGCAAGTTGGAGTAGGCGACTCTGATCTGGTCTCCTATATACCAAAATTCTGTCGTGATCCTTGACGCCATTCAACGTAAACCTTTAAAGTATTTTCACCTTATATGCACAGGTTCTTATCCAGAAAGAGGTTGTGACCATAGTGCCCTATTAGAGTTTTTCAATTTGGATTCACTGTCAACAAGACGAAACATATTTGCTTTGTCGTTTTTGTATGGCCTCATTCACAATAAAATTGACTGTCAAAATTTACTTGAAAAAATATGTTTCCGCGTTCCAAGGCTAGGGAGTCGACAACAAACTTCATTCTATTTATTGTCAAGCTGGCCGTACAAATGTTATGACAAAATCGCCAATTAATCTCATGTGCTGCTTCATGAACAGTGAGCTACTGAATCGTGTGATATTTACAGTGACAGTTGTGCATCGATTATTAACTGCTATAGATCATCCAATCTTATTTAGAATATGCGATACTATAGACTTAAGTCCAAGAACCATATCTATTTAATTGTTATTTTTTTCAGCGTTTCCTGTAATTGGGTTTCACCTGTTGGAAATAAATAAATAAATAAATAAATAAGTAAATAAATAAATATCGTGGAGATACCGACCATGAATTAACTTCATATTGATTAGTTCATTATTGTTAAAGGAATCCGCCAATTTCGCTTTCTTTTAAATCCGATTTGTAAACAGACAGATTGTTTTATCTACACGACCTTACCTTATATCTCGGTCGTCTTAAAACTTTGTATTATCTGTTACTGATTTTACTATTGGCCGTCCTTTCGGCACACATTGGACCGATAAGGCGTCTTTGAAGTTTTTTTTTTATACTCCAACTACCACGAAGGCCTAAGGCCTAAGCACCCATTGGGTACCGTGGGGCTATAGGGGGATACATGGAAAGGGGGGACGCCACACGGACTCTGGCGAGGGAACACGTGTGCATGCAACATGCACACATTCTGGATCCGCCTACGAGATCCGCCGGGTGGTACCTCCACGTTTGACAGTCAGAGACCGTCTACCACCTACGGACAATTACAACATCCATAGCTAAGAGAAAAATTTATCCTGGGACGGGCTCGAACCCGCACAGCGCACGGCGACTGATCAGGAGACTGAACAGTCTACTACTGTCTTTGAAGTGATGAATCTAATGCGTTTAGTCAATTTCTTGTTAAATGTCTATCAAATTACAGAAAAATTATACGATTTGTGTAAGAGATAGTACTCATGTGAAATCAAGACAAGTTTCATATACGTATATACCATGGTAAAGCTACAGAAACCTATTTTTCATTCGTATGCGAACACAAAAGTTGACGCAAATTCAATTCATCAATCAGACCTGCGAATATTAGCTTATCTTGCAAGAATTATTCACCTTGTGAAAGAAGTTTTACTTTGAAGAACACCCTGTATGGTTTAGTAAGGACCTAATACCTTGTCCTTTGGATTATTGCATTTTTGCGACTGCACGTATTGAGGATCCAGCGCCATTGGCATGTCTGGACCCATAACAAATACATATATTTACATTTTATTCCCGCACCGTCCCCATTTGGCTGCATTTACTAAGCAGCGCTGCCGATTTTCCACACGCGATATGAATGCCAAATGTATTTCCTTTTTCTGGATGCCGAATTCACACCACGACCTGTGCCACCATGGCATTGTGCTCGCGCGGGTATGTTTAGCTATTGCATTCACGATTTTTCGAAAGTGAATTTGGAACGCAGGAAACGGAAGTAGGCTTCGCGGGTGGCTGCAGTCGGGAGTCGTAAAGGTGTTTCCCGTGAGGAATCACAGAATTTCACTCAGAAGTGTTACGGTGGATTTGGAGATTTGCGCGAGGATTTTCAGCCCACGGTTACTGAATCATGTTGAAAATACACGTGATGAAAGTCTGAAAACGTTCCACCAGCTTTCTCCTATTTGTTCAACGTATTGCTGTCAGTGATGGCCACATTGTGTACATCATAATACGCGTATACAATTGTAATTGTACGTCCTGATACACATGTAGACACTGTAAACAATGTAGACAATGTATGCAGAAGCAAATAATAGTTCAATTTGGTCGCATGCATTTATGCAGCGCTTGTAAAAGGTTGGAAGGATAACTAGAAAGGTATACATAAATATAGATATTTATTCTCTCTCTCTCTCTCTATATATATATATATAAAAACATTTCTCAACTAATTCTGGAAGCAAAATCCACCCGTTTGACTGATTTCGCTTAGCGTCGTCAGCATCATCATTATTTGGACTAGCGAGGCTGATATCAGTGAATCTCAAGGAGTAATTATTACACATGTTTTCTTGCTACATTGTATACATTGCATACATTTCATACATTGCATACCTTGCATACATTGCATACATTGAGCTTGGGATACAGATTGTTTTGCTGGAATGTCGAGGTGGGCACAGTGGGAGACCTAGACAACCCCGAATGGTGTAAACTGAGGCAAGAGCATTGAGTCTTGTACATAAAAATCATTCAACAAGCACTTTATAACTTCAGAAAAGCTAAGTTCCTCACGCTTTATGAGGAACTAGTAACCACAAACTGGGATTTCTTAGATACTGCGCTTGATCCTAACCAAGCAGTTGAAACTTTCTACAACAACTTATTTCCAATACTTGACAGACATGTTCCTTCTGCAAAAATATTCAAGCATAAGTATCCTGTATGGTATTCCAGCAAAATGATTGCATTAGTAAAAGAAAAGGCCAAATATCATAAAAGATTCAAGGCTACTAATAACATCGCATATTATCAGGAATTCAATAGGCTTAGAGCCACATTTAAACAAAAAATTAAGCAGGCTTATATAACTTACACTCAAACACTTCAAAGCCAGCTTATTAATGAACCTAAATCTTTTTGGTCATTCATGCACAGTAAGAGTAACACATCAATTCCTAATAAAATGTTCTACCAAAATAACTCCTGTAATGACCCCGTATCAATAGTCAATGCTTTTGCTGACTTTTTCAGAGTGTTTACTCTCCACCGGGTGATCGTGTTATAAGTGATGAGTACAAGGATTGTAACAATGATATTCTTATTAATATAACATGCGAGTCAATAAGTGTAAAAGAGATATTAGATGCTGCAAAGAAACTCAAAAACAAATTTACATCAGGGCCAGATCAACTTCCATCGTTTTTCATTAAAGACTGTGTAAAACTCTTCTCAACTCCTTTGTTGTTGTTTTAATTCATTTCTACGTTCATCGGTTTTTCCTGATAAGTGGAAGGTTGCCAAAGTCTGCCCAATTTTCAAGTCGCAAGACAGAACCTTAGTAAATAATTACAGGGCGATTACTATACTGAATAATTTTGCAAAGCTCTTTGAAATAATATTGTATTCCAGAATTTACTTGGCAACTAAAGACCATCTGTCAGTACATCAGCATGGCTTTATGAAGCAGAGATCCACTATTACGAATTTGGCCACGTTCGATCAATATCTATGCGAGACGGTAGACAATAGGGGGCAAGTGGTTGTCATATATACTGATTTCACAAAAGCGTTTGACAAAATTGACCATCAACTACTTCTACAAAAAATTTAATACATGGGATTCAACAGAACTTATGTGGATCTTCTCAAGTCTTATCTAGACTTGAGAACTCAATATGTATTCTATAATGGATTTAGTTCTTATAAATATATGCCAAGTAGTGGTGTACCTCAGGGTTCTAATCTGGGCCCCCTATTGTTTGCCTTATACGTTAACGATCTTTGCAGCACATTATCATGCAAGAAGCTTATGTTTGCTGATGATCTGAAGCTTTACGCATGTGTTTCTAGCTGGCAGGATTGTGAAAACCTCCAACAACAACTAGTTTTTTTACAAACATGGTGTGTTAATAACAATTTGTATTTGAACAATTTTAAATGCCGCATTTTGACATTCACCCGGAAAGCCAACTTTTTAACTTACCCATACAAAATAGATGATTCTGTATTGGAAAGGTGTGAAACTCTCAGAGATTTGGGCGTCTATTTCGATTGTCAGCTCACTTTTAACTACCACATCAGTGAAATTATAAGTAATGCGTATCGCAAGTATGCCTTTATTATCAGAAATTGTAGAAATTTCAATAACACAACGCTTATTAAGTTATTTTCAGTGCTTGTTATAAGTAAATTAGAATACGGTGCAATTATTTGGAGTCCTATCTATAAACTGTACAAAACTAATGTTGAAAAAGTGCAGAAGAAATTTCTAAAATATCTATGCTATAGGAGTGATGGTGTCTATCCTCCAAGAGGATGTGACTACTCACAATTACTGAATAGATTTGGCATCCCTTATTTGGAAAAGCGCAGAGAGCAGGCGTCCATCATAATTTTTATACAAATTACTACATGGTAACATCGACTGTCCTGTTTTGCTATCGCAAATTAATTTCCTGGTACCTAGATTGACATCTAAATATAAAGCTTCCTTTTACTGCAAGAGGGCGCAGACAAATCTTCTATCTAAAGCACCAATAAACTTTATGTGCAATAATGCGAATAGGATTGTGAGTTTTTGTGATATCTTCTGTTGTGGATTTCAGGAATTACGAAGTGCTATACGTTCACATCTTTGACTTTTTTTACGCCTTTCTCTAGGGGTTTTCATTTGTTGTACATGTATATATGTATGTATTTATGTGTATATGTGTATACCTGTATATGTGTATACTCGTATATATGTGTGTGTGTATGTATGTGTATATGGATATTTGTGTATATACCAGTACATTCTGGTTTCCTAATATCTATTGATCATATTTATAGTTTCTTTTTTCTCTACTTAAAGTGCCTTCCTCTTTTCTGTGTGTTTTTTTTTATTTTTGTTTCACTTTATGACACACAGACTGTGTAAATTAAACCATTGTATTATGTATTGCTCTCTAAATGGTACCTGTACTGTTGGGCAATAAATGCTTTATTATTATTAGGGAAGTGACTAGACAAGTGCAAATCTCCAAGCATAAAGTGTGGAGTGTACCCGTTTGTACAAGTCTTCCAAGCTGAGGATTTTCCTACTTAAGCGCGTATTTGTGAGTGGTTGTTGCAGTCTATACTAGTCAACTTTCACGCGTACCGGTGTGAATAACATCCGAAATACTCATGTGTGGCCATAGCAACATCCTCACAAACATTTTGTGTGAACATCTAGGTTGACATGGTAAATAGTACGCTTATTAGGCCGCGAATCGGCTGATCGGTTTACAATAGCTAGACGTTACGAGACATTCTACCAACGGAGACAACTTACCTATAAGTGACAGCATATTTTTTTCTTTCGATACTGTTTCACCACCAGCTTTGTTATTTCAAGCGTAGTTGTTTCTGAAAAGAAAAGTGCCAACTTTCAGGACATCCTGTATATACATTTGACTCTGGGGGCTGCAGTTCATTGTGTCAAGTCATATTTCTTCAAATGAAAGTCGCGTTGACATTAAATCTCAGTTCAAAAAAGCCTTGCATCGAATCAAATATTGCTGGCATTCCGTACATATATTAACGTGGACACTCGTTTACGCGAGGTGCCATACGCCGACCACGTCGCGTCGGTAACATTTGGTTTGCAGATGTTCCCGACAACAAAAACCTGCGACGCGATTCACCGACGGATGGACAGGCGTCCCGACGCGTGGGCGTCACCGGTGGTGGTCAATATGAACGACACTTTACGCATACTGAGCCTTTCGTAATTTAAGTCACCTTTACGGTTATACAACGATATAATTGTATGCAAAAAGTTAACTAGTCTAGTCAGCGTTTCATCCAATTTCAATCACTTTCGATAATTTGAGCCAAATATTTATTTTAAAACGTTGTTGGAAACGACCTTCGCGAATTATATGACGATTTTCTTGGACTCACGTGTGAGTATTATGGAAATGTAATATCCCGTCTCGCGTAAAAGTACATTCGTCCGAATCTAGAATATTTTTATAAAAATCCGAATTTTCAATGCTTTTGTGCAAAAACCACTGACAGAATGTTAGTCTGTGAGGATAGTCTTCTGGTAACAAGGTCTGCACTCGTTGAACATGGTAGGTAGCAAATTTTCCCGTAGGATTCTATGGACTATGGTATGCGATAGTCCTACGCGGCGGCCTAATTCCCGAGTGCTGATATCTGCATTGATTTCCACGATATTTAAAATTTGTTCTTCCAGCTCTACAGTAACCTGTCTTTCACGTGTGCGAATATTAGAGGGCTGAATACTTCCTGTATCTTTAAGTCTTTGGTTTACTTCCACAACTGTCCTTCTGTCTCCGTTGGCGAAAACTGCTGCGATAAATTTGAGTTGCAAGATTTGAATTCTGACGTGCTTCACCGTAAACTAACGACATGTCGGCGAACTCTTGATTTGAGAACATTGTATATAAACACGACGACGTACGCGAACAAAGACAAAACAACACGCCCGTTGCCCGATAACTAACAAGTGTTACTGTTTGCGATCGATTGCTGGTTCGATAAGAGTGATGAAAGGCCGACGCGCTGTTGTCATGTGTGTTTTAAATATTTAATTTAATGAAACTTACTGACTACAAATTTTTGCTTAACTTAGAAAAACTTAATGCCATTTATTTGTTAATACCCAATTTAAAAACGTTTTAGATTATAAAAATTGTTAAGATTGTGGTGATTGTCGTCGATGTAAAGCACTTAAAGTTGTAAACTATAAAGCCATTTAGACAAAAGTCTATTGTCTTTTGGACCATGGGCCATGAACTTTTTGACTTGTTTTGCCCCCCCCCCTATTGTCCATTTCAATAATGACTACCATAACGTTTACACCCTGTATATGCAAAGAGGAAAGGATTGAAAATTAAGTATCTGTGCATGATGTCGCAGTATTTGATAATTGACAATTTATTTTCGGTTTGTACCCGAAATGAAAATTATTGTAAATATATCAATTACCAGCACGATGTACCTCGATTATTTACATCACTGGATATGAAATTGTCTGTGTCTGTGTATATAACAAAATTTCGTTGTCCTGATCGATTGAAGCTTTGGATGACAACAATTGAACTTCTATTGGTCGCATTTGTTGGATGTGCAATATGTTTACAGTACTAATGGGCCAAATTTTAGGTTAAAAATAAACGTGCAGCATCAACATTTCCTTGCGAATCGCTGATAAAGCAGAATTCTCAATTCGTACTCGAGTTCTGTATACAAACGTAGTATAGAGTTATCAGATTTTTTACACCTACTAAACGTTTGATAATCTCATCAAATTTTAATGTTTAAAGAAAACAGAGCTATTCAATTTTCTTGCGCTAACACTCATTCTTTCATTTCGATTCAAAACGGCCCTTCGGTGGGTTCGAAGTGAGTTCTGGCTGAGGTAACTGAATTTCGCCGCCATCGAGTACACAAATTTACAAAGACGTTGTTCGGCACTGCTGCTGAGGATTTCGTATGATTTGAGACAAGGAGACGTAGTCGAAACAACTAACTGTCTCTGCGCTATCTAGATTCTAGAATGTTGACTCTGCCTGTTTACTGCGCAAGGTAAACAATGCGGAATTAGCAGAACAAATGCCGGAGAAATGAACGGTTTCTCTAGCACGTACTAGGTGGTTCGACTATGACGATGAAGCTCCAAAATGTACGTGTGTTTGGAATTTGCATACTCGAAAATAAAGTTAGCACGTGTATAATAAAAAGTATTTTTCAGGTAAAATTAATATTTCCAATAGGACCATATTTTGGAATTACTTAGTGCAATAGTATTGTTTGGCAGATTGAACAATTTCATTTTTTTTTTTGAACTCATATTACTCATCACTAAAGATAAACTATGAACCATCGAAATCCACTAGGCATTCAGTACGCTTCACAATATCGTGGGAGTTGATTCCTTGGACAATGTTGCACTTATTCCGCAGCTAAAATAATAATAAAAATGCTTATTGACATACAATACTAGTGGTACGTTTTCCATTAGAAAAATATTTCATGGCTGAAGCACAAGAAAATTATGTACCTTAACCCTTGGTTTCTCAGTGGTTTCACTGTGAAACCACGTAGATACAAATTTATTGCTACGTTCCTAGCGGCATATGCTTGAAACCACTTACAGTATATGACGTATACGGCTCCCCCCACCTTGAAATTTATTACGCTCCGCCATTTGCATTCGCGTTGCTCATGTATTAGTCGTTAATAAAGGCGTGATTTTTTTGCTAGTATCTTTTTGGCAACACTGTTTTTGACAGATGACGCGTGAATCGTGTTTTGTGTCATTGTCAAACTTGTTCAGTTTGGTCTATAATTTAACCATGAATCGACTTACGAACGAACAACGCTTGCAAATTATTGAATTTTACTCTCAAAATTCATGCTCGGGTAAGAGAGTGCATCGAATACTGCTTCTAACTTATGGGCAATTTGGTTGGCCTACTGAGGGAGCTACTCGGAACCTTGTGACTAAATTTCGAACCCAGTTTACATTATTGGACATCAAACCACCAACACGCAGACATAGAGTGAGGACTGAAGAAAATATTGCGGCTGTATCCGCCAGTGTTAGTGATGACCGTGAAATGTCGATTCGCCGCCGTTCGCAGCAATTGGGCCTCTGTTACTCCACTACGTGGAAAATTTTGCGACAGTATTTGGGTGTAAAACCTTATAAGATACAGCTGGTGCAAGAATTGAAGCCACACGACCTCCCACAACGTTTCCCATTTGGTGAATGGGCACTGGCAAAGTTGGAGGAAGATCCACATTTTTATCGAAAAATTGTGTTCAGCGACGAAGCTCATTTCTGGTTGAATGGGTACGTTAACAAGCAAAATTGCCGCATCTGGAGTGAAGACCAGCCAGAAGCATTGCAAGAGCTACCAATGCATCCCGAAAAAATCACTGTTTGGTATGGATTATGGGCCGGGGGCATCATCGGGCCGTACTTCTTTAAAGACGACAATGGCCAGAACGTAACTGTGAATGGCGAGCGCTACCGTGCGATGTTAACAAACTTTTTTTGCCCAAAATGGAATAGCTGGACTTGGCTGACATGTGGTTTCAACAAGATGGTGCCACATGCCACACGAAACAATGGCCATATTGAGAGCCGAGTTCGGTGAACAGTTTATCTCACGTTTGGGGCCCGTCAATTGGCCGTCTAGATCGTGTGATTTAACGCCGTTGGACTATTTCTTGTGGGGCCATGTTAAGACTAATGTCTACAGGGATAAACCAGCAAGGATTGACGCACTGGAAGCCAATATTAAAGCATTTATTCGTGAGATACCGGCCGATATGTTGGAGAGAGTGTGCCAAAATTGGACCTTGCGCATGGGTCATCTAAAGCGGAGCCGCGGCCAACATTTACATGAAATAATCTTTAAACATTAAATTATATCGACCGTTATATCGACTCACATAAAGATTTAATCGTTTTTTCAAATTTTTTGTGTTTTTTTTAAAATCAAATTCCTATACCTCTTAAAAAATCACCCGTTGGAACGTGTTTTGAACTGGGTTATTGGTGTAAGCAATTTTGGTGGTTTTTAGATCATTTCGCTATGGCAGGTAAGTTTATTCTTTCATTTAAAATGTTAAAAACATTTGTATCGATGATTAATGCTCCCTATTACTTAAAGTTATTAACTTACAATACTTATCGAAGATACAAGATGCCGGTTTCACCGTGAAACCACTAAGAAATTACGTATTTTTTTATTTCAGGAAAAGAAGTGTATACATTCAGAGAGCTGGAGAATATGTCGTCGGATGATTTATATGCTTCCTTCGGATGGCGATTCAGATGAACCGAGTAGTGATGAAAATGATTTGCTTGACATTCGAATATGCCAATAATATTTGAAGACGACCAACCTGCAAGAGTCGACAATTCTGAGAATATTCCTGGTGATGAAGCCTTCTCAGACGAGGAAGACAATGTTCCTCTTTCTATTTTGAGAGATAGAGAACTAGCGAAAAGGACAACTTGGACCAAATCAACGGCATTTTGCGTTACTAATATCAAGCAGTTCACTGAGGAAACTGGACCTAATTGATAAAATTGTTTTTGACATAAACCTCTACGCTCTTCAGAAAAGTGGACGAGACTCTTCACTTACCCCAACTTCTGCGAAAGAGATTGAAATTTTCATTGCAATCAATATTCAAATTCAAATTCAAAATATCAAATTATGTCTATTACTGGTCATCTAGAGCGGAATTACGAGATCACTACATAAGTTCAGCAATGTCTAGAGATCGGTTTGCTTGGCATCTCGGAAATGTGCATTTAGCAGATAATTCAGTGATGCCTGATCGCGACTCGCCAAATTATGACAAGTTGTATAAAGTTCGCCCTTTATTGGAGACTGTATCTGAAACCTTTCGTTCTTCATATGGCCCTTCAAAACATCAATCCATCGACGAATCTATGATTCGATTCAAGGGTCGCAGTTTTCTAAAGCAGTTTATGCCCTTCAAGCCCATCAAACGAGGTTATAAAGTCTGGGTTCGAAAACACTGCAAGCAGAATGTATTTATGCATGCGGCACTGTCATGACTAACCGAAAAGATATCCCAAAAGACTTAGTAGAAGTATCTGATAGAGAATTTCAATATGACTGGAGGGTCAGGAAAGATGGACTGGTGTTTGTAAAGTGGAGAGACCGAAAAATAGTGCATTTTCTCGGAAATCATCAAAACCATTCAGAAGAAGCAAAAGGACGGAAATTCACAAGTCGTAGCCTGCCCCAAGATGGTCAAGGAATATAACCAGCATATGCGCTACGTTGACAAAACAGATATGCTCAAATCTGTGTATGAGATATACCGCAAATCTAAGAAATGGTGGCATCGAATTTTGTGGCATTTCATAAATATATGTGATGTGAATTATTTCATTCTCTTCGAACAAAAAGCGAATTTCCCGGCTCCAAACCTGAAATTTTTCAAGTAATCTGTAGCAGTGGTGATAAAACTTCACGGAGCAAGGTTACAGCAAAACATGTTACGAAAATTGTGCCTTATGAAAAACGCTTTGACCAATGTCATAACACGGGACATCCAGACGATGTGCCTTTTGTAGCACTAGTAAGGATCCTCACAGAACCAGGTGGGAATGTGTGTCTTGTAAGGTTGGATTGTGCCTTACGGAAAAAGACTGTTTTGCGTTGTATCATAAAAAGTAACCTAAGTTTTATAATGTTATTTAGTTATCAGGTTTTCATTGCCTTGTAATAGTTTCCTAGTGGTATCATGCCGAAACCATAGCCTAATAAAAAAATATATATAAAAAATAAATGTTTTTCACTTTTTTGTCTTTTAGGAACCCAATAGAGTGAGATTATTTAATTTTTACCTCAATTTTTTGATGCAAAAGTTTTCAGGAAACAACGGGTTAAAATATTATCTGCAAATTTCATTTTCAATAATGGATATAGATAAATATATCCTTTTTCAGACCTATCTCTTATTTCTTATTGGAAGACAAGAGCCATGCGACGTCGTGCTGGGAAATAAAACTTCATTTCCGTCCCCGTAGAACGACTGCATCCGGTGCTGCTTCTCGTATTTTTACGTCGGCACGTTTATGACTATTTATACATTAGCAGACGGGCAGACAGGGAGGGCGACATGAGACCAGTCTGCCTCCCGTAAACAGCATAAAATTTTATGCGGAGATACCAACCGACCCCCATCAGGGAATATGCATGTAATTTAAATATCGGTTATGTATTTCAGTTTATGATGGCATGGAAAGACACATTCAACGCTGTTTTATACTTGAGTCTGATTTAAAATGTTCTCGGATGTCGATTGGCCAATATCGCTTGCGAGATAGTTATTCACACGAAACTCATAATTACTACATTTTTAAGTAGATAAAATCTCACTATCAGCTACGAAACTTTCCTGTCACTGTCAAAGCCACCACCATTTCCAGGTAGTATGTAAATGAATGTAAATTCCCCCAGTACAACGGTGAATGAGGGCTCAGCGTTCCGTACTAGTCCGTAGTAGTCCTAGGCGGTGTTGCCACGTACCATGTTAGCGGCCGCAGATATAAATTATTTTATTGCGATATGAGCTAATAAGCAGTTTGTGTGTACCAATAATAAAAAAGGAGCATGTTTGTCCAAAACGAAGCGACGGAGTATTGATGATTATTTATTTATGAAAAAGCTTCAGAATAAATTTGTAATGGTGAAAGGCTATCAGTATTTACAATAAACGGAAAAATATTTACGTTTGTTCTATACAGGGTGGCCAAACACGTGACGTCATAAAAAAAATTAGATTCCCCACATCGAGAGGAACCCAAATCACCCCCATATATATGGTCCGATTTTGTTTAGTTTAGGAGTTATGATTTTTTTTCGGATTTTTCGAGAATTTTTGAGTTCTGTGTTTATTTTTACCATAACTTCGTTAATAATTGTGATAAATGCCTGCTTTTTTCACGATTATGTAGCTAAGACCTAAGGCTTAACTATCATATAATCATTCAAGTCATGTAACTAATACTACTTTTTAATTTTTTTCAAAATCTTCGAACATAACAAAAAAGTAAAAAAGTGCAACAACTTTGAACGTTTATAAAAAATTGAAAAAACATGTTCTTACTATTCGTAAGTATCTTAAAAACTTCCTTACGGTATCAGCTATTTACCGTAAAAATTTCATCAACCTAGCTTTACTACATGCTACCGTAATTGTGGCTCAAATAGAACCGAACCCAAAATTGGATAACCCTCTGCTCAATAGAAATTGTTAATTTCGGAAAAAAAATTGCAAAAACCACAAAAACACGTTTGATTTTTACTGAACAGCAGATTATTATTCATTTATGTTATTTACAAGAGGTTTTCAAAATGTCTGCCTCTAACAGAAATGCACAGTGTACACCTACGTATGAAATTTTGTTTTAAATCTCTAAATGCTTGTGTGTTGTTTTTCAACACATGTGTCGCTTCTTGAATTTTGTTCCTCAATGAATTTTCATTTGCACATTCTTGGGCGAATGTTATGTCTTTAAAATATCCCCAAACAAAAAAATCAATGGGGTTGAGGTCAGGGGAGCGTGGAGGCCATCGTATCGGTCCGTTTCGTCCGATCCATCTGTCTGGGAACCTTTCGTTTAAGTAGTTCCGCACGATCGTTGCGTTGTGGCATGGTGCACCATCATTCTGGAACACCATGTTCCGTCTGGCTTCCAGGCTTGAATCTTCCAGCAATAATGGTAGGCTATTTTCAAGGAAGCTTTTGTAGGCTACCGAATCCAACCTTGACGGCAGTTCAAATGGACCGATAAATTCCATATTGAATATTCCTGACCACATGTTCACACTAAAACGGTGTTGAAATGTCGACGGCCTTGACTGGTGGGGGTTTTCAACAGCCCAAGTATGTAAATTATGGATATTGAATATCCTCTCGTTGTCTTCGCAGCATTGTCTCGCAGAAATCCACTCTTAACTGGTAATCTGAAGGCATCAACGCTTGAACTCTTTGAACATGATAGGCATGATAACCTTCTTCATGAAGAATATTTTGCTAAGAAGTTTGTGATGCATTATACGTTGCGTGAATATGCAGAAATGCATTATTATTATGGCGCTGCTCAAGGCAACGGCGCTTTAGCAGCTCAGCTGTACCGGGAACAACTTATACGCCGAGGCGGACCACAACCTGAGCATTACCCAGACCACCGTGTTTTTATTAACACACATAACACTTTCATGGCAGGCCGCATTCCAGGACGAGGAAGCAATGAAGGATATCCTACAGCTGATCCGGATCGCAGAGAAGTAGTACTTGAAGAAATTAGCCGGAATCCCTCAACGAGTACGAGATCTATGGCACAAAACCTTAGAATACCACGAACATCGATACAAAATATTCTTCATGAAGAAGGTTATCATGCCTATCATGTTCAAAGAGTTCAAGCGTTGATGCCTTCAGATTACCAGTTAAGAGTGGATTTCTGCGAGACAATGCTGTGAAGACAACGAGAGGATCCCGATTTTTTTGATAAAATTTTATGGACTGACGAGTCACGTTTTGAAAGAACAGGGATTCAATATCCATAATTTACATACTTGGGCTGTTGAAAACCCCCACCAGTCAAGGCCGTCGACATTTCAACACCGTTTTAGTGTGAACATGTGGTCAGGAATATTCAATATGGAATTTATCGGTCCATTTGAACTGCCGTCAAGGTTGGATTCGGTAGCCTACAAAAGCTTCCTTGAAAATAGCGTACCATTATTGCTGGAAGATTCAAGCCTGGAAGCCAGACGGAGCATGGTGTTCCAGAATGATGGTGCACCATGCCACAACGCAACGATCGTGCGAAACTACTTAAACGAAAGGTTCCCAGACAGATGGATCAGACGAAACGGACCGATACGATGGCCTCCACGCTCCCCTGACCTCAACCCCATTAATTTTTTTGTTTGGGGATATTTTAAAGACATAACATTCGCCCAAGAATGTGCAAATGAAAATTCATTGAGGAACAAAATTCAAGAAGCGACACATGTGTTGAAAAACAACACACAAGCATTTAGAGATTTAAAACAAAATTTCATACGTAGGTGTACACTGTGCATTTCTGTTAGAGGCAGACATTTTGAAAACCTCTTTAAATAACATAAATGAATAATAATCTGCTGTTCAGTAAAAATCAAACGTGTTTTTGTGGTTTTTGCAATTTTTTTTTCCGAAACTAACAATTTCTATTGAGCAGAGGGTTATCCAATTTTGGGTTCGGTTCTATTTGAGCCACAATTACGGTAGCATGTAGTAAAGCTAGGTTGATGAAATTTTTACGGTAAATAGCTGATACCGTAAGGAAGTTTTTAAGATACTTACGAATAGTAAGAACATGTTTTTTCAATTTTTTATAAACGTTCAAAGTTGTTGCACTTTTTTACTTTTTTGTTATGTTCGAAGATTTTGAAAAAAATTAAAAAGTAGTATTAGTTACATGACTTGAATGATTATATGATAGTTAAGCCTTAGGTCTTAGCTACATAATCGTGAAAAAAGCAGGCATTTATCACAATTATTAACGAAGTTATGGTAAAAATAAACACAGAACTCAAAAATTCTCGAAAAATCCGAAAAAAAATCATAACTCCTAAACTAAACAAAATCGGACCATATATATGGGGGTGATTTGGGTTCCTCTCGATGTGGGGAATCTAATTTTTTTTTTATGACGTCACGTGTTTGGCCACCCTGTATATTTAAGTAGAAGAAATTGAGGGAAACGGACGAAAACAATAGTAACATTTCTTTAAAATGACGCTATTTGGTATGAAAGAATTTGCTTTTACTTACCTCCCCCATTTTTGAAAGATAAGTTAAAATTTCGTGGTTCTATGCACTCACGATTGATACAATGACAATTGCTTCTCACAAAACTTCATTTTTTACTAAATGTTTTACTTATAATGCTACTATCATGTGCAACGCTTTACCCTCTGATACTAAAGCTTTAAATTTCAAGAATTACAAAAATTATTTAAGAAATAATTTTCTAGCAATCATTTACATAAATTTTATCTCTTATGACAGATGCATCAATATCTATGTATAATGTTATACTTTTATCCAATCTTGATTTACCTGTGTATTACTCAATTAATGTATTTTTTTTAGGCTGAAACTCTGCACTTTAGTGGTTAGAGTATATTTTTTTGAATGGACATTTCACGGGTTAAGCGGTAGAATAGTTTATGCTAAACTTCGCCCAATGAAGACGTTTTATTATTATTTCATTTTGCACTTGCCTACTCAAATCGAATTGTATTGCTATTAAAATAAATTGCTTAAAAGTATACTAAGTGACATATAAGTCCGAACACCCAGTTTAAATGGTTTTATTTTAATAAAAGTTGGTGAATGTATTTATCTTACTGTAAATAACAAGTTAAAAAATGTTCAGCCTTATCAGTTGGACATTCTGGTTTTTATACTGCTTTTTTTTAACTCACTAACGCTCTAAAAATGAATATTTCAGCCGCAGTAAAGAATCAACGCTGGCGGATTTTGGTTCTTGACATCCTTTACGATCGGTTACGATGCCTAGAGTACGGAGACCTGTACGATTTCGTCAACTTAGTGAGTTTGATAGGGGCCGTATAGTGGGACTTTGGGAAGCTGGACTTTCTTTTCGGGCAATTGCAGTTAGAGTGCAAAGAAGTGTGGTTAGGTGTTGTTAGGCATGGCTTCGAGAAGGCCGTACGCAAAGAGCAAGGGGCACTGGACGCCGCCGTAGAACAACAGACCGTGAAGATCGCCGCCTAAGATTCTTGGCCTTAAGGGACCGTTTCTCCACTACCAGATCCATGCAAATGAATGGTTTGCAGAACACGGAATACCTATTGGCATGCGAAGTGTTTACCGACGAATGAGAAGTTTTGGCTTGTTTTCATACCGGTCACACTGGGTCCTCCCTTTAACTCGAGAACACCGACGTAATCGCCTTGAGTGGTGCAGACAACGGTCACTCTGGGATCAGGAATGGAACAGTATTGTCTTTAGTGACGAGTCTCGATTTTGTTTAGGCATGCACGATGGTCGTGCCAGGCTTAGAAGGCGACGTGGTGAAAGGAGGAATCCACAGTTTTTTGTTGAAAGACATGTTCATCACACTGTTGGAGTTATGGTTTGGGGTGCTATAGCTTATGGTTCCAGGTCACCTTTAATCTTCATCAGAGGTAACATGAACGCGCAGCGTTATATCCACGAAGTTCTAGAACCCCATCTTTTACCCTATCTTGACACCCCGGCAGATCCAACTTTCCAACAAGATAATGCCCGACCACATGTTGCAAGAGTCACAATAGACTTCTTTCAACATAATGATGTCACATTGTTACCATGGCCACCAAGATCTCCCGACTTATCCCCAATTGAGCACGAGTGGGATATGATGGGTAGGAGATTGCTCAATTTGCAACGTCCTCCTCAGACTCTAGAAGCACTTCGAGAGGAGTTGGTGGTTGCCTGGAATGAGATACCACAGGAGGACATTGACCACCTGATCAGAAGCATGCCTAGGCGCGTTGGAGAATGCGTAGCACATCAGGGTGCATCCACACATTATTAAAGGTCAAACGGCTTTAAAGCAGTGCAATCATTTTTAAATTTTTATCATTTACTTATTATGCTTCATTAAGTACTTATACAAAATTTTATTAAAATAAAACCATTTAAACTGGGTGTACGGATTTATATGTCACTTAGTATAGTTACAAATCACATTATTACACTATTTAACACTTACCTAAAAATCGCGGGCATACTAATTGATATCGATAACAAACATAAATTATCCAACTGGATAGGCACAGGTATCATGTAAAAAGCCGATAAAACGTCAAAAAAAAAACTATAAGATGTCATCTTGCAAACTAGGTAGTTTTTAGAGCGCAAACAGTCATTCCACGTTTGCTAACTAGGATCGTTGTGAACGTCCATCTATGGAGAAATCACTCAACTAAACTGCACGCGTTATTGGTTGCATATGTTTTGTAAGACCGAGTGGTCCTTGTCTGTAGTTTTTATCTGTGAGAAGAAAGATCGCATCTGGATGATTATGTGTATTGCTCTGCATCTGTATAAAATCAGTGATATTTGCTGTGTGAGAAAATTATTACTGAATATGCTGCCAATGAAGTATATCTATTGGCTGTGCCCGACGGGTTATTTTTATGTTGTGCTTCCTGAAGAGAGGTTATGTTCAAAGTTATAAATTACGAAAATCATCACCGCGCCCGCCTTGTGAGTAATAATTACTGTTAGCATGTATATGGCTTGTAATTCGACAGTGTACAGTGAATATAATTATTTCTTATCTCTCTCATTTTTGAAATTCAGCAAATTTGTTTATGTAGTTTCCAGAATGGATAAGAAAAAGTGGATGCGCAGCTAATTTCTAGCCTTGAATCCCAATTAAGTGTATTTGAGACAAGAACCCAATGTAATTAATTATCATCAACATATACAACTTACAGTTTAGACCTCCAGTAATGCCATATCAGAAGCAGACTTTACATCACATCAGAGCCAAAGATTGATAACAAGCCTCATGACGTTTAGGCAACAAGTACAACCAAGTGCTAAGTTAATATCTTGTATAAAAACCTACATAATGCCAAAAAAAAAACAGCATAATGTCAAAAAAAATCAGCATAAGGTCACTTTTCAAGATACGTGATACCCGTGCCGGTTCTATATTGTATATGTATTCTCTTTCAATCCACAAAAAATCAAGAGGGTTAAATGCCGCCTGCTGTACATGTTCAGCGATGTTATTTATACTTAAGTAAAATTGAATGCTCAGACGTTCCTAATTAAATTTAACTGAAATTGATTATTCTTTGTACCATCGGATCTGCCACCTTAATTACTTTTGTTAATTTATTTTCGTAATTAGGTATCTCGCCGGGTTCATCAAGTTTACTGAGGCGTTCCATTCTGTCGGTTTGTAGACAGAGTGCGAACAAAGTGATTTAAATTTGGTAATGTACTAGACGGTGCTACGCTCTCGTGAAAGTAATGTGTATGTCATTCGTTTCGCATTATTCAAAGTAATGCAATAGTTCCTTTGGCAGTGGACTTTCATTATCCAACATTTTAATGCAACAACAAATGAATTGCAATGATTCGCTTTTTTGTATCCCCGATAAAAAGTAAGGAGTTTACTTGAAAATTTATCTGACCTTAAAATGACCTTGAAGTTCATCGTCGTGTTTATTGGCCACTTCGAAGTTGAGTCATTTATTTTAACAGTGAGTAGATCTGATCAAAAGAAATGTTTTTTTCCTTTAACATTTTTCTGGTAAAATTAAAGTAACAAAGTTATAGCCCTTTAGAAGTTTGAGTACCGCCCTGTCTCAATAATAATATTATGTGCTCGTGTTTGGCAACAACGGATATAATCCGCGTTATCGGTTCATCGCATCGGAAACAAAAAAGCGAAAGAATTTGAAACGTTTATCACGATGTTTTTCGTCAGTCGGTAACGCGTGAGTGAATAGTGGTGTTTGTTGCGTGGCTCAAACGAAATAAAAAATGGCACATGTTTACGAAAATGCTGAACTTGTGGACATGATTCTTATTTACAAAATGCTGCCGCGGCATCACGAATTTGTGCAAATCGGTTTCCCGATCGAGTGCCTTTGTTAATATAGTACAAAGGGCTCGTGAATCAGGAGACTTAAGACCTTACAGGGGAGGGCCTGCCGGTGCTCCAAGACCGCCCGATCAAATACAGGTCCGCACTGAAATACTTGTCGGGAGGATACTTTATAAAACAAGGTAACATTTTTTTAATGTTTTTTTTTTTATTTTTACACACATATTTTGGTTTATCTTCCTTCTACAATCATTATCTGAAAATTAATGACTCAACTTCAAAGTATACTTAAAATTAAAATATTAAAATTTTTCACTTCAACTGACTGGACAGCTTAAAAGTCGCATTAACAAAGTTTCTCCTCAGCCGCAGGCGTTCTGACATTTAGGCTTCTCCCGTAAAAAAAAACATTGATTCGCCGTTTAGTAGCATCTCAGTTAACATTTTGCCCGACTGCTAACGGCAGATATCACCTGTTGGATATTTGATAATGTTTTTCCTCTGAAATGCTCTGTTAATTTTGGAAATAGTGTGAAATCACTGGGGGATAGGTCTAGCCATTGTGGCGGCAATTATCGAACCTGATCTTATCGACATTATTGCTTATAAAATATACCAAAATTTGAGTTGAAAACGCATTGGACTTTTTTGTATTGGTTTGAAGGAGCTGCAAAACTGTTTCCCCCTTGTTCTTAATCTAAATTTTCATCATAATCTAGTCTTTTATCGGAGAATTTGATTTTTTGCCGCCAACTGAACCATTTCTTGGTGGAGTACTTCAAGTGCCGCATCGTGTTGTACTTTGATAAGCTGGCTCTCAATCTGTTAGTTGTCTGCAGAATAAAACAAACTAGGAAACGAACAATTCCACAACTTTCCACGAAACACAACAACTATTCCTGATCCTAATTACAAATCTGGTCGCAAGGAGTAAGATGTAATGAACAGTATAAATCAAAAAAGAGTAATTAGAGCCTTGGCCAGATTAAAACTCAAAGTTAATGGAATAATTTCTTGACTAGAAAAGGCCATTTTCTGTCAGAAACTTCTGAAATGGAATTTTCTCGGTTGTAAATAATTTTTCTTCGTCTTGGTTAAGGTTTTTCCGAGGGAAGCTTCGCGGAGATTAATTATAACTAGACGTAGTGGTCGTGGGCACAAGGATTGTAATCGATCATGTTATGCAAAATTCATTGTCGGAAAAATGGGTGAGTAAAACGCGTTCCGACAGTTTTAGGTCTAGCTTGATTGCAATCACAAACTACACTGATGGATAGTTGCTGAACCTACAGTATATTCAGATAAGAGATAGACCGGATGTCAACAAAAGGTTCGGGTGATTTTCACGCTAACGCCGCCGTCTCGACGTAAAACAGGAGCCCTCATTGGTCAATTCGCAATTAAATGCCTATGCCGAGCGGCAGAGCAGTCGTATCAAGGCAGAGTCACATTCAGGTTCAGACGTGTTACGTATGTCGTGTGCATCATTGCAATTTGATATTTCTTTGGACGTTTTCGTTTGTTATCTTATTAAGTTGTTGAGTTTGTCGTTGTTATTGTTATACCTTGTTATTGATGGTTATTGTTATCAACTGCTTGCGCAAAATGCCCAGTAGTACAGATACTGCCGATGAAGTTGTAAACTCCTATAGTCCACCTAGGAAACGCTCTAAAAAAAGACACCTGAGTGCAGAAATGAAAGAGGTCATTTTGAATATATATATAAGATCGAGCGCGAGGAGAACGAGGCATCAACCATCAAAGAAATTGTTGTGAAGGTTTCTCACAAAGTTGGGGTGTGTCGCGCATCAGTGTTTAATGTGTTAAGACAATACAAAAAAAATCACACCTTTTCTGAGCCAATGACCAGTAAACATCGCAAAAGTATTGTTAAATCATTGGATGAAGCTGAGAAGCATGCGATTAGGAGGAAAGTGCATGAATTCTTCTTTAGGAATGAAATACCTACTATAGATAAAGTACTGCAGGAGGTAAATGGAGATACAACGTTGCCAAATTTCAAACGATCAACTTTCCATGCGTTACTGAAGCATTTAAATTTCAAATGGAAACAACGGGGTCGTAATAGTTTACTACTGGATAGAGAAGAAATTGTGCTATGGAGGAGGGATTATTTAACAAAAATTGGGAAATATAGAAATCAAAACAGGAAGATTTATTACGTGGGTAAACGCAGGACACACTACAAGTAAAGTATGGGTTGATGATTCTGTAACTTCATCCAGGAGGGCCTTTCTAGATGGACTGTCCACCGGATTAAAAAATCCAGCAGGTAAATACGAGTAATAGACAACAATCGGATGTTTTTCAAACCTTGGGAACAAGGTTCTAAACATTAATTCCAGGGGGCAGATAAAACATATTACAAGTAACAAAACTTTTATAACTTTCGATAAAATGCGTGGATGTTTTATTGTCATTTTCATTTGCTAGAACTTTTTTAAGCCATGTTTTTATGTGTTTTCGATATTTCAATAATTTTTTAATATAATCTTAAAATATGTCGAATATTATAAACTTAAAAAAAGTTACTAAGTTTTATATTGTGTACCGTTCCTAATATTTCTAATCATTTTAATTCATACTTTAAGCTTTATAAAGTTATAATTTGTTAATATTAATATTTGCGCGTATTTCAGGTTCCTGATCATTCATTTTTTAAAGGTTTATAACTTTAAATTAAATTGTGAAGCGCTGAGTAATCATACGACGTTCAATATTCTTTCTTTCAATATGACTAAATAATCCCAATTATAGCAATCTGATACTCATGTCTCAATGTTTTTTCGCTGAATGTGATGAAGACATTTGAAAAAGGTTCTCTTATTGAAATAAATCTACACCAGTTAGTACTTCGATTTCCAGGTAAAGGGAAAAAGCTCATTATCTGCCATATTGGCAGTGAGGATGGATTTGTTGTTGACGGACTGTGGTGCTTTGAGTCTATGAAAACTGGAGATTACCACGAGGAAATGAATGGCGAATCTTTTGAACAGTGGTTTTCAAAAATTTTACCGAACTTAGAGGAAAACGCAGTAATTGTGTTGGATAATGCGCCTTATCATTCTCGAAGAATGGAGAAGGTCCCAACAACGGCTTCAAGGAAAGTTGTTGTTCAAAATTGGCTCCGCTCGAAAAATATCAAATTTGAAGAAGCAATGCTGAAAGTACAATTATTAAGAATTGTCAAGGATCACAAGGCGGAATATCAAAAATACGCCATTGACGAAATGGCAGCAAGTCAAAATAAAACTGTGCTCCGTTTACCTCCATACCATTGCGAGCTCAATCCCATTGAGCTCATATGGGCAGAGGTTAAAAATTATATAGCTAAGCACAATACAACTTTTAAATTTTGTGACCTCAAAGGACTTTTCAAAGAAGCACTAGAATTAATAACAGCGCAAAAATGGGAAAACTGTATTAAGCACGTGAAAGACAAAGTTGAAAAGAGAATGTGGGAACTGGACAATATTTTAGAGGAACAAGTCAAGCCATTCATTATTGACGTTGGTGCTTCAGGAAGTAGCGATGATGACAGCTCATCAAGCTCATCTTTCCAATAAAAGATGTCGTTCATCAAATTCGGTAAGTTATAAGTAATTATAAAGCTACTGTATTTTTTAATTAATTATTGACATTTTTGAACCCATTTTGGCAAAACCTATTCAAGAATCTACTTTCTGACAATGTTCAACCATGCACATTTTTTTACGTTTTGAACGTTTTAATTTGGTTACATATTTACCTAGAAATCAAAAAATATACTAATCAATATTCTAAAAGCAATTTTAAGAGATATACGATTATTTTTAATTTAGGCTAATTTAAACGCCATTTTGAGATTATATTCGACTGTATTTCACCAAACATCAGGCGGCATCCGAAGCTGGAAATCGAAGCGAAAATTTTGAAACCCTTATGTATATTTACATCATTATATATTTCTTACCCCACCCCCACATGATCCTATATCCATCACCAATCGTATACACATTGAATTGTGCTAATTTACTACAAAGTTACGCAAAGCAGCATCTACTATCTAAAATATGTACTGCGTGACTCTTAATACGTCCCTGCCGAATGTTACAGCGTTCGATGATCACGTGGTCTTGTTTATGTCCGGTCTATCTCTTATCTGAATATACTGTAGTAGTATTGTAATTGATGGAAGGGTACTCATTTAAGTTTACAGCACTTTCCAATCGGTTACGACTTCTTGTGATCGGCTTGACCTTGGATGGTCTTCTCAATCAAAGAAGCCACGTTTGAAAAAATATCATCTCTCGATTATCCTCATGAACGGCTTGTCCCACCAGGTACTTCTTTAATTCCATCGTCACATTTTCAGTTTACGAAACACCGAGAAAATGGAGGCTGGATATAGGAGGTGAAACTGTATTAGGGAATGACACGTATAAGTATGAAGCCAATACTGCAGAAACTCCGAAATAAAAATAATAATAATAATAATACTTAACGTCTTTTATATTTTTAATAACGTTACAGGAGGCGAGATTTAGATACTATATCTATTCTACCACACAACCCCCTTAACAATACGAGATGTGTTAAAACAAAAAATTGAGAGAGATTGAGATGAATACATTAGACGGATGCGACGTGCCAAGAACCGGATCTATGTACATTTCTGACTCCTAGGCTATAGTAGATAGCTTGCCTTCAATCTCGATACTTTCTAAAATGTATTCAAGAAAGACTAAGTGCTGCCAAAATGTCCGTGTTATTGTGCCATTAAAATATTTTGTTTTAATAGTGACTTAAATTTATGATTATTTGCTGTATTCCTAATATTGGTGTCTAATGCATAATTATGAATAAAAGATCCCCGTATTTGAAGTGTGTTACCATTGTTGCCAGAGTCAGTGTTTTGCATTACTGTATGGAGGCATATCATACGCTTGAAAGAAACAGAATCCAAGTATCTACAATCACCATTGCACAGAGGCAAGTAAATAAAATACGAGTATAAAGTATGCAACTTCTGCCAAGGAAGAAAATACTGATGTACTTATTCTTCAAGACAAATGACGCAAAACAATGCAAATGCTCACTACGATACAGCAGCGAATCATAAAAATGTAGAGTGCACTCGGAAAAATATACAAAGAGACGTTTATAGAGAAATTTTCCCTGCTACTATCTCCTAATAGTATCCGCAGAACATAAACATGCCCTTTTACGACGGTCTCAGTAGCGTCTGGAGTCTGCACTGGCAGTTTTGTCCATTAAAATAGCTTCAAAGCAAATATTTGGAGCAATTAAGAACGACTAGTCTTAAGTTTGAGAGAGAATGTTGAGACGCTGCGATACGTTGTGGGGGTCTACATTTCACTAGTATGTGCTTAATCAGGGGCGTAACGAAGATGGTTTTCGCCTTTCAAATGGATTTGAAGGTAGTTTCTCTATAGAAAACGTCTGTCAAGCTTTGGACTTATTAATGTAGCGACGCTAATTTTAACACTAAACGTTACGAATACCTGGTTGTGATGATGAGGAAAATAATAATACACTATTTTATTGAGAGCGAACTCTAGCTTGAGGGAGAGCCTAAGGAAGCAAACTTACAGAGCTCTCTCACCATGCCAAGTATCTCAAAAAACCGCTTATATTTATGTAACATTAATTTTGATTTTTTTTGTAATCGTGTAAGAGATATTGTATCTAAAAATCGATTGTTAACAGTGAGTAAATTTTGACGTAATTAACTATTCGATTCTTTTAGTTTGATAATTCTAACTTTTTATTTAATTTTAAATTAATCTTGTGTTGTCAACGAATCCATATTCAGCAATTTCAGTGTTGTTACTATCGAGGTGGTTATAAATTCAGCAAGAAATTCAATACTATAATGTTTAATGAATGTGTGCAAGTCGGAGATATACAGGGTGACTTTGAAGTTGAGTCATTAATTTTCAGATAATGATTGTAGAAGGAAGATAAACCAAAATATGTGTGTAAAAATAAAAAAAAAAATTTTTACCTTGTTTTATAAAGTATCCTCCCGACAAGTATTTCAGTGCGGACCTGTATTTGATCGTGAGGTCCCCTGTGAGGTCTTAAGTCACCTGATTCACGAGCCCGTTGTTCTACATTAACAAAGGCACGAGGGGTTGGTTGCACTCGATTAGGAAACCGATCCGCATAAACATGTGCCATTTTTTATTTCGTTTGAGCCACGCAACAGACACTATTCACACGCGACTGACACTGACTGTATGTATAACTGAACTGAATATCATAATTGTAAAAACATCGTTCCAAATTCCTTCGCTTTTTTGTTTCCGATGCGATGAACCGATAAGGCGGATTATATCCGTTGTTGCCAAACACGAGCACATGATATTATTGCGACAGGGCGGTACTCAAACTTCCAAAGGGCTATAACTTTGTTACTTTAATTTTACCAGAAAAATGGTAAAGGAAAAAAACATTTCTTTTGATCAGATCTACTCACTGTTAAAATAAATGACTCAACTTCGAAGTCACCCTGTATAAATTAAATAATCATCCGGTCCGAATACAGAACCTTGGGACTCTCCAGATGAAATGGCATACCTAAGGCGACGCATCCATGTCAGTAGTAACCCTTTAAAAAAACCACTCGACATATTAGTAGAAGAACCGAAATAATCATAAAATGTACACTTTGCCTTATGAAGTCAAGAAGTGTTAGTGTTGTTATAGTATCATGTGCTAATCCCAGAGTTGAAAATGCAAAGCTTCTACGGGAGGTCATGTGACATAAGTTCGCATAGAAGAGCGGCATGTCACTTTAGCTGATGTAAATCGTTGCTAATATCCGTATGAGCAACAGCTGAACATCTTCATACTTATGCAATAAATATGTAAGCCAGGAGGTTGTCACTTAATGTCCAATGACTGAGTCTACACTGTTTGTGGTTAATCATGCGGGATATTGCAGAAACTGTCTATTGATGCACATTTCCATCATTTTTTTTGCTCATTTTCAGCACAATGATGGGCCTGCAGTTATATCGGTTTTTGATCTTCTTTTGGAACAGCTTAAACATTTTTTTATCCACCAGCTTGCTTGTTCGCAGCAGTGGGGTTTTTCAAGTTGGCCCAAGGTGCCTTGATTGACTGTTATATGGTTTACTAGTTGGAGACCGTTGAGGTAGTTTCTGTGTATGCGAGATCTATGCCTCCATGTCTGTTACATGGTGCTTAATAATCTTTTACATAAGTGCGGGTGCATTGAATAAAAACTCTTTGTACTTATCTAAGGACAAGTTAGTTTAAGATTTGGATCATTTCAATATGCATCCATTGTGTGAAAGTTGGAGCCTTCCTGTTTAAAAACAACAACTGGTGAAACAACAAAGCTAATCGCCTGATAAAACAGCAGCAAAAGTAGCAAAAATGAAAAAAATACTCACTGCTCGAGTTTCCACAAACGGCATTTGTATGTGATAATGAGGCCTATGCTGCGCGGGACGAACGTGTACAGAAAAACGATACACTTCATCAAGTATGAGCTGACTCTGAAAAGTCGCTTAAACATCGTTTTTTGACGTTTCAGAGGATCGCGATCATATTTGAAATAATGTTTTAGGGGTACAAAACTGGAGGGTGGAGAAGGATGTATCGCAATTCTTGATGTTAGTATAAGTGCTAGGTTGTTCTACGAACCTATAGGACATATTTAACACATCATATATGTTCCCGTACATTTTTTTTATTATATATATATTTTTTTTATTTTAAATGCCTTAGATACAAAATGGCACTGACTCTGGTATGTACTGACTACTCTAAACCTTTTGATATTACCAACCATGAGCTTTTAGTTACGAAACTTAGTTATATTAGCCTTGATAAATTAGCATCTTTTTTTTGAAAATTATCTTCACGACCTTCTGGTGTGCCTCAAGGCTCTATGTTAGGACCTATACTATTTTTAATTTATTCTTTTGATTTGAACAAAACTATTAATAACTCCCTTATTCAATGATTTGCAGATGATACCCAGTTAATGCATAGTTTTAATCCAAATGAGGTAGCAAATACATCAAAAATGTTTCAAAGTGATGTTAACAATTTGATACAATATTCTTCCAATCACAATCTCAAAATCCAGAAAAATCGAAAATATTATTATTTTGCAATGAAAAAAAGAAAAAAGCTGCTTCTTCTCAATTAAAGATTCCGATAAATAATCAAGTTTTAGAGTTTTTTGAGTCTGCAAAAATGCTTGGGAGTCTGTCCCAAAAAACGAATATCAGGTTACGTACTCTTATAGCAAATAGGTATTTACTGAATTTTTAACTTCTCAAGAAACTATGCGAGAGTTTAGTCATATCTGTTTTAAATTACTGTGATATTGTCTATTTTCCGTCATTAGATTGCTTTACAAAAAACATTATCCCAATCATTTACAATAATTGTGTACGGTTCATTTTTGGATTACGAAAATTTTACCACGTTTCAGCCAATTGCCAAATATTGAAGTGGATGAAATTTGAGAATTTTGTAAGCTATCACTATTTATTTTTCATACGTAAATTGTTGCATACGTCAAAGCCTTTATACCTCAGAGAAAAAAACGTTTTTAGTAAGGATGTGCACACTACACCGTTGAGACACAAAATTATAAGAGCTCGACCGCACAACAAACATTATTTTAGCGAAGTTTTTCATATTATTCAGGTATAATCCAATACCTAAAGTGTATGTCATATTCTTTGTCTACATTCCGCAACAAAAGTAAACTGTTTATTAATTCACTATCCACATAATCTTTTCTTTTTTTCCCTTAAGATAGTACATAAATTTCTATATTGTGTTATCAATCGCTAACTGATTAGTTAAGTGTAAAAGTAGCAAATGCTATACTTCGCCAATCAGTGTATTTACAAATAAAGACGAATAATATAATCATATTATATTTTCGGTAGACGGATCGCATACCTATCGGTCGCACTTGCAGTGCACCACGGGTATTTAAATACCCTTGGTAGTAAATCTGAGGGTGTTTTAAAGGCAGGGCTCAGAAGCGATATGTACATTCGAGGTGGGCGCGATGCTATCTATCTATTTATATTTGAGTATTATGCTTGGAGTGTAATTTAATGAGGTTATTTGATGTCATAAGGTAATATTATTTAGATCAGCATATATACAGGGTGGCCAAACACGTGACGTCATAAAAAAAATTAGATTCCCCACATCAAGAGGAACCCAAATCACCCCCACATATATGGTCCGATTTTGTTTTGTTTAGGAGTTATGATTTTTTTTCGGATTTTTCGAGAATTTTTGAGTTCTGTGTTTATTTTTACCATAACTTCGTTAATAATTGTGATAAATGCCTGCTTTTTTCACGATTATATAGCTAAGACCTAAGGCTTAACTATCATATAATCATTCAAGTCATGTAACTAATACTACTTTTTAATTTTTTTCAAAATCTTCGAACATAACAAAAAAGTAAAAAAGTGCAACAACTTTGAACGTTTATAAAAAATTGAAAAAACATGTTCTTACTATTCGTAAGTATCTTAAAAACTTCCTTACGGTATCAGCTATTTACCGTAAAAATTTCATCAACCTAGCTTTACTACATGCTACCGTAATTGTGGCTCAAATAGAACCGAACCCAAAATTGGATAACCCTCTGCTCAATAGAAATTGTTAGTTTCGGAAAAAAAATTTGCAAAAACCACAAAATCACGTTTGATTTTTACTGAACAGCAGATTATTATTCATTTATGTTATTTACAAGAGGTTTTCAAAATGTCTGCCTCTAACAGAAATGCACAGTGTACACCTACGTATGAAATTTTGTTTTAAATCTCTAAATGCTTGTGTGTTGTTTTTCAACACATGTGTCGCTTCTTGAATTTTGTTCCTCAATGAATTTTCATTTGCACATTCTTGGGCGAATGTTATGTCTTTAAAATATCCCCAAACAAAAAAATCAATGGGGTTGACGTCAGGGGAGCGTGGAGGCCATCGTATCGGTCCGTTTCGTCCGATCCATCTGTCTGGGAACCTTTCGTTTAAGTAGTTTCGCACGATCGTTGCGTTGTGGCATGGTGCACCATCATTCTGGAACACCATGTTCCGTCTGGCTTTCAGGCTTGAATCTTCCAGCAATAATGGTAGGCTATTTTCAAGGAAGCTTTTGTAGGCTACCGAATCCAACCTTGACGGCAGTTCAGATGGACCGATAAATTCCATATTGAATATTCCTGACCACATGTTCACACTAAAACGGTGTTGAAATGTCGACGGCCTTGACTGGTGGGGGTTTTCAACAGCCCAAGTATGTAAATTATGGATATTGAATATCCCTGTTCTTTCAAAACGTGACTCGTCAGTCCATAAAATTTTATCAAAAAAATCGGGATCCTCTCGTTGTCTTCGCAGCATTGTCTCGCAGAAATCCACTCTTAACTGGTAATCTGAAGGCATCAACGCTTGAACTCTTTGAACATGATAGGCATGATAACCTTCTTCATGAAGAATATTTTGTATCGATGTTCGTGGTATTCTAAGGTTTTGTGCCATAGATCTCGTACTCGTTGCGGGATTCCGGCTAATTTCTTCAAGTACTACTTCTCTGCGATCCGGATCAGCTGTAGGATATCCTTCATTGCTTCCTCGTCCTGGAATACGGCCTGCCATGAAAGTGTTATGTGTGTTAATAAAAACACGGTGGTCTGGGTAATGCTCAGGTTGTGGTCCGCCTCGGCGTATAAGTTGTTCCCGGTACAGCTGAGCTGCTAAAGCGCCGTTGCAATAGCCTACCATTATTGCTGGAAGATTCAAGCCTGGAAGCCAGACGGAACATGGTGTTCCAGAATGATGGTGCACCATCCCACAACGCAACGATCGTGCGAAACTACTTAAACGAAAGGTTCCCAGACAGATGGATCGGACGAAACGGACCGATACGATGGCCTCCACGCTCCCCTGACCTCAACCCCATTGATTTTTTTGTTTGTGGATATTTTAAAGACATAACATTCGCCCAAGAATGTGCAAATGAAAATTCATTGAGGAACAAAATTCAAGAAGCGACACATGTGTTGAAAAACAACACACAAGCATTTAGAGATTTAAAACAAAATTTCATACGTAGGTGTACACTGTGCATTTCTGTTAGAGGCAGACATTTTGAAAACCTCTTGTAAATAACATAAATGAATAATAATCTGCTGTTCAGTAAAAATCAAACGTGTTTTTGTGGTTTTTGCAAATTTTTTTTCCGAATTACTAACAATTTCTATTGAGCAGAGGGTTATCCAATTTTGGGTTCGGTTCTATTTGAGCCACAATTACGGTAGCATGTAGTAAAGCTAGGTTGATGAAATTTTTACGGTAAATAGCTGATACCGTAAGGAAGTTTTTAAGATACTTACGAATAGTAAGAATATGTTTTTTCAATTTTTTATAAACGTTCAAAGTTGTTGCACTTTTTTACTTTTTTGTTATGTTCGAAGATTTTGAAAAAAATTAAAAAGTAGTATTAGTTACATGACTTGAATGATTATATGATAGCTAAGCCTTAGGTCTTAGCTACATAATCGTGAAAAAAGCAGGCATTTATCACAATTATTAACGAAGTTATGGTAAAAATAAACACAGAACTCAAAAATTCTCGAAAAATCCGAAAAAAAATCATAACTCCTAAACTAAACAAAATCGGACCATATATATGGGGGTGATTTGGGTTCCTCTCGATGTGGGGAATCTAATTTTTTTTTATGACGTCACGTGTTTGGCCACCCTGTATAGTATATGAGGGCTATAGCGAGATACAGGGGAAAGGGGCATCACACGGACGCTAGCGAGGGAACACGTGCAACATTATGACCGCCTTATGACCAGCCATGGACAGTCATCACAACGTCCATGGCGGAAACTATCAACTTCAAGAATAACCCATCACTCTAGATTCGCCTCTGGCTCTGACACCAGTTTTGCAAATTTAGTCTAAGACGCTGCACCATCCGAAGTGAGGTGTGCTTTTCGTGCATGCTGCTGAACAAAACTTATGTTTCTGTATATGCAGGACAGTTAATTAGTAGGAGCAAGCTACATAGTTTAAACAAATTTCCACGTTTCGCAAAATTAAATAATGGAGCTAGCTCAGCATACGTGAATTTATTTAGGTAGCTGCTTTTGCTGACAAATCTGGGAGAGGCGTTGCAAAGCTTCGTTAGTTGCTGAATAGTTTTACAATGGTTTAAAATGTTAGGTTAAAATTAAGCGTCAAAAATTTGAAACTCCCATTTTACTGACTGAATAAGGAATGAGAACAACCTGACCTCTTTCTGGATAACCTTTACTTCTGGCATTTTTTAGCTGGCGTAAGATGAGATTCGAAGATCTCTCTGGATCAAAAGCTTTTGTTTTCCATTAGATAATACCAGTTATAACTATAGTTTGATCGGGGCCCTATTGCACGCAGCCAGAATATTAAAAAAACTGATTTCAATTCACTGAACTGTGGCAGACGTGACTGAGCAATGGCGAAAAGAAAATTTATTTTGTTTTTAAATAGTATAGGACATTACCAAAAACTGCTACTTATTTCTGTCACCCTGCCACCTTTGTCGTCAGTCCCGAAGTTCAGACATAACCTTACTACCGTATCGCAAAGCTGGTAATCCATGTCCCGTCTATTATTCAGATTTTTTAAAAATTTTACGGCGCGAACCTACTGCTTTGGCAAGGACGAAATAGCTACATAGATCTTAAAATCCAGTTCAGTGACGGCGGAGTTACATTTCTTTAGGGGGGGAAAATATTTTCAAAAAAAAATAGTTTTTCCACTTTTTTCAACTTTTCTTTCACTGGCGTAGTTGAAAAAAATGTGGAATCTAAACCTTCCAGATGAGACCAATTACCATCTCACTATAGAACGATTAAAAATTATAGTTTTTTCCACCTATTCTTTTCAAACAGCGATGGTGAAAGAGTCATTTTTTGCTATGATGTTGCGGCGTAGTTGTGAAAAAATGTTGCTGCACTATATTTGAAATTGGATGAGAGAGGCCTTTGCCATCATCGCTCGGAAAAATTTCCCGGGAAAACATCCCTTTTTCATTTTTAGGCTGCGATTCCGACAAATGGCCTTTGGACACGCTATATTGATTATGTATCATTATTCGTTACACACATGCTACACACTCATTTTATGTACCAACGAGTATAAATTTATCATAAGTGAAGAAGTATTAATTTGTACCTTTTTATAGCCGCAATATCCTCTCATTCCCAAGGTTATTTCTTCCAGGAAGGCATGTGGGAGAACTTGTGCCGTTTACACCTGTGGAGATGTGAAATGTGAAAATGTTTTTCTGGCAATTAAATAAAATGCCCTGGATTTAATTAATTATACTCATGAGAAAAGCAAAAGGGGCCGAGGTCAATGGAATGAAATATAAACCAGCGAGATGATTCTTTCAGGGGGATCTAAAATCCTTTGTAATTTCATAAAGTGGTTACAAATACGGCTTTTTGAAATTTTGCTTTCCAACGACTCAACAAAACTTTTTAATATTTTAATTTTATCATGAGAAAATGCTTTGTTGACCAATCATTTGGCACAATTTAGCACTAACAAACTGGTGATAAAGTACTCGAAATAGAGTACAATATAGTTTCTGATTTTTAAGCTAAACATGGATTATCGAAAACCGCTGATTAAAAGAAAAAATGCTGAGACATGTCAAAAGATTTGTCAAGGGGGACAACTTTTTAACCAAAAACTACTTCACTCCCTTTCACCCTCTGCCCCGATGGTCATTCCCTTAAACATTTTAAATGACAAGGGGTATCGAGTAATGGCTTGTTTGGAAGGTCTTTCAAAGTCCTTTATTTTGACATTTGATATTTTAAAATCAGTCTATTCTTTTTCGAGAGAATTTGAAAAATCCTCATTTATCTTAATTTGTTCAGATAGAAAATTAAAACACACGGACATATCACTTTTTATTTCAATAGGTTTTCAGAATGTTGCCCGCTAGAGTTTGCCATATCTACAATTAGTTTTTTAATTTAAAACGGAAACTACCAACATAAACAACAATTCGGAAGATTAGACGTGGCAACAACCAAATAACAACCCGAATTTTTTATATAATTAATTTTTAATTTTCTTATTAGACTTTTTTCTATAAGGGCATTTATTTGAACTCTATTGTGCTTCAGGAATTTAGACATCGGCTATATCATTCTTTGGCCAGTAATCGACAACATTTTGAACACTTATTGAAATAAAAAGTGACATTTTCGTGTCACTTTCGAACAAATTAAGATGAATAAAGATTTTTCTAATTTTCTTGACCTATTTTAAAAAATCAAACGTCAAAATAAAGGACTTCGAGAGATGTTCCAAACAACCTGTTAATCGATACCCATTGTCATTCAAAATTTTTAAGGGGATGTCCCTAGGGGCAGGGCTGAAAGGGGGTGAAGTTGTTTTTGGTTAAAAAGTTGTACCTCTTGACAAATCTCTTGACATGTCAGGGCGTTTTTTCTTTTAATCAGTGGTTTTCAGTAAGTCGGTGGTAGCAAGTTTTCAAATGAACCTGTATATAATTCATAATAATATTGAGAATATAATAAGTTCTCCCCCGCAAAGCGTGCCATTCATTTTTGGTAGTTATGTGCTTGCTCATAAGAAAAGCTACAGGTGTTAGCATTACTCTATATCAACCGCACACTGTCAAAAATGCGCTACCTGTATGTATATTCGGAATCATATTGACAAAGTGTATTCATTCTCCAGCTTATTTTTACCTTCCACGCCCCTGGCGAGGAAGTATTGTTATCGCGAAAAAATTTAAAAATGAGATTTTTTGTTGTACAACATGTATATCACGAAAAACTATGACACTGTCTGTCTGTCCGGTGATCATTGACCCTTATGTAACTTTGAAAATGTTTCTCGTATTTTGATGAAAAGTGCACTCATGGATTCTACTACACCAACGATAATAAGGCCTTGTAGTTTTTGCAAATAGATTTAACACACAAAAAACAAGCTCTGACTTCGCTTCTTGATGTTTCAGAGTCTTATGATCATTTCCAGAAGAATTTTTGCTGGGTTTAAAAATTGGTAGTGATTCTATGTATGTCTCCAACCCCGGTATTTCTACTTACCTTTTAGACATATTACAGGCATTATGGATTTTCTGATACATTTGCCCTTGAAATAGAACGATAGATAAGTACTTTCAACATACACGTCTCTGGATATATCCGCGTCGCTGTCCCACCGATGAGTGTCAGTGTTTCGTAGTCGGTGGTAGCTGCCGTCGTGCCGAGGCTGGCAAGTGGCGAGGTATTGGCGAGGTTAGTCATACCAATGTAGACGGACTTGTTGACTGACTTGAGCTGTTTAATTTCTCTGTTATACATGCTATTTTTTCTTAGAGGATCTAATCTACTTGATGTTATTTTTTTGTTTGTTTCGAAGGCAAATGTGTGAATTGTCATTTATGACTACGTAATCACACTCAATTGAAATGAAAGTGTTTAATTAATCTTGTATTTAATGGTTCCTTGTTCATGATTTTTTCATGTGGTAGAAACTCAGTTTGACATTGAAAAGTACGTCATGACACTTAGTTTTTGAAAAGCGGAATATTAATGGCACATCCCAAAAACCATCATCCCTTGATATACATAAATGCGTTCGATGGATTACGGTAACATGCGACGAAATAACAGCTGCGATGTCAAAACAACAGTACATGACCAAAGCATATAAATCATGATGTCAGTGTATCTCTGGATCCGACAAAATTTGATTTAAAACATCGTTTTTCA